>CAXKVI010000022.1:0-516291 GCA_964058755.1 Campiglossa producta | reverse complement strand
AATCAACGATTTGATTGCGAGCTCGGTTTCCTTTGCTCGGAAGTGGGAGATAAGCCCGTCACAGAACGCGACGAGTGCCAAAAAAAATTGGCGAAAATCCGGAATCTGCTACAATTTTCGATTTTGAAACATTTTATAGAAAAGAATTCAAAATTGTTCTTCAAGTTTTTGCAAGTTGCATCCAAGAAAAGTTACAAGAAAGTTTGTCAACTTCCAAACCCATTCAGGATATGTTTAGAATTCCACTAGACAGAAATAATGTTTCGATTGATTTGATAAACTCTATTGTACAATTGGAACCCGAATTTTTCAAGGAAGAAGTCGAATGTTTGCTTTGTGAGTTACAAATTCTTTTTGACTCATGTCAAAGTTGTAAATCATTCGAAGATATTTCCACGGTAGCATTCAAGTTAAAACGAGTTACTCCCTTAGCATATAAACTGGTTCGTTATATTTTGACTGCTCCTGTCACGTCAGCATCGTGTGAACGTTCCTTCAGTAAATTGAAAATAGTTTTCGACCATTTGCGCACAACAATGGGAGATGATCGTTTAAATTTGTTGATGTTGCTCTTCTCTTCAAAAGATAAAGTAGATGAAATGGACCTTTGTGAAGTTGTTCAAAAATGGTCCTTACTAAAACATCGCAGAGTCAAAATTTGCATTTAATTCTTCCATTTTTTCAAAAAAAAATTTTCTTTGTAAAATTATTTTGATTTTTGTGAAAAGGGTATCTTTTTAGTATGTATTTAATTTTGTAAAACATTTTATACGACGAGAATAAAGAAAGAGTAAACAAACACTGTAATTTTTAATTCATTCGGTAACATATTGCGCATTTTCACAAGTGTATTTCACTTATTTTTTTTTTTTTTTTTTTAAATCATTATTATAAAAACTAATGGCGGCGAAATACCAACAGGTTATCATAACCTCTAACGAGATTTTTAGCCGAGCTTCTCTTTGCAACTTGTGGTGTGTTGCTTTTGAGTTTTTCCTACAAGTTGGCGGGACCTACAGTTTTTTGCCGACTCCGAACGGCACTTGCAAAGCAAATGAATTTTTTGCTGAGAAGCTTCTCATGGCAGAAATACACCCGGAGAGTTTGCCAAACTACTGCCGAGGGGCGACCCCGTTTAGATTTTTAATTTTTTAATGTTACTTTTGTCGGGCATCGAAACGCCACGACTTGGTGTAGAAGGCCGAACACTTAACCGCTACAGCACGGCGGCCGCAAATCCATTATTATACCTATACAAAATGTCGGCAAGTTTTCGAGATCAGTCGGCATATCAGTAAGATTCACCCCCCCACGATCGGGACCTTCACGACGCCCATGGTCCTTCGTATCTCGGCGATGCCTGCCTTAACGGCTGAACCGATTTCTATTCTGTAAAATGTACTTTCTTGGACCTTCTCTGTAGCAGGTTCCCAAAGAAAAACCTATTTAAAACAATTATTATTATTTTTTGGATGCCCCTGGAGGTACGTGAAAAACTTTTTTAATTTCTTAGCTTTTGGCATCTTTGCGATCGCAAAATAAAATAGTATTAGCTCTTGCGTCGTCTGGTATAGCCGCTACTTTGTTGGATGGTGGCCGAACGGCGCATTCTGCCTTAAAGTTGCCTTTGAATGTTCATATTACTGATTATCCAACATGTAACATTTCCAGGACATCGGGAATGGCAAAAGTATTGCAACAATGTACCGAAAAATGAGGAAAGCTGAGACGTCTAAATTTCACAATTTTCTATAAGAAATAGGTATAAGTAATCTATATATATAAAAATGAAATGTACTCTGTATAACCGCGGCGGCTGTTTAAACGGCTGAACCGATTTCTATTCTGTAAAATTACTTTCTTGGGCCTTCTCTGTAGCAGGTTTATAAAAAAAAAAACCGATTAAAAACCTTTTGTTTTTAAGCCGAAAAATGAAGAAAGCTGAGACGTCTAAATTTCACAATTTTCTATAGGAAATAGGTATAGGGATCTCTATATATATAAAAATGAAATGTACTCTGTATGACCACGGCGGCTGTCTAAACGGCTGAACCGATTTCTATTCTGTAAAATTTACTTTCTTGGACCTTCTCTGTAGCAGGTTTATAAAAAAAAACGTTTAAAAACCTTTTGTTTTTAAGACGAAAAATGAAGAACGCTGAGAGTCTAAATTTCACAGTTTCCTATAGGAAATAGGTATGTTATTGTAATCTATATATATAAAAATTAAATGTACTCTGTATGACCGCAGCGGCTGTCTAAACGGCTAAACCGATTTCTATTCTGTAAAATTTACTTTCTTGGACCTTCTCTCTAGCAGGTTTAAAAAAAAAAAACGATTAAAAACCTCATTCTTTTTAAGCCGAAAAATGAAGAAAGCTGTGACGTCTAAATTTCACAATTTTCTATAGGAAATAGGTATATGTAATCTATATATATAAAAATGAAATGTACTCTGTATGACCGCGGCGGCTGTCTAAACGACTGAACGCACAAAAAGTCATTAGAAGCTATGGAAAGATCGTTACAAGATTAGCGACAAAATCAAAATTTGTTTGGTGGAGTTTTAGTATGGTTGACCGGTGATTTTCGGCAGACTTTGCCAGTTATTCCAAAATCTACTTCTGCTGATGAGCTAAAAGCGTGTATAAAATCTTCCAATTTATGGAAGTTTGTAAAAACACTTAAACTCAAAACTAATGTTCGCGTTCAACTGCAAAGGGAACCAACAGCTGCCTTATTTTCCAAACAGTTGCTAGATATTGGAGATGGTAAAATGCCTATCGATAACATGGGATTGATAACATTACCCCGGACTTGCAGTCAAATGGCTCATGAGCAATATAATTGAAGCAACAATTTTAGCCGGCAAGTACAAAGGTGCAAATGTACTTATACCACGCATTCCAATGATACCAACAGATATGCCATTTGAATTTAAGCGCCCCCAATTTCCCGTGCGACTTGCTTTTGCAATCACAATTCATAAAGCGCAAGGCCAATCTTTCCAAATCTATGGATTAGATTTAGAATATCCAGTTTTTTCCCATGGACAGCTTTATGTTGGATGTTCAAGAGTTGGAAAGCCTTCTGCTGTATTCGTTCTCACTCAAGACGCAAAAACAAAAAACGTTGTTTATCACAGAGCATTGCATCAATTCTTCTTAATAATTTGTACTAAGCTTCAATAAAATAAAATAAAAATACGTGCCTGGCGAAGTCTCACTTTACCGAGATCAGCAATGCACACATACCCAAATAACGGACATTTTTCGATTAGTTTTTGTATAAATTGATTGCTTGAATCATAGGTAAGTATACAAAAAAGTTTGAAAAGTATTTCCGGTATTTCTAACGTATTATCGGCGATACGAAGTTCGCGGGCTCAGCTAGTAGTATATAGATAAGTGAATGGATGAATAGATTTAAAAATTTTATTTCCCAAATTTTTTGGTACGGCCCTGTACTTATGCAATTGATTTTTGATTTAGCTGAAACTGAAAAAAAATGCTAAACCAAAGTTTGTGAGAGGCACGCTTTGTTATTTTTTTGACAAACAAAGTGAATTTTTAATTCATATAAATCTATGTATTTACAAACAAAAATTTCATAGGTACCTCACTTAAAATTACTATATCTTTTTTGTTTATTGGGCGATTTTGATAAAATATAGTTTAGGGCTCCTTCTAAGCTTCAACCTGTCCACCAGAATAAGAGTCATTAAAATCCGTCCCTTAGTTTCCGAGATACCTACGTTTAAACGGACAAACAGACAGACAATAATTCCAAAAATGGTTTAGACTGACTGTATAACATTCCCCAAGTCATCCGCAGTTTTCAATGTACAGACACGACTAAAATTGAACAAAAAGTAAACAACCATTTTTTCGCAGAAAATCCTTTAATACGCAAGATCTGGATAAAGTGATGCTGGGCGGTTCTGTTATACAATATGTTGACACTGCGAAAAACCTCGGTTTAGTTTTCAACAAAACACTGACATGGAATAATCACATTTTCAGTGCAATTGGTAAAGTGTATGGAATGCTCCGCACACTATGGCTAGCTCACTATTTCACTCCTTTACACATCAGACTTCTTCTTGCTAAAGCGTACTTGATACCCACACTACTGTATGGTTGTGAGATTTATGCTGGTTGTGACTACTTATGTAGAAACAAGCTTAATGTTCTCTATAACAACATAGCCAGATATGTATTTGGGCTAAAACGATCTGACCATGTGTCTGCGTATGCTGAAAAATTGTTAAACATTTCTTTTGACAATTTGTTAAAAGTCAGAACTCTACTGTTCCTACACAAAATTATTCATATTAAGGAACCGAACTATCTATATCAAAGGCTTCAGTTTCTGCGATCTTCAAGGTCTACTTTGCTTGTTTACACTAGGCATACAACTCTGACATCCGAGCGTCAATTTTTCATTAATGCGGTTCGTCTTTGGAACTCACTACCAGCCAGATTAAGGCTTCTTACTAATTGCTTTTTAGAAAAGAAGTAACCAATTTTTATAATAATCGCTAACTATTCCAACCCTATTGTACATGCATCTTCCTTATTTCCTTACTATAGTCATTAAGTTATTCAACTATTGTTATATCCTTTTTCACCTATCTTTCCAGTTTTCCTCTCTTCCTCTCTTTATGTTATATGTTAGATCTCTAAGAACATTTAATTTTAATTATAATTTTAAAATTTTAATTTTAATTTTAATTTTAATTTGAATTGTATCATACGTGACTGGCACTGTTAATAATTTTTTCCATAATTGTTGTGCCAGGGTGACTGATAATAAATTTGATTTGATTTGATACATAGGCACGCTTTTTTACAGACAGACAGACAATATTTCTAAAAATGGTTGAAATGGACTCTATAACTTTCCCCAAGTCATCCCCAGTCATTTTTTCAAACAAATTTTTAATGTAAAGACACGTTTTTTCTAGAGTATTACTATAGTATAGGTAAGTGAATGGATGAATAGATTTAAAAATTGTATTTTCCCAAATTTTTTGCTACGCCACTGTACCTATGTAATTGATTTTTGATTTAGCTGAAATTGAAAAAAAAAATGCTAAACAAAAATTTGTGAGAGGCACGCTTTTTAATTTTTTGACAAACAAAGTGAATTTTTCTTCATATAAATCTATTTACAAAAAAAAAATTTCATAGGTACCTCACTTAAAATGACTATATATTTTTTGTTATTAGGCGATTTTGATAGATTAAAGTTTAGGGCTCCTACTAAACTTCAAGATGTCCACCAGAAAAAGTCTCATTAAAATCCGTTTCTTAGTTTCCGAGATCCCTACGTTCAAACGGACAAACAGACACCCAGACAGACAATAATTCTGAAAATGGTTGAGATGGACTCTATAACATTCCCCAAGTCATCCCCAGTCATTTTTTCAAAGAAATTTTTCCATGTACAGACACGACTTTTCTAGAGTTTTATTATTAATCTCTATATATAAAAATGAAATCTACTCTGTATGACCGCGGCGGCTGTCTAAACGACTGAACCGATTTCTATTCTGTAAAATTCACTTTCTTGGACCTTCTCTGTAGCAGGTTTATAAAAAAAAGCGGTTAAAAACCTTTTGTTTTTAAGCCGAAAAATGAAGAAAGCTGAGACGTCTAAATTTCACAATTTTCTATAGGAAATAGGTATAGCTATCTATATATATATATATAAATGAAATGTACTCTGTATGACCGCGGCGGCTGTTTAAACGGCTGAACCCGATTTCTATTCTGTAAAATTTACTTTCTTGAACCTTCTCTGTAGCAGGTTTATAAAAAAAAAACCGGATTAAAAACCTTTTGTTTTTAAGCCGAAAAATGAAGAAAGCGGAGACGTCTAAATTTCACAATTTTCTATAGGAAATAGGTATAGGTAATCTATATATAAAAATGAAGTGTACTCAGTATGACCGCGGCGGCTGTCTAAACGGCTGAACCGATTCCTATTCTGTAAAATCTACTTTCTTGGGCCTCCTCTGTAGCAGGTTTATAAAAAATAACCGATTAAAAACCTTTTGTTTTTAAGTCGAAAAATGAAGAAAGCTGAGACGTCTAAATTTCACAATTTTCTATAAGAAATAGGTATAGGTAATCTATATATATAAAAATGAAAGGTACTCTGTATGACCGCGGCGGCTGTTTAACGGCTGAACCGATTTCTATTCTGTAAAATTTACTTTCTTGGGCCTTCTCTGTAGCAGGTTTATAAAAAAACCGATTAAAAACCTTTTGTTTCTAAGCCGAAAAATGAAGAAAGCTGAGACGTCTAAATTTCACAATTTCCTATAGGAAATAGGTATAGGTAACCTATATATAAAAATGAAATGTCCTTCGTATCTCGGCGATGCCTGCCTTAACGGCTGAACCGATTTCTATTCTGTATAATGTACTTTCTTGGACCTTCTCTGTAGCAGGTTTATAAAAAAACCGATTTAAAAACCTTTTGTTTCTAAGCCGAAAAATGAAGAAAGCGGAGACGTCTAAATTTCACAATTTTCTATAGGAAATAGGTATAGGTAATCTATATATAAAAATGAAGTGTACTCAGTATGACCGCGGCGGCTGTCTAAACGGCTGAACCGATTCCTATTCTGTAAAATCTACTTTCTTGGGCCTCCTCTGTAGCAGGTTTATAAAAAATAACCGATTAAAAACCTTTTGTTTTTAAGTCGAAAAATGAAGACGTCTCAGTCTAAATTTCACAATTTTCTATAGGAAATAGGTATAGATAATCTATATATATAAAAATGAAAGGTACTCTGTATGACCGCGGCGGCTGTTTAACGGCTGAACCGGTTTCTATTCTGTAAAATTTACTTTCTTGGGCCTTCTCTGTAGCAGGTTTATAAAAAAAAACCGATTAAAAACCTTTTGTTTCTAACCCGAAAAATGAAGAAAGCTGAGACGTCTAAATTTCACAATTTTCTATAGGAAATAGGTATAGGTAATCTATATATAAAAATGAAAAGTACTCTGTATGACGGCGGCTGCTGTCTAAACGGCTGAACCGATTTCTATTCTGTAAAATCTGCTTTCTTGGACCTTCTCTGTAGCAGGTTTATAAAAAAACCGATTAAAAACCTTTTGTTTTTAAGCCGAAAAATGAAGAAAGCGGAGACGTCTAAATTTCACAATTTTCTATAGGAAATAGGTATAGGTAATCTATATATAAAAATGAAGTGTACTCAGTATGACCGCGGCGGCTGTCTAAACGGCTGAACCGATTCCTATTCTGTAAAATCTACTTTCTTGGGCCTCCTCTGTAGCAGGTTTATAAAAAATAACCGATTAAAAACCTTTTGTTTTTAAGTCGAAAAATGAAGAAAGCTGAGACGTCTAAATTTCACAATTTTCTATAAGAAATAGGTATAGGTAATCTATATATATAAAAATGAAAGGTACTCTGTATGACCGCGGCGGCTGTTAAACGGCTGAACCGATTTCTATTCTGTAAAATTTACTTTCTTGGGCCTTCTCTGTAGCAGGTTTATAAAAAAAACCGATTAAAAACCTTTTGTTTCTAAGCCGAAAAATGAAGAAAGCTGAGACGTCTAAATTTCACAATTTTCTATAGGAAATAGGTATATGTAATCTATATATATAAAAATGAAATGTACTCTGTATGACCGCGGCGGCTGTCTAAACGGCTGAACGCACAAAAAGTCATTAGAAGCTATGGAAAGATCGTTACAAGATTAGCGACAAAATCGAAATTTGTTTGGTGGAGTTTTAGTATGGTTGACCGGTGATTTTCGGCAGACTTTGCCGAAAAATGAAGAAAGCTGTGACGTCTAAATTTCACAATTTTCTATAGGAAATAGGTATATGTAATCTATATATATAAAAATGAAATGTACTCTGTATGACCGCGGCGGCTGTCTAAACGGCTGAACGCACAAAAAGTCATTAGAAGCTATGGAAAGATCGTTACAAGATTAGCGACAAAATCGAAATTTGTTTGGTGGAGTTTTAGTATGGTTGACCGGTGATTTTCGGCAGACTTTGCCAGTTATTCCAAAATCTACTTCTGCTGATGAGCTAAAAGCGTGTATAAAATCTTCCAATTTATGGAAGTTTGTAAAAACACTTAAACTCAAAACTAATGTTCGCGTTCAACTGCAAAGGGAACCAACAGCTGCCTTATTTTCCAAACAGTTGCTAGATATTGGAGATGGTAAAATGCCTATCGATAACATGGGATTGATAACATTACCCCGGACTTGCAGTCAAAAGGCTTATGGGCAATATAATTACTCGTTCAACTCTGAACTGACGCTCAGCTGTCGTCGATCTCTTCAAGAGATGGCCCAACAGAACCGCGTGAACCTCACATGGGTCCCGGGACACAGGGACATTGAGGGAAACTGTAGGGCAGACGAACTTGCCAGGCAGGGCACGACCAAGCAGATTCTTCAAGATAAAGAGCGCATAGGTATGCCGTTTGCCACGTGCAAGCTAATGCTGAAGGAGCATACACTCCGCGAAGCCAACGAAAGATGGCTACAAGCCCCAGGGTGCCGGATATCCAAGCAAACCTGGCCAAAATGCGATCTTAAAAGATCTAGACACATATACGCCCTAAAAAGGAAGGAAATCTCCATATTAATAGGTGTTTTAACCGGGCACTGCCTTATTAGTAGGCACGCAGCAAGGCTAGGCGTTCCCTACCGACGATGCTGCAGGAGTTGCAAAGATGATGAGGAAGAGGAAACGGTGGAGCACCTCATATGCAACTGCCCGGCCTTAAGCGGAGCGAGAAGGCGCTCTCTGGGAGTTCCCTTCCTGGTTAGCTTAAGCCAGGTCGCGGAGCTAGACATAAAGGACTTGATGGCCTTCATCAAGTTATCAAAATGGTTCGAGGAGGGGTAGCGGTGTCGGTTAGGAGTGTCAGTCCCGGGTTTCGGCTATATGGAGAGTCCCGACAGCACTGGGATTTTCCATATGGCCGGGCCCCGGGACTGACTTTCCTAGTGTTTGGTGGTATCACAACGGGCCTTTTATTACTGGCCTAGGTGTGCCTTTGCGGCAGCCACTTCTACCTACCTACCTAATATAATTGAAGCAACAATTTTAGCCGGCAAGTACAAAGGTGCAAATGTACTTATACCACGCATTCCAATGATACCAACAGAAATGCCATTTGAATTTAAGCGCCTCCAATTTCCTGTGCGACTTGCTTTTGCAATCACAATTAATAAAGCGCAAGGCCAATCTTTCCAAATCTATGGATTAGATTTAGAATATCCATTTTTTCCCATGGACAGCTTTATGTTGGATGTTCAAGAGTTGGAAAGCCTTCTGCTTTATTCGTTCTCACTCAAGACGCAAAAACAAAAAACGTTGTTAATCACAGAGCATTGCAGTGATTTGTTTAAACAATTGCCGATGATGATGTTCTACAACATTTCATCAATTCTTCTTAATAATTTGTACTAAGCTTCAATAAAATAAAATAAAAATACGTGCGTGGCGAAGTCTCACTTTACCGAGATCAGCAATGCACACATACCCAAATAACGGACATTTTTCGATTAGTTTTTGTATAAATTGATTGCTTGAATCATAGGTAAGTATACAACAAAGTTTAAAAAGTATTTCCGGTATTTCTAACGTATTATCGGCGATACGAAGTTCGCGGGCTCAGCTAGTTGTATATAGATAAGTGAATGGATGAATAGATTTAAAAATTTTATTTCCCAAATTTTTTGGTTCGGCCCTGTACTTATGCAATTGATTTTTGATTTAGCGGAAACTGAAAAAAATGCTAAACCAAAGTTTGTGAGAGGCACGCTTTGTTATTTTTTTGACAAACAAAGTGAATTTTTAATTCATATAAATCTATGTATTTACAAACAAAAATTTCATAGGTACCTCACTTAAAATTACTATATCTTTTTTGTTTATTGGGCGATTTTGATAAAATATAGTTTAGGGCTCCTTCTAAGCTTCAACCTGCCCACCAGAATAAGAGTCATTAAAATCCGTCCCTTAGTTTCCGAGATCCCTACGTTTAAACGGACAAACAGACAGACAATAATTCCAAAAATGGTTTAGACTGACTGTATAACATTCCCCAAGTCATCCGCAATTTTCAATGTACAGACACGACTAAAATTGAACAAAAAGTAAACAACCATTTTGGATAGGCACGCTTTTTTACAGACAGACAGACAATATTTCTAAAAATGGTTGAAATGGACTCTATAACTTTCCCCAAGTCATCCCAGTCATTTTTTCAAACAAATTTTTAATGTAAAGACACGTTTTTTCTAGAGTATTACTATAGTATAGGTAAGTGAATGGATGAATAGATTTAAAAATTGTATTTCCCAAATTTTTTGCTACGCCACTGTACCTATGCAATTGATTTTTGATTTAGCTGAAATTGAAAAAAAAATGCTAAACAAAAATTTGTGAGAGGCACGCTTTGTTAATTTTTTGACAAACAAAGTGAATTTTTCTTCATATAAATCCATTTACAAAAAAAAAATTTCATAGGTACCTCACTTAAAATGACTATATATTTTTTGTTTATTAGGCGATTTTGATAGATTAAAGTTTAGGGCTCCTACTAAACTTCAAGATGTCCACCAGAAAAAGTCTCATTAAAATCCGTTTCTTAGTTTCCGAGATCCCTACGTTCAAACGGACAAACAGACACCCAGACAGACAATAATTCTGAAAATGGTTGAGATGGACTCTATAACATTCCCCAAGTCATCCCCAGTCATTTTTTCAAAGAAATTTTCCATGTACAGACACGACTTTTCTAGAGTTTTATTATTATTCTCTATATATAAAAATGAAATCTACTCTGTATGACCGCGGCGGCTGTCTAAACGACTGAACCGATTTCTATTCTGTAAAATTTACTTTCTTGGACCTTCTCTGTAGCAGGTTTATAAAAAAAAACGGTTAAAAACCTTTTGTTTTTAAGCCGAAAAATGAAGAAAGGTGAGACGTCTAAATTTCACAATTTTCTATAGGAAATAGGTATAGGTATCTATATATATATAAAAATGAAATGTACTCTGTATGACCGCGGCGGCTGTTTAAACGGCTGAACCGATTTCTATTCTGTAAAATTTACTTTCTTGAACCTTCTCTGTAGCAGGTTTATAAAAAAAAACCGATTAAAAACCGTTTTCTTTTTAAGCCGAAAAATGAAGAAAGCTGAGACGTCTAAATTTCACAATTTTCTATAGGAAATAGGTATAGGAATCTATATATATAAAAATGAAATGTACTCTGTATGACCGCGGCGGCTGTCTAAACGGCTGAACCGATTTCTATTCTGTAAAATTTACTTTCTTGGCTGTCTAAACGGCTGAACCGATTTCTATTCTGTAAAATTTACTTTCTTGGACCTTCTCTGTAGCAGGTTTATAAAAAAACCGATTAAAAACCTTTTGTTTTTAAGCCGAAAAATGAAGAACGCTGAGACGTCTAAATTTCACAATTTCCTATAGGAAATAGGTATGTATATGTAATCTATATATATAAAAATTAAATGTACCTTTGGTTTTTAAGCCGAAAAATGAAGAAAGCTGAGACGGTTAAATTTCACAATTTTCTATAGGAAATAGGTATATGTAATCTATATATATAAAAATGAAATGTACAATGTGGAGAGTCCCAATAGCACTGGGATTTTCCATATGGCTGGGTCCCGGGACTGACTTTCCTAGTGTTGATGGTATCACAACGGGCCTTTTAATACTGGCCTAGGTGTGCCTTTGCGGCAGCCACTTCAACCTAACCTATAGGAAATAGGTATAGGTAATCTATATATATAAAAATGAAATGTACTCTGTATGACCTGTCTAAACGGCTGAACCGATTTCTATTCTGTAAAATTTACTTTCTTAGACCTTCTCTCTAGCAGGTTTAAAAAAAATCCCATTAAAAACCTCTTGTTTTTAAGCCGAAAAATGAAGAAAGCTGTGACGTCTAAATTTCACAATTTTCTATAGGAAATAGGTATATGTAATCTATATATATAAAAATGAAATGTACTCCGTATGACCGCGGCGGCTGTCTAAACGGCTGAACGCACAAAAAGTCATTAGAAGCTATGGAAAGATCGTTACAAGATTAGCGACAAAATCAAAATTTGTTTGGTGGAGTTTTAGTATTGTTGACCGGTGATTTTCGGCAGACTTTGCCAGTTATTCCAAAATCTACTTCTGCTGATGAGCTAAAAGCGTGTATAAAATCTTCCAATTTATGGAAGTTTGTAAAAACACTTAAACTCTAAACTAATGTTCGCGTTCAACTGCAAAGGGAACCAACAGCTGTCAAAAGGCTCATCTATACTATAATAAAACTGTAGAAAAGTCGTGTCTGTACATTGAAAATTTCTTTGAAAAAATGACTGGGGATGACTTGAGGAATGTTATAGAGTCCATCTCAACCATTTTTAGAATTATTGTCTGTCTGTTTGTCTGTTTGTCCGTTTGAACGTAAGGATCTCGGAAACTAACAAACGGATTTTAATGAGACTTTTTCTGGTGGACAGCTTGAAGCTTAGAAGGAGCCCTAAACTTTATTTTATCAAAATCGCCCAATAAACAAAAAAGATATAGTCATTTCAAGTGAGGTACCTATAAAATTTTTTTTTGTAAATAGATTTCTATGAAGAAAAATTCACTTTGTTTGTCAAAAAAATAACAAAGCGTGCCTCTCACAAATTTTTGTTTAGCATTTTTTTCCAATTTCAGCTAAATCAGAAATCAAAGGCATAGGTACAGTGGCGTATCAAAAAATTTGGGAAATAAAATTTTTAAATCTATTCATCCATTCACTTATCTATCTATCTATACTATAATAAAACTGTAGAAAAGTCGTGTCTGTGCATTGAAAATTTCTTTGAAAAAATTACTGGGGATGACTTGAGGAATGTTATAGAGTCCATCTCAACCATTTTTAGAATTATTGTCTGTCTGTTTGTCTGTTTGTCCGTTTGAACGTAAGGATCTCGGAAACTAACAAACGGATTTTAATGAGACTTTTTCTGGTGGACAGCTTGAAGCTTAGAAGGAGCCCTAAACTTTATTTTATCAAAATCGCCCAATAAACAAAAAAGATATAGTCATTTCAAGTGAGGTACCCATAAAATTTTTTTTTGTAAATAGATTTCTATGAAGAAAAATTCACTTTGTTTGTCAAAAAAATAACAAAGCGTGCCTCTCACAAATTTTTGTTTAGCATTTTTTTTTCAATTTCAGCTAAATCAGAAATCAAAGGCATAGGTACAGTGGCGTACCAAAAAAATTGGGAAATACAATTTTTAAATCTATTGATCCATTCACTTATCTATACTATAATAAAACTGTAGAAAAGTCGTGTCTGTACATTGAAAATTTGTTTGAAAAAATGACTGGGGATGACTTGAGGAATGTTATAGAGTCCATCTCAACCATTTTTAGAATTATTGTCTGTCTGTTTGTCTGTATGTCCGTTTGAACGTAAGGATCTCGGAAACTAAGAAACGGATTTTAATGAGACTTTTTCTGGCGGACAGCTTGAAGCTTAGAAGGAGCCCTAAAGTTTATTTTATCAAAATCGCCCAATAAACAAAAAAGATATAGTCATTTTAAGTGAGGTACCTATGAAATTTTTTTTTGTAAATAGATTTCTATGAAGAAAAATTCACTTTGTTTGTCAAAAAAATAACAAAGCGTGCCTCTCACAAATTTTTGTTTAGCATTTTTTTTTCAATTTCAGCTAAATCAGAAATCAAAGGCATAGGTACAGTGGCGTACCAAAAAAATTGGGAAATACAATTTTTAAATCTATTGATCCATTCACTTATCTATACTATAATAAAACTGTAGAAAAGTCGTGTCTGTACATTGAAAATTTCTTTGAAAAAATGACTGGGGATGACTTGAGGAATGTTATAGAGTCCATCTCAACCATTTTTAGAATTATTGTCTGTCTGTTTGTCCGTTTGAACGTAAGGATCTCGGAAACTAAGAAACGGATTTTAATGAGGTTTTTTCTGGCGGACAGCTTGAAGCTTAGAAGGAGCCCTAAACTTTATTTTATCAAAATCGCCCAATAAACAAAAAAGATATAGTCATTTTAAGTGAGGTACCTATGAAATTTTTTTTTGTAAATAGATTTCTATGAAGATAAATTCACTTTGTGTGTCAAAAAAATAACAAAGCGTGCCTCTCACAAATTTTTGTTTAGCATTTTTTTCCAATTTCAGCTAAATCAACCAAAAAATTTGGGAAATAAAATTTTTAAATCTATTCATCCATTCACTTATCTATACTATAATAAAACTGTAGAAAAGTCGTGTCTGTACATTGAAAATTTCTTTGAAAAAATGACTGGGGATGACTTGAGGAATGTTATAGAGTCCATCTCAACCATTTTTAGAATTATTGTCTGTCTGTTTGTCTGTTTGTCTGTTTGTCTGTTTGTCCGTTTGAACGTAAGGATCTCGGAAACTAACAAACGGATTTTAATGAGACTTTTTCTGGTGGACAGCTTGAAGCTTAGAAGGAGCCCTAAACTTTATTTTATCAAAATCGCCCAATAAACAAAAAAGATATAGTCATTTTAAGTGACGTACCTATGAAATTTTTTTTGTAAATAGATTTCTATGAAGAAAAATTCACTTTGTTTGTCAAAAAAATAACAAAGCGTGCCTCTCACAAATTTTTGTTTAGCATTTTTTTCCAATTTCAGCTAAATCAGAAATCAAAGGCATAGGTACAGTGGCGTATCAAAAAATTTGGGAAATAAAATTTTTAAATCTATTCATCCATTCACTTATCTATCTATCTATACTATAATAAAACTGTAGAAAAGTCGTGTCTGTACATTGAAAATTTCTTTGAAAAAATGACTGGGGATGACTTGAGGAATGTTATAGAGTCCATCTCAACCATTTTTAGAATTATTGTCTGTCTGTTTGTCTGTTTATCTGTTTGTCCGTTTGAACGTAAGGATCTCGGAAACTAAGAAACGGATTTTAATGAGACTTTTTCTGGTGGACAGCTTGAAGCTTAGAAGGAGCCCTAAACTTTATTTTATCAAAATCGCCCAATAAACAAAAAAGATATAGTCATTTCAAGTGAGGTACCTATAAAAATTTTTTTTGTAAATAGATTTCTATGAAGAAAAATTCACTTTGTTTGTCAAAAATAATAACAAAGCGTGCCTCTCACAAATTTTTGTTTAGCATTTTTTTTTCAATTTCAGCTAAAATCAGAAATCAAAGGCATAGGTACAGTGGCGTACCAAAAAATTTGGGAAATAAAATTTTTAAATCTATTCAACCATTCACTTATCTATCTATACTATAATAAAACTGTAGAAAAGTCGTGTCTGTACATTAAAAATTTCTTTGAAAAAATGACTGGGGATGACTTGGGGAATGTTATAGAGTCCATCTCAACCATTTTTAGAATTATTGTCTGTCTGTTTGTCTGTTTGTCCGTTTGAACGTAAGGATCTCGGAAACTAAGAAACGGATTTTAATGTGACTTTTTCTGGTGGACAGCTTGAAGCTTAGAAGGAGCCCTAAACTTTATTTTATCAAAATCGCCCAATAAACAAAAAAGATATAGTCATTTCAAGTGAGCTACCTATGAAATTTTTTTGTAAATAGATTTCTATGAAGAAAAATTCACTTTGGTTGTCAAAAAAATAACAAAGCGTGCCTGTCACAAATTTTTGTTTAGCATTTTTTTCAATTTCAGCTAAATCAGAAATCAAAGGCATAGGTACAGTGGCGTACCAAAAAATTTGGGAAATAAAATTTTTAAATCTATTCATCCATTCACTTATCTATCTATCTATACTATAATAAAACTGTAGAAAAGTCGTGTCTGTACATTGAAAATTTCTTTGAAAAAATGACTGGGGATGACTTGAGGAATATTATAGAGTCCATCTCAACCATTTTTAGAATTATTGTCTGTCTGTTTGTCTGTTTATCTGTTTGTCTGTTTGTCCGTTTGAACGTAAGGATCTCGGAAACTAAGAAACGGATTTTAATGAGACTTTTTCTGGTGGACAGCTTGAAGCTTAGAAGGAGCCCTAAACTTTATTTTATCAAAATCGCCCAATAAACAAAAAAGATATAGTCATTTCAAGTGAGGTAGCCTCTCACAAATTTTTGTTTAGCATTTTTTTTTCAATTTCAGCTAAAATCAGAAATCAAAGGCATAGGTACAGTGGCGTACCAAAAAATTTGGGAAATAAAATTTTTAAATCTATTCAACCATTCACTTATCTATCTATACTATAATAAAACTGTAGAAAAGTCGTGTCTGTACATTAAACATTTCTTTGAAAAAATGACTGGGGATGACTTGGGGAATGTTATAGAGTCCATCTCAACCATTTTTAGAATTATTGTCTGTCTGTTTGTCTGTTTGTCCGTTTGAACGTAAGGATCTCGGAAACTAAGAAACGGATTTTAATGAGACTTTTTCTGGTGGACAGCTTGAAGCTTAGAAGGAGCCCTAAACTTTATTTTATCAAAATCGCCCAATAAACAAAAAAGATATAGTCATTTCAAGTGAGGTACCTATGAAATTTTTTTTGTAAATAGATTTCTATGAAGAAAAATTCACTTTGTTTGTCAAAAAAATAACAAAGCGTGCCTGTCACAAATTTTTGTTTAGCATTTTTTTCAATTTCAGCTAAATCAGAAGTCAAAGGCATAGGTACAGTGTAGAGGTATACGCCGTCAAATTTGTCGGCGGCGGCGGCGTAAGGCCCATTTTATAGCGGCGGCGGCGGCTATAAAAAAATCGCATGTTGAATTTAAAAACTCCATAATTTCAATTGTTGGGACTTTTATTGAACTGACAAAAAATTTTGGGTACATTTTTTACGTAATGTAAATGAACGTAACTTTAAATGGTTCACATTTTATAATATAATATAGAAGAATACTAAAAACATAACGCATAGCAGTCTTTTAATCAAATTCTTACACTGAAATAACTATGTTACATATTGAGTCTAGAACTAAAATTATGTACATTAACCGAAGGCTTTGTTATGATCACTACAATATGCATGTGTGATTTAAAATATATGTTTATAGTGTAATATTATATCAATTCAGTCTTTGCATACATTGTTAACATAAAAGTAAAGCTATTGTAATGCTTACATTGATAGAAATTTACTTATTTAGTTTAAAAAAAAAATTTGTACCATGTTATGTTTATAAAGTTGTATGTGTCTCTTTTCACAGCGAAAAATAATCATTTTAAATATTCTACACAAGACTCGTAGTTGTCATGGATAAAAATTGTTTTGTTAATGTTGTGAGGGCTTAGCTGTGACCGCTTATTTGTGACTGTCAGACCAGCTATAGAAAAAACTCGCTCACTCGGCGTACTTGTTGCAGGTATGCATAAAACTTTTTTTGCTAGCTTGGATAGCAAGGTCATTGCAGCCGCCTTTTCCCTCCAAAACTCTAAAACATTCTGATTGGAGGACAGACTTAGCAGCAAATGACATTCTGCTTCTAAATTAGAGTTTTTCAAACTCGAAGAATACCGCTTGGCAAGTTTCAATATTTTAGAAGAAGGTGAAGTTTCTTCAGAATCGTTTACACTATTTCCGTTTTTTTGTTGAATCACCAACAAGTCTTTTATACATCTCTATCAAAAACTGTACTTCTGTCTTACATTTGCTTTTGCAGTATTCTGTAACACAATCTAATGTGTTAAAACGCGGATCCAGCAGCGTTGCGCATACTAAAATATCAGTTATTGGAAATCTATAGTCAAGTTTACTCTTTATATTTTTTTTTATTTGTTGCAATAAATGATCTTGACAAAAGCTGAAATTATTCTGATTTAAATAAGTGTCATCGTTTTCAGATAATATTGATAATATCTCAGTTCGAATGATTAACGCAAGAGAAATCGATGGGTATGAGTCCCCAGAAAGAATATTGACAGCATCTTTGAATTTTTGCAAAAAGTCTCTTAATTTATACAATAGTAGTACTTCCGTTTCGAGTAAAATTAAGTCACTTTTATTACAGTTTAAAAGAAGTTTATTAATGACAGCCCTTTGAGATCCAAGACTATCAAGTAATGATAAGACACTGTGCTATCTTGTAGATATCGAATTTTTAAGGGTGATGTTTCTCTTATCCACCAAACTGCCATGCAAGTCATTGGTATTATTTATGTTTCTATATACTTCCAAGGACACATCATCAAGGGGACCGAACCCTTCGTCATAGTCGACCCATGAAGCGTCTTCTGAAGCCAGGAGTTCTTCCAAGTTATCAATTTTTGACAAAATCTCTTTTTGTATGGCATCGGCCTGTAACTTCAGAGTATGTGTTTTGAAACGTAGGGCTCGCGCGATTTTTTTACACTTTAAAATTAGACGATTTATTTCTGGAACGGAATCATACCCATCTACCGTAAGCAAATTCTGAAGCCCATGCCCTATACAGAAGTGGTTGTTAAGGCTGCCCAAATCGATGGCTTTCTTCATATTACTGCTTTGGTCAGTGACAACGAAATTCGAACCAAGCTTTACGTTAAAGTTACTTCCTCAATCTCCTGCAATATGTTGTTTCCTGTATGGGACTTTGAGACATATTTTGTTTCTAGTGTGAGACTCGACATAGCGAAGTTTGTTGAAAGGTAATGAAAAGTAAAAGTTATATAATTACGCCTACAGTAGTTATCCGTCCATAGATCGAAAGTTAAAGCAAAATGTTCCATCCCAGATATTTTTCCTTTAACGACTTTTAAAACGCTTTCATAAACATCATCTAATGCTGTTGTTGCAATTGTTTATAATGTGGTATATCATTATCGTTTACTACTACATGGTATTTTTTTAAAAAGTCTTTTTAGGGACGGCCTAAATAAATTACAATCACATGAAAACTTACAACTTTGATCGCAAATATGTAACTCAAAATAATAAAAAAAAGCGCTTCCGGATTTGTGACCCTGAGGCCAAATCCCGTCTTTTCAGCCCTCCCGCACAATTTTAGCTAATTTATTAACAGTTGACCCCTAAAGGAAACCAATACCTGCACTTTTAACACATTTAGGGCACGGCCATTAGTGTTGTAAATAAAAAAAAAAATTTGTAACTTTAGAAAATTATCACAAAAAAAATGTTAAACGCGCCGGCGCGCGCCGCCGCCGCCGCCTCGCCGCTAAAAAGGCTATTCGGCGGCGGCGCGTCGAAAATGACTTTTGTCGGCGGCGGCGGCGGCGTTTGCCGGCGGCGTATATCTCTAGTACAGTGGCGTACCAAAAAATTTGGGAAATAAAATTTTTAAATCTATTCATCCATTCACTTATCTATCTATCTATACTATAATAAAACTGTAGAAAAGTCGTGTCTGTACATTGAAAATTTCTTTGAAAAAATGAATGGGGATGACTTGAGGAATGTTATAGAGTCCATCTCAACCATTTTTGGAATTATTGTCTGTCTGTTTGTTTGTATGTCCGTTTGAACGTAAGGATCTCGGAAACTAAGAAACGGATTTTAATGAGACTTTTTCTGGCGGACAGCTTGAATCTTAGAAGGAGCCCTAAACTTTATTTTATCAAAATCGCCCAATAAGCAAAAAAGATATAGTCATTTTAAGTGAGGTACCTATGAAATTTTTTTTTCTAAATAGATTTCTTTGAAGAAAAATTCACTTTGTCAAAAAAATAACAAAGCGTGCCTCTCACAAATTTTTGTTTAGCATTTTTTTCCAATTTCAGCTAAATCAGAAATCAAAAGCATAGGTACAGTGGCGTACCAAAAAATTTGGGAAATAAAATTTTTAAATCTATTCATCCATTCACTTATCTCTAATAAAATTCTGGAAAAGTTGTGTCTGCTCATTGAAAATTCCCTTGAAAAAATGACTGGGGTGACTTAGGGAATGTTGCAGGGTCCATGTGAACCATTTCTAGAATTATGGTCTGTCTGTTTGTTTGTTTGTCCGTTTGAAAGTAAGGATCTCGGAAACTGAGAAACGGATTTTAATTAGACATTCCCTGGTGGACAGCTTGGAGCCCTAAACTTTATTTTATCTAATCGCCCAATAAACAAAAAAGATATAGTCATTTTAAGTGAGGTACCTATGCAATTTTTTTTTGTAAATAGATTTATATGAAGAAAAATTCACTTGGTTTTTCAAAAAAAAAAAAAAACAAAGCGCGCCTCTCACCTGGAATAAAACTCTAGAAAAGTTGTGTCTGCACATTGGAAATTCCTTGGCTAAAATTACTGAAAATGACGAAGGGAATGTTATAGAGTTCATCTGAACTATTGTTATATTTTTTGTCTTCATTTTTATCAATGGGTATCAAAGTAGGAGCAGATGAGGTACTGAGGTTAAGGAGATGGAAGGAAGGAAGTATTTCGGAAAAACTCTACTGGAATTGCCAACAGAGATAGGGGCTTAACCCAAACATATGTGACAGAAAGGAATATGACATAGGAAAGAAAGCCAAGGAAAAGAGGTTGATAAAGAGGAATTGGACCCGAGAATAAGGTTGGCAAAAGCGAAAAAATTGTTTCAATAGAAATTAGTACCACCCTAAAATACAGATCCACCCGGACAACGTCGGGTTCCCTGCTAGTGAGCAATATAATTGAAGCCACAATTTTAGCCGGCAAGTACAAAGGTGCAAATGTACTTATACCACACATTCCAATGATACCAACAGATACGCCATTTCAATTTAAGCGCCTCCAATTTCCCGTGCGACTTGCTTTTGCAATCACAATTAATAAAGCGCAAGGCCAATCTTTCCAAATCTATGGATTAGATTTAGAATATCCATTTTTTCCCATGGACAGCTTTATGTTGGATGTTCAAGAGTTGGAAAGCCTTCTGCTTTATTCGTTCTCACTCAAGACGCAAAAACAAAAAACGTTGTTAATCACAGAGCATTGCAGTGATTTGTTTAAACAATTGCCGATGATGATGTTCTACAACATTTCATCAATTCTTCTTAATAATTTGTACTAAGCTTCAATAAAATAAAATAAAAATACGTGCGTGGCGAAGTCTCACTTTACCGAGATCAGCAATGCACACATACCCAAATAACGGACATTTTTCGATTAGTTTTTGTATAAATTGATTGCTTGAATCATAGGTAAGTATACAAAAAAGTTTGAAAAGTATTTCCGGTATTTCTAACGTATTATCGGCGATACGAAGTTCGCGGGATCAGCTAGTAGTATATAGATAAGTGAATGAATGAATAGATTTAAAAATTTTATTTCCCAAATTTTTTGGTACGGTCCTGTACTTATGCAATTGATTTTTGATTTAGCTGAAACTGAAAGAAAATGCTAAACAAAAGTTTGTGAGAGGCACGCTTTGTTATTTTTTTGACAAACAAATTGAATTTTTAATTCATATAAATCTATGTATTTACAAACAAAAATTTCATAGGTACCTCACTTAAAATTACTATATCTTTTTTGTTTATTGGGCGATTTTGATAAAATATAGTTTAGGGCTCCTTCTAAGCTTCAACCTGTCCACCAGAATAAGAGTCATTAAAATCCGGCTCTTAGTTTCCGAGATCCCTACGTTTAAACGGACAAACAGACAGACAATAATTCCAAAAATGGTTCAGACTGACTGTATAACATTCCCCAAGTCATCCGCAATTTTCAATGTACAGACACGACTAAAATTGAACAAAAAGTAAACAACCATTTTGGATAGGCACGCTTTTTTACAGACAGACAGACAATATTTATAAAAATGGTTGAAATGGACTCTATAACTTTCTTTAAGTTATCCCCAGTTATTTTTTCAAACAAATTTTTAATGTAAAGACACCTTTTTTCTAGAGTTTTACTATAGTATAGGTAAGTGAATGGATGAATAGATTTAAAAATTGTATTTACCTATGCAATTGATTTTTGATTTACCTGAAACAACAAAATTTTGTGAGAGGCACGCTTTGTTCATTTTTTGACAAACAAAGTGAATTTTTCTTCATATAAATCTATTTACAAAAAAAAAATTTCATAGGTACCTCACTTAAAATGACTACATCTTTTTTGTTTATTAGGCGATTTTGATAGATTAAAGTTTAGGGCTCCTACTAAACTTCAAGATGTCCACCAGAAAAAGTCTCATTAAAATCCGTTTCTTAGTTTCTGAGATCCTTACGTTCAAACGGACAAACAGTTACCCAGACAGACAATAATTCTGAAGAATTCAAAGAAATTTTGAACGACTACAATTGAACAAAAAGTAAACAACCATTTTGTAAAGGCACGCTTTTTAATATTTTGGCAAAATAAGTGAATTCTTCTTCATCTTACTAATATGGGCTCAGAACCAAAAGGATCTAAGTGACATTTTTTTTTAAATTGAGTTATACCCATATTTGTATAGTTAAATATAGTGTCTATTTCTTGACAATGCGATCCAAGCCATTTTGGAGTTTTGTAGCCCCTTTTATTTTAGTATAATAAAGTGCTAAATTTAAGTTCGTAAAGTCTCGCTGATTTTTGGCAGTTTTTTTCTGGATCCAAGCGCACTTTGACCCTTTTGGATCCAAAAATGATTGCAATAAAATATCGAACGTTGATTGCTCGGCCAAAAGAACATGTAGAATTTTTTCGAGAATGCAGTTTTGTATCCCCTTCAATAATTTTAATAAAGTGCTAAACTTAAGTTCGTAGAATGTATCGCTCATTTTTGGCAATTTTTTTCTTGAGTTATACCCTATTAGAAATTTTTAACATAGTTATTTATATGAAAAAAAGTCCTTATCCTCGTAAGAAAAAAAAAAATTGCCAAAAATAAGCGATACATTCTATGAGCTTAAGTTTAGCACTTTATTATACTAAAATCAAACGGGCTACAAAACTGGCCGAGCAATCAATGTTCGAAATTTTATTGCACAATTTTTGGAGCCAAAAGGGTCTAAGTGCACTTGGATACAGAAAAAAAATGGCCAAAAATGGCACTTTATTATACTAAAATAAAAGGGGCTACAAAACTGCATACTCGAAAAAATTCTACAAAATTTTTGCAATAATTTTTGGAAATTTACAGTTATTTTCCATCTGCAGTAAACATCTTTTGAATTAGTTGACTAACCTGCATTCATTTAGACAGGGATCATTTCAAACGCATTTACCCAGAATTTACAATAACTAATTTATTTTAACCTTAATTATCTCAATTCAACGTCGATGTTACTTAGATCCTTTTGGTTCTAAGCCCTTCAAATGTGAATGTAGCGATGTTTGGATGTCCAGACGTTTGCTTCTGTTCCTCAATGACGTGAGGACATGAAATGGTATTATAACTTTGGTCCGATGCTTGTAAGTATGAGAAGAAGAAGAGATAGACCTACTAAAAAGTATACCGTTATGATCAGGACGATGAGATGATTCGATTTAGCCATGTCCGTCTGTCCGTCTGTTTGTACGCAAACTAGTCCCTAAATTTTAGAGATATCCCGATGAAATTTGGTATGGAGGCGTTATTTTATATGAGAATAATCATTCGTCGGAACCAGCAAGATCGAACCAAAACTACTCATAGCTCCCATACAATATATTGTTCCGATAAACGGATTTCGGGCTATAACTTCTGTAATTAAAGAGCTAGTAACGTGAAATTTTGTAAGTATTGCTGTTTTTATATGTGAAATATCGGTGTTGAAAATCATTGAGATGGGATAAATATTTCATATAGCTCCCATACAATCGATTTTTCCGATAAACGGATTTTGGGCTATAACTCCTGTAACTATAAAGCTAGCAAGTGAAATTTTGTAAGTATTGCTATTTTTATACCTTTCATGAACATGAAATGGTATTATAACTTTGGTCCGATGTTTGTAAGTATGCGAAGAAGAAGAGATAGACCCATCAATAAGTATACCGAAATGATCAGGATGATGAGATGAGTAGATTTAGCCATGTCCGTACCAAAAAATTTGGGAAATAAAATTTTTAAATCTATTCATCCATTCACTTATCTATCTATCTATACTATAATAAAACTGTAGAAAAGTCGTGTCTGTACATTGAAAATTTCTTTGAAAAAATGACTGGGGATGACTTGAGGAATGTTATAGAGTCCATCTCAACCATTTTTGGAATTATTGTCTGTCTGTTTGTTTGTATGTCCGTTTGAACGTAAGGATCTCGGAAACTAAGAAACGGATTTTAATGAAACTTTTTCTGGCGGACAGCTTGAATCTTAGAAGGAGCCCTAAACTTTATTTTATCAAAATCGCCCAATAAGCAAAAAAGATATAGTCATTTTAAGTGAGGTACCTATGAAATTTTTTTTTCTAAATAGATTTCTTTGAAGAAAAATTCACTTTGTCAAAAAAATAACAAAGCGTACCTCTCACAAATTTTTGTTTAGCATTTTTTTCCAATTTCAGCTAAATCAGAAATCAAAAGCATAGGTACAGTGGCGTACCAAAAAATTTGGGAAATAAAATTTTTAAATCTATTCATCCATTCACTTATCTCTAATAAAACTCTGGAAAAGTTGTGTCTGCTCATTGAAAATTCCCTTGAAAAAATGACTGGGGTGACTTAGGGAATGTTGCAGGGTCCATGTGAACCATTTCTAGAATTATGGTCTGTCTGTTTGTTTGTTTGTCCGTTTGAAAGTAAGGATCTCGGAAACTGAGAAACGGATTTTAATTAGACATTCCCTGGTGGACAGCTTGGAGCCCTAAACTTTATTTTATCTAATCGCCCAATAAACAAAAAAGATATAGTCATTTTAAGTGAGGTACCTATGCAATTTTTTTTTGTAAATAGATTTATATGAAGAAAAATTCACTTTGTTTTTCAAAAAAAAAAAAAAACAAAGCGCGCCTCTCACCTGGAATAAAACTCTAGAAAAGTTGTGTCTGCACATTGGAAATTCCTTGGCTAAAATTACTGAAAGTGACGAAGGGAATGTTATAGAGTTCATCTGAACTATTGTTATATTTTTTGTCTTCATTTTTATCAATGGGTATCAAAGTAGGAGCAGATGAGGTACTGAGGTTAAGGAGATGGAAGGAAGGAAGTATTTCGGAAAAACTCTACTGGAATTGCCAACAGAGATAGGGGCTTAACCCAAACATATGTGACAGAAAGGAATATGACATAGGAAAGAAAGCCAAGGAAAAGAGGTTGATAAAGAGGAATTGGACCCGAGAATAAGGTTGGCAAAAGCGAAAAAATTGTTTCAATAGAAATTAGTACCACCCTAAAATACAGATCCACCCGGACAACGTCGGGTTCCCTGCTAGTGAGCAATATAATTGAAGCCACAATTTTAGCCGGCAAGTACAAAGGTGCAAATGTACTTATACCACACATTCCAATGATACCAACAGATACGCCATTTCAATTTAAGCGCCTCCAATTTCCCGTGCGACTTCCTTTTGCAATCACAATTAATAAAGCGCAAGGCCAATCTTTCCAAATCTATGGATTAGATTTAGAATATCCATTTTTTCCCATGGACAGCTTTATGTTGGATGTTCAAGAGTTGGAAAGCCTTCTGCTTTATTCGTTCTCACTCAAGACGCAAAAACAAAAAACGTTGTTAATCACAGAGCATTGCAGTGATTTGTTTAAACAATTGCCGATGATGATGTTCTACAACATTTCATCAATTCTTCTTAATAATTTGTACTAAGCTTCAATAAAATAAAATAAAAATACGTGCGTGGCGAAGTCTCACTTTACCGAGATCAGCAATGCACACATACCCAAATAACGGACATTTTTCGATTAGTTTTTGTATAAATTGATTGCTTGAATCATAGGTAAGTATACAAAAAAGTTTGAAAAGTATTTCCGGTATTTCTAACGTATTATCGGCGATACGAAGTTCGCGGGATCAGCTAGTAGTATATAGATAAGTGAATGAATGAATAGATTTAAAAATTTTATTTCCCAAATTTTTTGGTACGGTCCTGTACTTATGCAATTGATTTTTGATTTAGCTGAAACTGAAAGAAAATGCTAAACAAAAGTTTGTGAGAGGCACGCTTTGTTATTTTTTTGACAAACAAATTGAATTTTTAATTCATATAAATCTATGTATTTACAAACAAAAATTTCATAGGTACCTCACTTAAAATTACTATATCTTTTTTGTTTATTGGGCGATTTTGATAAAATATAGTTTAGGGCTCCTTCTAAGCTTCAACCTGTCCACCAGAATAAGAGTCATTAAAATCCGGCTCTTAGTTTCCGAGATCCCTACGTTTAAACGGACAAACAGACAGACAATAATTCCAAAAATGGTTCAGACTGACTGTATAACATTCCCCAAGTCATCCGCAATTTTCAATGTACAGACACGACTAAAATTGAACAAAAAGTAAACAACCATTTTGGATAGGCACGCTTTTTTACAGACAGACAGACAATATTTATAAAAATGGTTGAAATGGACTCTATAACTTTCTTTAAGTTATCCCCAGTTATTTTTTCAAACAAATTTTTAATGTAAAGACACCTTTTTTCTAGAGTTTTACTATAGTATAGGTAAGTGAATGGATGAATAGATTTAAAAATTGTATTTACCTATGCAATTGATTTTTGATTTACCTGAAACAACAAAATTTTGTGAGAGGCACGCTTTGTTCATTTTTTGACAAACAAAGTGAATTTTTCTTCATATAAATCTATTTACAAAAAAAAAATTTCATAGGTACCTCACTTAAAATGACTACATCTTTTTTGTTTATTAGGCGATTTTGATAGATTAAAGTTTAGGGCTCCTACTAAACTTCAAGATGTCCACCAGAAAAAGTCTCATTAAAATCCGTTTCTTAGTTTCTGAGATCCTTACGTTCAAACGGACAAACAGTTACCCAGACAGACAATAATTCTGAAGAATTCAAAGAAATTTTGAACGACTACAATTGAACAAAAAGTAAACAACCATTTTGTAAAGGCACGCTTTTTAATATTTTGGCAAAATAAGTGAATTCTTCTTCATCTTACTAATATGGGCTCAGAACCAAAAGGATCTAAGTGACATTTTTTTTTAAATTGAGTTATACCCATATTTGTATAGTTAAATATAGTGTCTATTTCTTGACAATGCGATCCAAGCCATTTTGGAGTTTTGTAGCCCCTTTTATTTTAGTATAATAAAGTGCTAAATTTAAGTTCGTAAAGTCTCGCTGATTTTTGGCAGTTTTTTTCTGGATCCAAGCGCACTTTGACCCTTTTGGATCCAAAAATGATTGCAATAAAATATCGAACGTTGATTGCTCGGCCAAAAGAACATGTAGAATTTTTTCGAGAATGCAGTTTTGTATCCCCTTCAATAATTTTAATAAAGTGCTAAACTTAAGTTCGTAGAATGTATCGCTCATTTTTGGCAATTTTTTTCTTGAGTTATACCCTATTAGAAATTTTTAACATAGTTATTTATATGAAAAAAAGTCCTTATCCTCGTAAGAAAAAAAAAATTGCCAAAAATAAGCGATACATTCTATGAGCTTAAGTTTAGCACTTTATTATACTAAAATCAAACGGGCTACAAAACTGGCCGAGCAATCAATGTTCGAAATTTTATTGCACAATTTTTGGAGCCAAAAGGGTCTAAGTGCACTTGGATACAGAAAAAAAATGGCCAAAAATGGCACTTTATTATACTAAAATAAAAGGGGCTACAAAACTGCATACTCGAAAAAATTCTACAAAATGTTTGCAATAATTTTTGGAAATTTACAGTTATTTTCCATCTGCAGTAAACATCTTTTGAATTAGTTGACTAACCTGCATTCATTTAGACAGGGATCATTTCAAACGCATTTACCCAGAATTTACAATAACTAATTTATTTTAACCTTAATTATCTCAATTCAACGTCGATGTTACTTAGATCCTTTTGGTTCTAAGCCCTTCAAATGTGAATGTAGCGATGTTTGGATGTCCAGACGTTTGCTTCTGTTCCTCAATGACGTGAGGACATGAAATGGTATTATAACTTTGGTCCGATGCTTGTAAGTATGAGAAGAAGAAGAGATAGACCTACTAAAAAGTATACCGTTATGATCAGGACGATGAGATGATTCGATTTAGCCATGTCCGTCTGTCCGTCTGTTTGTACGCAAACTAGTCCCTAAATTTTAGAGATATCCCGATGAAATTTGGTATGGAGGCGTTATTTTATATGAGAATAATCATTCGTCGGAACCAGCAAGATCGAACCAAAACTACTCATAGCTCCCATACAATATATTGTTCCGATAAACGGATTTCGGGCTATAACTTCTGTAATTAAAGAGCTAGTAACGTGAAATTTTGTAAGTATTGCTGTTTTTATATGTGAAATATCGGTGTTGAAAATCATTGAGATGGGATAAATATTTCATATAGCTCCCATTCAATCGATTTTTCCGATAAACGGATTTTGGGCTATAACTCCTGTAACTATAAAACTAGCAAGTGAAATTTTGTAAGTATTGCTATTTTTATACCTTTCACGAACATGAAATGGTATTATAACTTTGGTCCGATGTTTGTAAGTATGCGAAGAAGAAGAGATAGACCCATCAATAAGTATACCGAAATGATCAGGATGACGAGATGAGTAGATTTAGCCATGTCCGTCTGTCCGTCTGTCTGTCTGTCTGTCTGTCTGTCTGTCTGTCTGTTTGAACGCAAACTAGTCCCTCAGTTTTTGAGATCGGAACCAGCAAAATCGGACCGATATTACATATAGCTCCCATACAATCGATTGTTCCGATAAACGGATTTTGGGCTATAACTCCTGTAATTAAACACCTAGGAACGTGAAATTTTGTAAGTATTGCTATTTTTATATGTGAAATATCGATGTTGCAAATTATCGAGATGGGATAAATATTTCACATAGCTCCCATACAATCGATTGTTCCGATAAACGGATTTTGGGCTATAACTCCTGTAATTAAACACGTTGGAACGTGAAATTTTGGACGTATCGCTATTTTTATATGTGAAGTATCTATGTTGAAAATCATCGAGCTGGGATAAATATTTCACATAGCTCCCATACAATCGATTATTCCGATAAAGGGATTTTGGGCTATAACTCCTGTAATTAAATACGTAGGAACGTGAAATTTTGGACGTATTGCTATTTTTATACCTTTCATGAACATGAAATGGTATTATAACTTTGGTCCGATGTTTGTAAGTATGAGAAGAAGAAGAGATAGACCCACTAATAAGTATACCGTTATGATCAGGACGATGAGTTGATTCGATTTAGCCATGTCCGTCTGTCCGTCCGTCTGTCCGTCTGTTTTTACGCAAACTAGTCCCTCAATTTTAGAGATATCTCGATGAAATTTGGTAGGGAGGCGTTATTTTATATGAGAATAATCATTCGTCGGAACCAGAAAGATCGGACCAAAACTACTCATAGCTCCCATACAATCGATTGTTCCGATAAATGGATTTCGGGCTATAACTTCTGTAATTAAAGAGCTAGTAACGTGAAATTTTGTAAGTATTGATGTTTTCATATGTGAAATATCGATGTTGAAAATCATTGAGATGGGATAAATATTTCATATAGCTCCCATACAATCGATTGTTCCGATAAACGGATTTTGAGCCATAACTTCTGTAATTAAAGAGCTAGTAACGTGAAATTTTGTAGGTATTGATGTTTTCATATGTGAAATATCGATGTTGAAAATCATTGAGATGTATAAATATTTCATATAGCTCCCATACAATCGATTGTTCCGATAAACGGATTTCGGGTTATAACTCCTGTAATTATAAAGATAGGAACGTGAAATTTTGTAAGTATTGCTATTTTTATATGTGAAATATCGATGTTGAAAATAATTGAGATCAGATAAATATTTCACATAGCCCCCCCCATACAATCGATTGTTCCGATAAACGGATTTTGGGCTATAACTCCTATAATTATATAGGTAGGGTCGTGAAATCTCGTAACTATTGCTCTGTTAGAAAGTGGAATGTCGATGTTAAAAATCAATGAGATTGGACCAACAAAACACATCGCCCCCATATAATCGATAGTTCCGACAATTTCAATATGAGCTAAAGTTAAATTCACACAGGCTGTACTGGGATCAAACAGTGAAAATCGTGACGCTTATTCATGAAAGGTATATAGCCTTCGGCACAGCCTAAGACAGCTTTCCTTACTTGTTATATGTGAAATATGTTTGTTTATTTCATAAATCTGGCAATATCAAAATGTTTGTATATGTACTTAAATAAGTATTATCCTATATATATATATATATATGAAATTAAATAAAAAGTCACTTGAAGTACGACTGTCATATAATACACACGTGTTCTTATTAATAGGTTATGGGCCTCACGTCTTTCTTGAATTAGTTTAAAGTAAAGTGTTTTAATTTTCTTAATTTAACTATTTAAAATCATGGCGAACAATTATATACAAAGCGTGCAAGTTAAAAGGTAGAGAAAATTATGATGAATGGTGTTTTGCAGCCGAAAATTTGTTGGTACTCGAAGGAAAAGCTCACTTCATCAATCCAAATTCTACTCAAGAAAGAAACCACGAAGAGGATGCAAAAGCCAAGGCAAAGTTAGTATTGACGATTGACCCAAGTTTGTATGTGCACATTAAGGCTACTAAAACCTCGGAAGAGTTATGGACAAAGCTGAAAGCAATGTTTGATGACTCAGGTTTTTCGAGAAAAATTACATTGCTGCGACACTTAATCTCGTTACGGCTAGTTGTGGAAACAGCACAGAGATTGAGCGGTACAGGTTTTCAGATTACCGACGAGTGGGTAGGATCTTTACTTTTAGCTGGATTGCCAGAAAAATTTTCCCCAATGATAATGGCAGTAGAACACTCTGGTATTAGTATAACCCCTGACGTCATCAAGTCGAAGTTGCTAGAAATTGAAGTATCGATTTTCGACAAAGAAAATACGCGAAATATAATAACAAATATACGCACGGAATGTCAGGTAAAAAGCAGCTGAGCCACGAAAATCATATTACGTGTTATAAATGTAAGCAAGTCGGTCATTATAGAAATAACTGTCCTCAGATTAAAAGTAAACAATCAAATGCGTTCAGTGCAGTATTTCTAAATGGTAGTTATGATAAAAGCGAATGGTATGTGGACTCTGGAGCTAGTTCACACTTAACAGCAAATATGCATTGGATTAAAAGCACGAATAACTTCCCGGAAATGTCCGAAATAATCATTGCAAATGAAAACAAAATACCAGTTGCGTGTTCTGGAGATGTACAAATCTTCACTAGTTATAATTACGATATCACAGTTAAACATGTGCTGTGTGTGACAAATTTAACCACAAACTTATTGTCTGTAAGTGCACTTATTAAAAGTGGAAATCATGTATCTTTTGAAGCAAACCACTGTTACATTCGCAACCAAAAAAGTGAATTAGTTGCTAGAGCTGACTTGGCTAATGGTGTTTATAAATAATTTTGAAGAAACCCTCCGTGATGGTTGCAACAACTACTGCTGCGCGGACTATGGCACATACGGCTAGCGCATATTAACAGTTGTGATTTGAACAAAATAAAAATTGGAGTTGTGGATGGTGTGCATTACCCTTCTGTTAGTGACATTAAGAAAAGTTCATGTGTGATCTGCTGTGAAGGTAAACAAGCTAGATTGCCGTTTCCATCAAAAGAGCATAAAAGCAAAGATGTGTTGCAAATAGTACATGTTGATCTTTGTGGAGCAATGGAAACCAGATCTATTGGAGGGGCGAGGTACTTCCTGTTATTTATACACGACTACAGTCGCATGACATTTGTATATTTTTTAAAAGAAAAAAGCGAAGTTTTTGAGATATTCAAAACTTTTAAGGCAATGGTGGAAAAAATGCAAAATAAAAGCATTAAGACACTTCGCACTGATAACGGGGGCGAATTTTGTAATAAAAGATTTGATCAATTTCTCCTACAGGAAGGAATAATACATCAAACGACTTGCCCATATACTCCTGAGCAGAATGGGACCTGCGAAATGGCGAACAGAACAGTAATTGAGAAAGCAAAATGTTTATTGTTTGATGCAAAATTGTCTAAAAAATTCTGGGCGGAAGCTGGAAATACAGCTGTTTATATAAAAAATAGATCCATCTGTTCGACATTGGGAGACAAACCCCCGTATGAAGTTTGGTTTTCTGAAAACCCAAGAAAAGCCCCATATCGTTTTGGTTACTCCAATATGTGTGTTTCGAATATCGTGTCCGACCACATCGACTTTGAAGAGGCTTTATCAGGTCCAGAAGCAGAACAGTGGTCCATATCTATGCAAAATGAGCTCCAATCATTCGAAGAGAACGCCGCCTGGGAGATTTCGGAAATGCCAAATGGGTAGATGGTAAGGTACGTTTCCGTGCTCGACTTGTGGCAAAAGGCTTCAGCCAGTAGTATGGTATAGATTATCACGAAACCTTCTCCTATGTGGTAAGACACTCTACCTTGAGAATGTTATTTGCTATCAGCGTGAAATATGCGATGAATATCACACACTTAGATGTCATTACAGCCTTTTTGAATGGTCACCTGAATGAAGACATTTACATGTATTTTCCTGAAGAGTTCCAGAATAAAGTTACGGGAAAAGTTTTAAAACTAAAACGAGCTATTTATGGACTGAAACAGTCCTCCTTGGTTTGGTATGAAAAAGTTAAAGAATGTTTATGTAAGTTGGGTAATAAAATAAGTTTTTATGAACCATGTCTATTTACAAAAATTGAAAAAAAAAAATTAAAACTATAGTAACAGTATACGTGGATGATTTTTTGATATTTTCAAATGATGTAAAGGAAACCAAAATGTTGAAAAATGTATTAAATTCACAATTTAAAATAAAAGATCTTGTTATTTAGGTATGCGAATTCAAACGAATAAGAATCGTGACAGTATCTCCATAGATCAACAAGAATACATCGAACAATTATTATGCAGATTTAATATGTCTAGTTGTAAACCAATCGATACGCCTATTGAGTGTAAGCTTAATATAGAACGGTCAAAAACTACTTGCGAGGCTGTTCCTTATCAAAAACTTATTGGTTCTTTGATGTATTTAGCCGTTCTTACAAGACCAGACATTGCGTATTCAGTAAGTTATCTTAGTCAATTCAATACTTGTTATACAGAAATTCATTAAGAGTATTCGTGTTTTGTATTAAGTTTACAAATCTCGTATATTTACGAGTTTACTACAGTTCTTATATGAACGCCTTGCTTACATTTGTGTTTTAGATCTAACACAAATAACATTTTTAAGATTGAATTTCGAATTAGATTTTCAAGAAAATCCAAATTTTTCCAAAAATTCACAGTTTGAGGAAGACGATTCTTTTTGACTGATTTCGGTATCATTTTGTCTTTTAACCTATGAATGGTTGAAATTTTTTTTTTTTTGTTAATTTTATTAATTATTAATGTAATTGTTTTAAACAAATGCAAATTGCACAAAATGGCCCTAACGAAAAAAAAATTTTTCATCATATAATTATTTCAAATTACCTAGTTAAGATCTGTGCAAAGTTTCAAAGTGGTCATTTTAGTGGCTTGGTGCTACGGCTTATGCACCGAGAGTGCAAAATTTAATTCAGTTTTCACAGCACATATTTCTTTAAATAGTATACTTTTTTAATTCTTTACAACAACGTTAGTTAAAAAATTAATTTTTTAAATTACAGGAATAAATTATAAGGATACGAGTTACAGTAATTTAGAGAGATGCATTACTATAAAACTAATAATGTGATAAAGCAAGAGACCAGGAATATAATAATGTTTAATCAATTTGTAACATCTATCATTGTGTAATTCCACATCTTATTTAGCGCTGTTGGTATTTTTATTTTTATTGAACCGTTTGCGTTCTTTCTTTTGAAAGCTTACGACAATGAATTGTGTGCATAAAGAGAAGGTTTTCACTCTCAGTTCACAATTTTGTTCTGGCGCAACGTAGTGAAACTTTTGCGTACCAGAAATCGTTGCACATGGACCTTTTCCATGTGCCGTGGCCTGGAAATGCCACGTAGCAGAGCGACCAAAGTCTTGTTCATGGTAATAAATTGTTGAAAAATCTTTGGTATTTTTGAACTGGTATGGCGCGCCATCAGAAAAGTAGATACAATGACGTATAGCAGCATTGAATGACGATAGGAAAACGTTGAATTCTTTTAAAAAAAAGGTATACTGCAACCGCCTCATATTTCTTACAATCACAAATACATACTAAATTTTAGTGGTCAATAGACCCATTGTCATTATAATAAAAAAAACTATTGGAAAAACAGTTGCTTGATTGTTGTTCCAGTAAAAACCAGGAACGCAATTTTTAATTAGAAATGCATAATTTTCCGCGAAATCTCATACAACAAGAGATTGGTCACTTTGCAGTTTTTTTTTATTTGTTTGTAACAGGACGCTGGTTTTATCGCGATAAATGAATGTTAAAGGAATGTTTGCGCTGATTTACAGAAATCTGTTATAAATACTTTAGTTGGTGCAGTCACACTTTCTAATATAGTTTGCGGGTTTGAAATCCACAGTTTGAAACGGATTTCTTGAATTTGGGGCTTTTTAAAGCTGGAATTATTGGTGATGTTTGTCGTAACGCTGTAGTCGTATCCAATCAGCTGATTCGACCAACCTTATGGGATTTAATGCAATCGATTATTGGTGCCATATCGTAACGCTAAGGTCGTAACCGGATCGTAGCCAACCAATTGGTTTTTGGTTTTCCGCGGTAACGTAAACAGCTGATTACCTTTTTTGTTCATTTAATTTATTTGTTTTGCATTAATTTTTCGAATTTATTGGTTTTTGCTATTTGGTGAGTTATCATTTTACATTTTTTAAGAAAATATTAATTAAGATTGTGTTCATAGCTGAGTTTTTGCAGTCAATCAGCTGTTTACGGTTACCGCACCAATAATGATAAAAATGTATCGCATAGCGTTGCGTTAGGGATACGACTACAGCGTTACGACAAACATCACCAATAATTCCAGCTTAAAAATTTCACACATTACGCTCTTCAGACTATTATCTTTTGGGCAGTTTTACATTTTCCAAACTAACATTCTTCAGTCGAATTTTGGCACAGCAGAAGTAACAAAATATCCTCATAATTAATTATGGGATAACTATCATTCTTCATTAAATTAACAATGCGAGATCCTGTAATGAAATAGCATTTTCACAAAAAATAAAAAAGTAGGCATCATATAAGAGAACTCAAGGACCTTATCTAATAACTTTAAACGAGCTAAACTTGTATATTTGTATATTTTACAATAAGTAATGAAGAGATAGAATGAATGAGCTTCTACTGTAATTTAAAAAATTAGTTTTTTAACTAACGTTGTTGTAAAGAATTAAAAAAGTATACTATTTGAAGAAATATGTGCTGTGAAAACTGAATTAAAGTTTGCGCTCTCGGTGCATAAGCCGTAGGACCAAGCATGGGGCATACTCGTGTCCACATTTTTAATAATATTTCGAAAACTACTAAAATTACCACTTTTAAACTTTGCGCATATCTTATCTATGTAATTTGAAATAATTGTATGATGAAAAAATCTTATTTTCGTTAGGTCCATTTTGTGCTATTCCCATTTGTTTAAAACAATTACATTAATAATTAATATATATATAAATATATAATATATATGAGGCGGTTAGAAGCAAAGGGGTGTAAGTGCCACTTTTGTCAATTTGAGAAAAACAGGTTCAAAGTTTAAGCTCTGGAAAAAAAATCAGGAGCATTTGAAAATGTTCAAACTTATTAGTTTTTATTTCTAATATATTTAAGAAGATTGTTTTAATAAATTTTAATGCATTTAAGTCTGTAATTAAAAAAATACAGAGCTTTAAGTGAAGGGGTGCTAGTACTTACACCCCTTTGCATCTAAACGAAATTTCTTTTTCATGATTTACCACTTAATTTGTGAATAACGCTAACATTATAAATCTTACTTTATATTCCTTCCTTTGCTAACATGAACGCAAGCAATTTTCTTTATAAAGTGCCACAAGGCCTCTGTATTAGGGCGGAGTGAAAAAATATTTTTTTTTTACTTTTCGCAGAAATTGAACTAGTTTGGGTGCACAAAAGTTATGTCTTGGCATACTAGTTACCCTCTAAAAGCTTCAGATTCCTAACGCTTTGTTTTCAGGTGCCACCAGAACCCCAAAAACTTAAAAAAATATCAAAAATTACGTAGGATGCATACTGGGGTGATTCAAAAGAAAGGTCGACATGGTCTTACCCCCTGAAAAGTTAGGTATCGATGAAAATATAAGTCTTGCAAAAAATTAGCGCTGTAACTTAACCCTTAGGGCTGAATACTTTTTTTTATCGCCCTTTTCTATGGAAAAAAGGGATTTTTCTCATAATTTTTGAAACTTTTTTCAAAAAACTTTTACATATTCTTAAAGTATAGGCTTTGAAGTTTCCAAAATGGCAAACCATGTGCGATTATCTAAACTATTAAAATAATTACAGCCATCTAAAAATGTACTGCACATACACCCCTTTGCTTCCAAGTATTTTGAAGAAATTGTTAAGCACTATTTCTTTTAGTGGGTAGATGTCGCTATTGGAATATAATTTATATATATCCTTTTGCCACCAAATAAAATGGTGTTTTATTAATATGATGGTGCACTTAACTCGTTTTTTGTGAAAAAGGTACTTACACCCCTTTGCTTCTAACCGCCTCACTAAAATTGTTTTAATTGCATTTGCTTTTGCCCGGAGAAGGTTTTTATAAAAGAAAAAGTTAAAAAAATTTGTGGAATCTTGAGATATTGACCAAAATGTGGACCAGGGGTGGCCCAGAATGTGTTTTTACAATATGGGTATAAAATTAAAGGTGTTGATGAGAGTTTTCACAAGGAGTAGTTTTCAGGTTCATCTGTGAACCCGTTTCTGAAATATTGACCATTAGGTGGACCAAGGCTGACCCAAGAATATGCTCATATTCAAATCAAAAGTGCTGATGAGTGTGTGCGTAGGAGTGGATTCTAGATCAGGACCCGGCAAATTGGAAGTGAAGGGGTGTTAGCGAAAGAGCGGTCATCGCATCTGTTTGCTCCGTGGCCCACTAGCAAGAACCGAAACCGTGCATAACCAACGACATCCATTGATTGGTCAATGCGATCATAACAACAATGTCATTATTCGAGAGGCCAAGCAAAAAGCGTAATAATCTATGTGAATTTGGCTCTCAGATTTTCGGACAATTGTCCTAATAAGTGCCTAGGCCTGTTTTAGAATCAGTTGAACCCAAGAAAAAAATTATTAGGCAAACGCTTTGTTCATAGAGGTGTTTGCCTTATCTATATATATCTATTATACATATATAAAAGCGCAATGCTTAACAGTTTTCACCCTTTTTTGCAATAACCAAAATTCTAAGGTATATAAATGATATGTATCGATAGGTCTCCCCGAGCAGAGTGTGCGACAACAAACCAAAAATTAAAAAAAATTTATAATAATATGATTTGAAAATCACAAACACGCATTCGCTTTATAGAAAAGCTGTTATGGGTGTATGTAGGTATGACCACTTGCATTGTTGTGCTTGCATTCATTGCAGTAGGGTGAGTTGTTTTGTTGGCAGCAATAAGATAACATGAGCAAACAGTGTTTACAAAAACAAAATCTGTGAGTGGGGATTCAGAGAAAAAAAGCGCAAATAAGCTAGATCATACACAAGGCCCTTCGTGGCTAGACTTAGTGAAATAAAATAAAATGGAAAATTGATAAAATTAAAAAAAAGTAAAATCAGAAATAGAAAAGTGATTGAAAGTAAAAAAATAAAATTTGTTGGAAATGAAAGGAAAGGAAATAATATAAAATAAATAAAAATAAAAAAAAAATGAAATAAATAAAAGTATAAAATAAAGGAAAGAATGGGAAAGGAATGGATAAAAGGAAAATAAAAATAAGTTAAGGTAAGGAACGGAATATATAAGAGAAAAATCAAAGGCAAGTAAAGGCAGGGAAAGGAAAGCAATCATCATTTATTGGCGCTTAACCGCCTAAGCGATTTTGGCCGTCGCCTATCAAAGCACGCCAGTCATTCCTTTTTAGCGATAACTGACGCCAATTGGAAACCCCAAGGGAGTTCAAGTCATCCTCCACCTGTTGTTTCCATCTCAGTCGAGGCCTCCCCCTTCCTCTGCTGCCGAATTCAGGCGACGATAGGAAAACCTTCTGTGCTGGAGCTTCTTTGTCCATTCGCATAACATGGCCCAGCCAGCGGAGTCTTTGGGCTTTAATTCGCTGGACTATGGTCAGATCTGCGTAGAGCCGTACAGCTCATCGTTAAATTTCCTTCGATACTCGCCTTTGGCATCACGGGAAGGACCATAAATCTTCCGGAGAACTTTTCTCTCAAATACTCCAAGAGCCATCTCATCTTCTCTTGACATTGTCCATGAATCTGAGCCATACATCAGGACAGGTATGATGAGAGACTTATAGAGCGTGATCTTTGTTCTTCGAGAGAAGACTTTACTTCTCAATTGCCTACTGAGTCCAAAGTAGCACTTGTTGGCAAGAGTGATTCTCCGTTGGATTTCTAGACTGATATTATTTTCGGTGTTAATGCTGGTTCCCAAATAGACGAAGTCCCTCACAGTTTCAAATTTGTAACTATCAACAGTGACGTGGCTGCCAAGGCGCAGGTGCGCCGATTCTTTCTTTGATGATAGCAAATACTTCGTCTTGTCCTCGTTGACCGCAAGACCCACTTTTTTCGCTTCTTTATCCAGTCCAGAGAAGGCAGCGCTTACGGCGCGGTTGTTAAGGCCAATGATATCAATATCATCGGCATACGCCAGCAATTGCACGCTCTTGTAAAAGATTGTACCATTGCGGTTTAGCTCTGCTGCTCGAATTATCTTCTCCAGCATCAGGTTGAAGAAATCGCACGAAAGGGAGTCGCCCTGTCTGAAGCCTCGTTTGGTTTCAAATGGCTCAGAGAGGTCCTTCCCGACTCTGACGGAGCTGTTAGTATTGCTCAACGTCATTTGGCAAAGCCGTATAAGCTTTGCAGGGAAGTCAAATTCAGACATGGCGGCATACAGGCAACTCCTTTTTGCGCTGTCAAAAGCGGCTTTGAAATCGACAAAGAGATGGTGTGTGTCGATTCTTTTATCATGGGTCTTCTCCAGGATTTGGCGTATCGTGAAAATCTGGTTGATGGTAGACTTACCAGGTCTAAAGCCACACTGATAAGGTCCAATCAGCTTGTCTACGATGGGCTTCAGTCTTTCACACAATACGCTAGAAAGAACCTTATATGCGATATTAAGAAGGCTGATTCCGCGGTAGTTGGTGCGGTTAGCGGGATCGCCTTTCTTGTGGATTGGGCAGAGCACACTTAAATTCCAATCTGGAGGCATGCACTCGTCTGACCATATTCTGCATAAGAGCTGATGCATGCTTTTTACCAGCTCTTCGCCTCCGTGTTTGAACAGCTCGGCGGGTAGTCCGTCTTTTCCAGGCGCTTTGTTGTTTTTGAGCCGGGATATAGCTATCCTCACTTCATCATAGTCAGGTGGTGGGACGGCTTTTCCATCGTCAGGGATTGGGGTATCGGGTTCGACGTCTCCCTCGCAATTTAGCAGTGAGGAGAAGTGCTCCCTCCATAATTTAAGTACACTCTGTACGTCGGTTACCAGGTCGCCATTATTGTCCTTACAGGAACTTGCCCCGGTCTTAAAACCTTCCGTCATCCGCCGGATCTTTTCATAGAATTTTCGGGCATCATTCCTGTCAGCCAGCATCTCAAGCTCCTCACACTCACGCCTTTCGGCCTCACGTTTCTTTTTTCTGAAAAGGCGTCTCTCTTCCTTCTTTGCCTCACGATAGCGTTGCCATACACTGCGGGTTGCGCCCGTTCGCAACGTCTCCCTGTAGGCAGCGTCCTTTTTGTCCGAGGCAGTGCTGCATTCCTCATCGTACCAGTTGTTTTTGCGGGCTCGCTGGAACCCTATAGTGGCCTCAGCGGCGGTACGTAATGAGTGAGAGATATGCTTCCATTGCTCGGTTGCATCGTTAGGTCGAGGATTGCTCTCCGATAGCAGGTGTGAGAGTCGAGTGGAGAAATTGTCAGCTGTCTGTGTCGTGCGCAGCTTCTCGACGCAAACTTTCCTTCCGTTACTGTGCGCACTTTCTTTGCTACACAGAGGCGTGTGCGTATCTTGGCTGCAACAAGATAATGGTCCGAGTCGATATTGGGACCACGAAGGGTACGCACGTCCAGAACGGTGGAGCTATGTCTGCCGTCGATCATGACATGATCAATCTGGTTTCTTGTTCTTTGATCAGGAGACAGCCATGTGGCTTGGTGTATTCGTTATGCTGGAACCTGGTACTACTGATGACCATATTGCGAGCAGCGGCGAAATCAATCAACCTAGTGCCGTTGGAGGATGTTATATCATGGAGACTAAATTTTCCAACTGTTGGACCAAAGACTCCTTCCTTGCCCACCTTCGCATTAAAGTCGCCGAGCACGATTTTGATATCATGTTGGGGGCAGCGATCATAAGTCTGTTCAAGTTTATCGTAGAAGGAGTCCTTCTCTGCGTCGTCCGTCTCCTCAGTCGGCGCATAGGCGCAGATAAATGTTATGTTGAAAAATTTCGCTTTGATGCGGATCGCAGCGAGACGCTCGTCCACGGGGGTGAACGCTAGTACTTGGCGGCGAAGTCTCTTTCCCACCACGAATCCTACACCACGCGCTTTGCCGCGTGTCTGGCCACTGTAGTATACGTCACAAGGTCCGATGGTCGTCTTTCCTTGTCCCGTCCATCGCATTTCCTGCAGGGCGGTGATGTCAGCCTTTGCGTTAACGAGGACATCAACCAGTCGGGCAGCGGTACCATCCCTTGAAAGGGTCCGGACATTCCAGGTACATGCCCTAATATCCTTCTCATTATCCTGTGTTCGTTTTGCCGGGTCGTCAACATTAAAGGGGGTTCTCATCCGAGGCTTGATTTTTGTTCTTTTCATTGGAATTGGTTTTTACGTGGCGGGTCCCAAACCCAGCGCACAACCCGTTTTCGGGGTTTTGGAAAAGATTTACACATTTATATAGCGAGCCGCTTGCTCCAAGACAGACGCCCGCTTACAGCCGCACCTCATGGTGTACAGACGCTGCGAAAAAGACCTCGGTTAGCCCTTAAACCAAGTATGTCAGAGTGGCCCCACCGGGGCTCCCTCTCTTTCTGCCGCGAGCCTAGGTAGCTCACGTTGCCCAGAGTGCACGAACGACGACGCAAGAGTCGGGATTGAGCAAGGTCACTCAGCAACCACACTCCATTACACTCCCGTAGTAGGTATGTAAATAATAACGAAAAATTACACTGGATCACAAATTCCAACTTTTTTTCTGCACCAGAGACGCCATAGTGAAATTCCTATGTAAAATCACCTCCTAATTCCGAAAATCAAAGTTATTTTTACTTGAATGGTACCGTTTTTGAGATATTTACGATTTACCGTTATTTCAAAAAACAAAAAAGATGGCTCCACTTAATCGTGTATATCTCAAGAACAAATTGAGCTATTCGAAAACGGTTTGAAAAATTTGAAAGCTTATAAAATTTACTATAATCAGTACATACAACTTTTTTTGCTAGGTCCTGCAGATTCAAAAATATTGAACAATCATTACGGATTTTTTAAATTTTTTTTGTAAAAATATAAAAAAATTTGTACTTTGCGAGGAAGCATCTCGAAAACTTTTTGTTTTTTAGCAGATATTTTCCCCTCCCTCTAAGCTCTGTTTTATTACAAAAAAAACAAGCTATCAGTGAACAAAATCGATGAACTAATACAAAAGTTATAAGCATTCAAGTAAATATATCCATTTAATACTTAAGTGTACCCTACAAATAATAGCATATGTACATATGGTTCTGTCTTAACTCTATGATCTTATTTTATAATTGAAAAAGTTGTGTGTCTTGTTTTGACGCTTATTTAGATTAGGATCGGTTTCTCTTATGAGAAACCAACAGTAGTCGCCCATCATAGCGACATCCCAGAATCCTTGATACCGACTTTCGCCATGCTCGTCACTTTCGTCGCCAAGATTTTGCGGGAAAAAATTTAAGTGGGAGTGTAAGAAATGAATTTTTAAAGACATATTTAGGTAGGTTCAAGTGGCTGCCGCAGAGGCACACTTAGGCCAGTTTTGAAGGCCCGTTGTGATACCACCAACACAAGGAAAGTCAGCCCCGGGACCCAGCCATATGGAAAATCCCTGAGTTGTTGGGATTTTCCACATAGCAGAATCCCGGGACTGACACTCCTAAACCGACACCGTTACTCCTCCTCGAACCACTTAGATGACTTTATGAAGCCCATCAAGTCCTTTATGTCCAGTTCCGCGATCTGGCTTAGACTATCTAGGAACGGAACTCCCAAAAAGCGCGTTCTCACGCCGCTTAAAGCCGGACAGTTGCAGATGAGGTGCTCCACTGTTTCCTCCTCCTCATCATCTTTGCAACTCCTGCAGCATCGTCGGTAGGGCACACTTAGCCTTTCTGCATGCCTACCAATCAGGCAGTGACCGGTTAATACCCCTATCAATATGCAGATTTCCCTCCTAGTTAGGGCATAAATGCGTCTAGACCTTTTAAGATCCCATTTTGGCCAGGTTTGTTTCGATATCCGACACCCTGGGGATTGCAGCCATCTTTCGTTGGCTTGACGGAGTGTGTGCTCCTTCAGCATTAGTTTGCATGTGGCAAACGGCATACCTAAGCGCTCTTTATCCCGAAGAACCTGCTTGGTCGTGCCCTGCCTGGCAAGCTCGTCTGCCTTACAGTTTCCCTCAATGTCCCTATGTCCCGGGACCCATATGAGGTTTACGCGGTTCTGTTGGGTCATCTCCTGAAGAGATCGACGACAGCTGAGCGTCAGTTCAGAGTTGAACGTGTATGAGCCAAGGGATTTGATTGCCGCCTGGCTATCGCTGAAAATAGTGATATCTCCTCCGATAACACGTTTGCTTAACCAGGCCGCGGCGTCCCGGATTGCCGAGACTTCCGCCTGGAAGACGCTACAATGATCAGGTAGTCTGAAGGAGAGTTCAAGGTCCAAATCCCTTGAATAAACCCCTCCTCCAACTCTGCCGTCCAACTTCGAGCCGTCGGTGTATATGGAAGTGCCACCATTTGTTTCGGGACACCAATCCGTCCTCTCCCAGTCTTCTCTGCTGGGAATGTTTATTTTGAAGCAGCTATCCCCGACTGTAGTGGTCGCACAACGATCTGTGCTTAGAGGGAGAAAGCTGTAAGATTCCAGAATACTGGAGTGTCCAATAGTACCCGCACCCCATTTGGAGGTTTCTCTTAGGCGCAGAGCTGATGCCGCCGCTGACCGAAACCCTTCCAGATCAAGTGGCAAAATGCCCAGAATGGCCTGGAGGGCTTCGTTGGGCGTTGTCCTTAGCGCACCGCTTATACAGATCATATTGGATCTATGGACTTTCCGCAACAGATTCAGGTATGTTGTCTTGCTCAGTGCCGGCCACCATACGACGACTCCATACAGCATGATTGGGCGAATGATGGCCGTGTAGATCCAACTGCATACTCTAGGGCTGAGCCCCCATTTTTTGCCAATGGCTCTTTTGCATGTGTAAAGAGCGATGCAAGCTTTCTTCTGGCGCTGAAGAACATTCTCCTTCCAATTCAGTTTCCTGTCCAGAACTATGCCTAGAAACTTGGCCTTATCCGACAAGCCCAGGCGCGTGCCATCTAGTTCTGGTAGGCTTAGTGGCGGTATTTTGTACCGGTTGGTGAAGAGGACAAGTTCCACTTTCCCCGGGTTGATACTAAGTCCGCAGCGAGAGGACCACCTCGAAACCTCTCGCAGTGCTACTTGCATCAGGTCACACAGAGTTTGTGGGAACTTGCCTCTGAATGCAATAGCTAAATCGTCTGCGTATGCCACTATCTTCCCGCCCCCCCAGCTTGTGTCACGTAGCAACGAGTTGACTGTGAGGTTCCATAAAAGCGGGGAAAGAACACCACCCTGGGGCGTTCCCCTTGTGACATAGCGTGATAACTCGACCGTACCAAGTGAAGAAGCTATTTTCCTTCCTCTTAGAAGTTGGTCAATTAAACCAGTTAGAGGTCTATCTACGCCCAGATTAGTTAGAGCGGAGTTGATCGCCTCCGGGCTTATATTGTTGAAAGCCCCCTCAATATCTAAGAAGGCCACGAGACAGTAGTCCTTTTCACACAGCGATTTCTCAATGACAGATACTAGGCTGTGCAGAGCAGTTTCTGTTGATTTACTCTTGGTGCATGCATGCTGATAGCTAGAGATAAGGTTGCTATCAATAGTCGTTGAAAGGTAGTCGCTTAGTATCCTCTCAAAGGTTTTGAGTACAAAGGACGAGAGACTGATCGGTCTGTAATCTTTTGGCTCGTAGTGGGATGCCTTCCCAGCCTTAGGGATAAACACTACCGTGGCGCTTCTCCAGGAGCCCGGAATGTGGTTGAGAGCCAGGCAGGCTGTGAAGAGAAATACCAGCCATTTAGCTGATGTCTCCAACGTGTTTATAAGTTGCGCGGGGATAATCCCGTCCGGCCCGGCAGCCTTATACGGTTCAAAGCTCTTAACTGCCCACCTTACTCTTTCCTCAGTGATGGGTATATTTACTGCCAGGTTTGTTGCAGGTGCTAGTGGTGCATCATGCAGATTCCCCGGAAAATGTGTATTCAAGAGCAGCTCAAGGGTTTCCTCTTCCGTGCTGGTCCAGGATCCGTCAGGCTTTCGCAAATAGCTGATGGTTGTTTGACTTTTCGAGAGGACTCGTCTAAGTCTCGCTGTGTCGTCGACCTTTTCGACGCCAGTGCAGAAATTTCTCCACGAGGTTCTCTTCGCCTGTCTCAGAGCTTTTTTGTAGGCCCTTAGTTTAGCTTTATATTCATGCCAATGAGGCTCAGAGCCGAAGCTCTTGGCCTTGTTAAATTGTTTCCGGCATGATATTCGGAGCGAGTCCAAATCGTAGGACCACCAATGTGGCCTGTGTTTACCGCGTGGTTTTGGCACTGGACAAGCCTGTCCTAGAGCATTTGAGAGCGCCGATGTAAATGTAGTAACAAGATCCTCCAGCTCCTCTACTGATGAGGGGGCTTGTGAGGGCAGTACTGGTAGGTCTCTGTCTAATATTTCATTGTGTAACTGCCAATCAGTGTTACGTGGATTGCGCTTCATGATTGGTTGTTCTACAATAAAGTCTAAAACCATTTCTATGTAACGGTGGTCGGAGAAAGAATGTTCTTCCAGAACCCGCCATTTTCTGACCCACTCATAAGCGCCTTCACTACAGATAGTGAGGTCTATGACCTCCCTGCGGGTCTTAGTGATAAAAGTAGGCTCATTACCCACGTTGCAAATCACCAGGTTGGTTGTTAAGAGGTAATCAAACAGAGACTCGCCCCTGGCATTGATGTCGGAGCTCCCCCATTGGACATGGTGAGCATTAGCGTCCGCTCCAATAATAAGATTACCCGTGCAGAAATTTGACACCAGGTCTTTCACCTCCGTTTGTGGTGGGGGTTCTTCGGCGTCGTAGGGCATATAGACCGACGCCACCGTCAGGCGGGTGCTGTCGACCGTTAGACTGATAGCGGTAATATCACCATTGGTGTAGTTAGGTAGGAGAAAGGAGTTCAACTCAGACTTGACCAAAATACACGTTCTGACTTTGCTCTCCTCGCTGGCTCGAATGAGCTTGAAGCCCTTAGTCCCCAATCCGCAGATTCTCGAGCTATTGACCCAGGGTTCTTGGATGAGGACCACATCCACGTCGCCTTTAGAAAGACGACTACTTAAAGCAGCCGAAGCCACTTTAGATTTGTGCAAATTAATTTTTTAAAGAAAATAAAAAAGTAAATTAGATAAATACATAAGTGACACATTAGTATATAATTTTCTTAGGCTGGTTTTATCTTTCAATTCAGAACAAATTTTTTGTTTATATTTTTCCCGTTCTTGTTTGTTCGGAACTGGACGATGAATTCAGATTTATGGCTATATATTCTCATGTAAATTTATGTAATATATAATTTATTATAATATGTTTTTTTATTTACCCATTTCCGCATAGTTTTTGATTAAGTCGTTCATTATCATCTCGTAGTTAGGACTTTTGTGTTTGCCTAAAAAAGAAGTAACGACCTTTTCAAAAGAATCCCACGCTGCTGCCTCCACTGGTGACAATAGTTCTTTGAAATGGTTATTGGTCATCATTTTCCTTATTTGCGGTCCCACAAAAATCCCTTCCTTTATTTTTGCTTCTGAAATCTCTGGAAAGATTGTCTTCAAATGATGAAAAGCTTCGCCTTCTTTGTCCAAAGCCTTCACAAAGTTTTTGATAAGGCCGAGCTTGATATGGAGCGGAGGTAGAATTATTTTTTCCTTCTTTATAAGTGGAGAGTATTTTATGTTCTACCCCAACTTGAAACTCTATTCGTTCTGGCCAATCCTTTATGATGTAGTGGTCTTGACGAGCTCGGCTATCCCATTTGCATAGAAAGCAACAGTATTTTGTGTATCCACTTTGTAGACCACATAGCATTCCAACGACTTTAAGATCGGCACATATTTTCCAATCATGTTCTTCGTATTTGATTAACTTGAGCAATTTTTGCATTATCTCATATGTTTCCTTCGTGTTTACTGCATGCGCGATCGGGATAGATGGCTTTTGGTTGCCAATATGCAATAATACGGCCTTTAAACTTAATTTATTGCCGTCAATGAACAATCGCCACTCTTTTGAATCATATGGTTCACCAAATTGTTTGAATAGACCAGCAATGTCTTTACAGTAACAAACACTGTCCTCCTTCGTATAGTACTTGGAAAATTCTTCGTGACGAGTTCTATAATATGTAACCTTAACATATGTACCAGTAGGGTACTTAAGCATTAAATGGATATATTTACTTGAATGCTTATAACTTTTGTATTAGTTCATCGATTTTGTTCACTGATAGCTTGTTTTTTTTGTAATAAAACAGAGCTTAGAGGGAGGGGAAAATATCTGCTAAAAAACAAAAAGTTTTCGAGATGCTTCCTCGCAAATTACAAATTTTTTTATATTTTTACAAAAAAAATTTAAAAAATCCGTAATGATTGCTCAATATGTTTGAATCTGCAGGACCTAGCAAAAAGTGTTGTATGTACTGATTATAGTAAATTTTATTAGCTTTCAAATTTTTCAAACCGTTTTTGAGGAGCTCAGTTTGTTCTTGAGATATACACGATTAAGTGGACCCATCTTTTTTGTTTTTTTGAAATAACGGTAAATCGTAAATATCTCAAAAACGGTACCATTCAAGTAAAAATAACCTTGATTTTCGGAATTAGGAGGTGATTTTACATAGGAATTTCACTATGGCGTCTCTGGTGCATTTTGGCTGTAAACCAGTGTTATTTGAATAAATTCGTTATATGGAGATTGAAAACGCTTCAATCTTTAAGTTACGGTCGCAAAAATGCTCCCTTATAAGGAAATTCGTAATTCGTTATATTGAGATTACAAAACATACGAAGTAGACCCAAAATACCGTGTTCTTATAATGGCTTTGCAATAGAAAACACTTCGTTTTATAAGAGTTCGTTATAGAGAAGTTCCACTGTAGCAAAGTTTCACTTTTTCGACAATAAATAGCACAGTTTCACTTATCCTAAATAGTTGAAAAACTGTTACTCACATTTAGGCGCAGTCATTGTTAAAGTTTATAACATCCGGTTCGGATGTGTTTACACTCACACAGAGATGGCGCAAATTTCCTCTAAGGCTGTGTGTCAATCGGTATTTTTTTTTCGTCAGAGTAAAATGAGGTGAACAAATTTCCTATGCTGTAAAATTATTTTCCATTTTGCTGTGCCAAACGAAGAGGTAAATTTTGACGTATGGCAAAAACACGTGCAAAAGCAAATATTTTGTGAATAAATTTTCAATTTACGTGGTTTTCGGCCTTTATATTGCTTTATTTTGGCATTCTCTTTTATTTTATTTAGAAGATTTAATAATTTAGGTGCAAAGTTTTAATGTTAAAAATATATAATTATGTACAATATGGAATTATTTTGTCGCAGACGAAGAAGCTTTATTATCGTTAAAGGTTACAATGAACTTATAAAGTGTTATATTTCTTTACAGTCAATTTATTTTTTTACTTTTTAGTTAATTTTATTAACCAATAATAAAAGCTTATTTTAAAAAAAGTTTTTTTTTCTTTATTCTATTGTCCAGTGTGCATTGAATGCATTAAAATGGACCATGGCTGACCCAACAATCTATATATCTAAATATATGAAAATAAGTGGCATTTGTAATGGAGTGGAGTGTAATGGAGTGTGGTTGCTAAGTGACCTTGCTCAATCCCGACTCTTGCGTCCTCGTTCGTGCACTCTGGGCAACGGGAGCTACCTAGGCTCGCGGCAGAAAGAGAGGGAGCCCCGGTGGGGCCACTCTGACATACTTGGTTTAAGGGCTCACCGAGGTTTTTTGCGCAGCGTCTGTTCACCATGAGGTGCGGCTGCAAGCGGGCGTCTGTCTTGAAGCAAGCGGCTCGCTATATAAATGTGTAAATATTTTCCAAAAACCCCGAAACGGGTTGTGCGCTGGGTTTGGGACCCGCCACGTAAAAAATTTAGTCCAATGAAAAATGTATTAAAGCCTCGGATGAGAACCCCCTTTAATGTTGACGACCCGGCAAAACGAATAAGGCATAATGATTTGGATATTAGGGCATGTACCGGGAATGTCCGGACCCTTTCAAGGGACGGTACCGCTGCCCGACTGGTTGATGTCCTCGTTAACGCAAAGGCTGACATCACCGCCCTGCAGGAAATGCGATGGACGGGACAAGGAAAGACGACCATCGGACCTTGTGACGTATACTACAGTGGCCAGACACGCGGCAAAGCGCGTGGTGTAGGTTTCGTGGTGGGAAAGAGACTTCGCCGCCAAGTACTAGCGTTCACCCCCGTGGACGAGCGTCTCGCTGCGATCCGCATCAAAGCGAAATTTTTCAACATAACATTTATCTGCGCCTATGCGCCGACTGAGGAGACGGACGACGCAGAGAAGGACTCCTTCTACGATAAACTTGAACAGACTTATGATCGCTGCCCCCAACATGATATCAAAATCGTGCTCGGCGACTTTAATGCGAAGGTGGGCAAGGAAGGAGTCTTTGGTCCAACAGTTGGAAAATTTAGTCTCCATGATATAACATCCCTCAACGGCACTAGGTTGATTGATTTCGCCGCTGCTCGCAATATGGTCATCAGTAGTACCAGGTTCCAGCATAAACGAATACACCAAGCCACATGGCTGTCTCCTGATCAAAGAACAAGAAACCAGATTGATCATGTCATGATCGACGGCAGACATAGCTCCACCGTTCTGGACGTGCGTACCCTTCGTGGTCCCAATATCGACTCGGACCATTATCTTGTTGCAGCCAAGATACGCACACGCCTCTGTGTAGCAAAGAAAGTGCGCACAGTAACGGAAGGAAAGTTTGACGTCGAGAAGCTGCGCACGACACAGACAGCTGACAATTTCTCCACTCGACTCTCACACCTGCTATCGGAGAGCAATCCTCGACCTAACGATGCAACCGAGCAATGGAAGCATATCTCTCACTCATTACGTACCGCCGCTGAGGCCACTATAGGGTTCCAGCGAGCCCGCAAAAACAACTGGTACGATGAGGAATGCAGCACTGCCTCGGACAAAAAGGACGCTGCCTACAGGGAGACGTTGCGAACGGGCGCAACCCGCAGTGTATGGCAACGCTATCGTGAGGCAAAGAAGGAAGAGAGACGCCTTTTCAGAAAAAAGAAACGTGAGGCCGAAAGGCGTGAGTGTGAGGAGCTTGAGATGCTGGCTGACAGGAATGATGCCCGAAAATTCTATGAAAAGATCCGGCGGATGACGGAAGGTTTTAAGACCGGGGCAAGTTCCTGTAAGGACAATAATGGCGACCTGGTAACCGACGTACAGAGTGTACTTAAATTATGGAGGGAGCACTTCTCCTCACTGCTAAATTGCGAGGGAGACGTCGAACCCGATACCCCAATCCCTGACGATGGAAAAGTCGTCCCACCACCTGACTATGATGAAGTGAGGATAGCTATATCCCGGCTCAAAAACAACAAAGCGCCTGGAAAAGACGGACTACCCGCCGAGCTGTTCAAACACGGAGGCGAAGAGCTGGTAAAAAGCATGCATCAGCTCTTATGCAGAATATGGTCAGACGAGTGCATGCCTCCAGATTGGAATTTAAGTGTGCTCTGCCCAATCCACAAGAAAGGCGATCCCGCTAACCGCACCAACTACCGCGGAATCAGCCTTCTTAATATCGCATATAAGGTTCTTTCTAGCGTATTGTGTGAAAGACTGAAGCCCATCGTAGACAAGCTGATTGGACCTTATCAGTGTGGCTTTAGACCTGGTAAGTCTACCATCGACCAGATTTTCACGATACGCCAAATCCTGGAGAAGACCCATGATAAAAGAATCGACACACACCATCTCTTTGTCGATTTCAAAGCCGCTTTTGATAGCGCAAAAAGGAGTTGCCTGTATGCCGCCATGTCTGAATTTGACTTCCCTGCAAAGCTTATACGGCTTTGCCAAATGACGTTGAGCAATACTAACAGCTCCGTCAGAGTCGGGAAGGACCTCTCTGAGCCATTTGAAACCAAACGAGGCTTCAGACAGGGCGACTCCCTTTCGTGCGATTTCTTCAACCTGATGCTGGAGAAGATAATTCGAGCAGCAGAGCTAAACCGCAATGGTACAATCTTTTACAAGAGCGTGCAATTGCTGGCGTATGCCGATGATATTGATATCATTGGCCTTAACAACCGCGCCGTAAGCGCTGCCTTCTCTGGACTGGATAAAGAAGCGAAAAAAGTGGGTCTTGCGGTCAACGAGGACAAGACGAAGTATTTGCTGTCATCAAAGAAAGAATCGGCGCACCTGCGCCTTGGCAGCCACGTCACTGGTGATAGTTACAAATTTGAAACTGTGAGGGACTTCGTCTATTTGGGAACCAGCATTAACACCGAAAATAATATCAGTCTAGAAATCCAACGGAGAATCACTCTTGCGAACAAGTGCTACTTTGGACTGAGTAGGCAATTGAGAAGTAAAGTCCTCTCTCGAAGAACAAAGATCGCGCTCTATAAGTCTCTCATCATACCTGTCCTGATGTATGGCTCAGATTCATGGACAATGTCAAGAGAAGATGAGATGGCCCTTGGAGTATTTGAGAGAAAAGTTCTCCGGAAGATTTATGGTCCTTCCCGTGATGCCGACGGCGAGTATCGAAGGAGATTTAACGATGAGCTGTACGAGCTTTACGCAGATCTGACCATAGTCCAGCGAATTAAAGCCCAAAGGCTCCGCTGGCTGGGTCACGTCATGCGAATGGACAAAGAAGCTCCAGCCCAGAAGGTTTTCCAATCGTCACCCGAATTCGGCAGCAGAGGAAGGGGGAGGCCTCGACTGAGATGGAAACAACAGGTGGAGGATGACTTGAACTCCCTTGGGGTTTCCAATTGGCGTCAGTTATCGCTAAAAAGGAATGACTGGCGTGCTTTGATAGGCGACGGCCAAAATCGCTTAGGCGGTTAAGCGCCAATAAATGATGATGATGAAGTGGCATTTTTAGTTGTCATTTTATAACTCAAGAACGGGCTCACCTATCGAAACAATTTAGTGGATGGTTTATGTGAAGTTTGCACAAAATCGGTCGAGTGGTTCCTGAGATATTGACAAAGAGAATATATCAACAAGAGCCACCATTCGTTATGGAAGCAACGAACAATATGGATGCCGTTTTCTTTCAGGGCTTCGGTAATTTCGATATAAATAGGTTACTCATTTGATTAGACAAAATTTGAACTGAAATAACATAAGAGTCGAATTTACAAAAATGAGGAAAACAAAATTACCGAAACCCTGAAAGAATACGGCATCCATCTTTTTCCTTGCATTTATAACGTGTGACAGCTCTTGTTGATTCATTCTCTTTGATATTGACCAGAAGTAGCATTTTTCGTTGTCATTTTATAACGGGCGCCGGGTTTGTTCAGACTATTCAGTAGATGGCTTGTGTGAAGTTTGCACAAAATCGGTCAAGTGGTTCCTCAGATATTGACCAAAATGTGGGCCAGAAGTGTAATTTATAACTCAAGAACGGGCTGACCTATCAAACCAAATTTTCAGGGTTTGCTTAGACTATTTAGTAGATGTTTTGTGTGAAGTTTGTACAAAATCGGTCAATTAGTTCCTGAGATATTGACCAAAATGTGGACCAGAAATGGTATTTTTAAATCAAGAACGGGCTCACCTATCAAAACCAAATTTTTAGTGTTTGTTCAGACTATGTAGTAGATGGTTTGTGTGAAGTTTGTACAAAATCAGTCAAGTGGTTCCTGAGCTATTGACCAAAATGTGGACCAGAAGGGACCCAGAATGTGTTTATACGATATGGGTATCAAATGAAAGGTGTTGATGAAAGTTTTCACAAGGAGCGGTTTTCAGGTTCATCTTTGAACCCGTTTCCAAGCCATGGACCATTAGCTGGACCATGCCTGACCCAACTATCTATCTATCCATATATTTAACAAGTAAGGAAATCTAAGTTCGGGTGAACCGAACATTAAATACCCAGCGGTAATTTTCAGAACGGGATAACAATGATGTAGGCCCTAGGGGGATTTACCTATAGTTTTCACTATCTTAGCTATTTACCTTACCGAAGTATGTCAATTTATGTGATTTTCGAAATTTTCCATATCGAAAGTGGGCGTGGTTGGAGGGCGCTTTTATCCAATTTCATCAGGTATACTCCCAACGATACTAGTATGCTTTGTGCCAAAATCGATCGTTCTATCGTAATCAGTTTAGAAGTTACGACCAGTCAAATTTTCAAAAATACCTTCCTTAAAACTGGGCGGTGCCACGCCCACTATAAAAAATTTATGGAAAAATCATAAGAGAATAACCAGGGGGACTCACCTATAAAATTATATCATTTTAGCCATTTCAGCTACCGAGATATGTCAATTTGTGTGATTTTCGATATCGAAAAAGGGAGCGTGGTTATCATCCAATTTCGCCCATTGTCAATGGCAACCTACCTTGCATTGAATGCATTAAAAAATTACATGTCGAACGTCGTCATTGCCTTGGATAAATTTAGTGGTTGCTGAGTGACCGCGCTCAATCCCGACTCTTGCGTCCTCGTTCGTGCGCTCTGGGCAACGTTGAGCTACCTAGGCTCGCGGCAGAAAGAGAGGGAGCCCCGGTGGGGCCACTCTGACATACTTGGTTTAAGGGCTCACCGGGGTCTTTTTCGCAGCGTCTGTACACCATGAGGTGCGGCTGTAAGCGGGCGTCTGTCTTGAAGCAAGCGGCTCGCTATATAAATGTGCAAAACTTTTCCCTCCCAATCCAGGGTGTTATGCGATACCGTGCCCATTGGACGTTTGCAGCCGGGAGGCAAATCGTGGCTGTAGTCGAACGGAGCCTCACTGATACCGGGCCGCCTCAGGGAGTAACTATGGTCTTACCGCGGTATGGGGCTCTGCCGCGGCGGACGACACATTTCCCCTTACACTACCCTTGACCCTAAGCTGGCCTTGTCCGGCGAGGGGTCGTACGAACAAGATGAAGAACACACAAAATACAAAGCAATTAACGACTTCGTTTACTCCGCAGCAGAGAAGAACTATGCTGGAGCAAGCGAAAACACAACGCCGGGAGGACAAAGTCCGCCTCAAAGTTAACTGGGAGGCCGACAGCGATGGAAACTACGGGTCAGTCATCCCCCAAACTGCTATCAAGTAAGAGTGACTTGATGGGAGCAAGCACCAGTGCGGCTGCCTACGCAGTCAAGCAGAAAACGGCGGAAGCTAAACTTCCATCAAGCGCTGGTACGAAACCCAATCTCTTCACATCTGGGGCAATGGTCTCACGACCTGGTTTCAGAGTTTCGAAAGAGAAGTACGACGCCGCAAAGGGAGAGACCGCGATGGCAACTACGAGTCTGAATCCCCCCCAAGAGGCATCTCCCCGACGCTTTGCGTACTGGGATAAAAGAAAGGCCGCAAGGATCCTTAAAAAATATGAGGGAGCATCGCACGAGAAGCTGTCGCCGGAAGAAAGGAAGATGGTGGAGGAAGCGAAAGCTCTGATACCAAATTTCCAGAGGCCCTATGTGCCTAAGAGGGTGAACGGTAATCCCTTCAAACGCCAGAGATCGGACGGAGAGGTAGACCCCCATCCGAAGCGGCATCAGGTCAACCCCGTAGTGGGAAAACTCAGCTTTGCTGAAGTAACCAAGGACAGAATCCTTATAGGTTTCATTGACCGAGGTAACGACCGTTGGTCCATCCCCAAAGACCAGTGGCTGTATGTCCGGAATGAAATGGGCAGGGCCCTCCTCGACTTAATGCGTGAGTCTCCGGGTAGTCCGCCGCGAGGTACTGACGCGGGCTGGCACCAAGGTCAGATCAAAATATTCGCGTGCGAGGATGCAAGAACTGTCGCACTGTATAAGGCAGCAGTTGCAAGACTGGGTGAAGCCTACCCAGGGGCAAGACTAGATGTCGTAGACTGGAAGGACATTCCTGCTCGGCCAAGGGCAAGGGCATGGATTCCTGCCGTCCCTGCAGAACCCGAGAATATTCTTGAGATGCTGCAGGTCTGGAATCCGTCTCTCCCGACGCAGGATTGGGGCGTCAATCTGGTCGATGATGTGGTTGGGCCCAATAGACAGGTGGTTATCACTCTGAATAAGGAGGCGCTCGAGCCCCTTAAACGGTGCAACGGACGAGTGCATTACGGCTTGGGTCAGATCGTGATCCACGTATACCGTGGCGATGCACAGCGCGCTTCTATTCCGGACGCTCCGGAGGACTCGGAGATCGAGGCATCGGAAGGGGAAGCAGAGGAGTCCGACGCGGAAAGTATGTTATCCGCCTCGTCAAATTGCGATGGTGCTGCGAACAAGAAGAAGGCCTCGACGTCACGATCGTGGCTAAACCTGAGCACACTAACGTTGATGCTGCTTCAGACAGCAGGGTTCCCGCCACGCCAAATCGTGCAGGTGCTCTGAACAACTCCTCGTTGAGAGACAGCCCCCGGAACAGGCCAGACCTCGACGACACGCTGGCGGCAGGGAAGTCTGAGCACTCTCATGTTGGTGGTGCTTCAGATAAATCTGCACAAATCTAAAGCAGCCTCGGCTGTTTTAAGCAGTCGTCTTTCTAAAGGCGACGTAGACGTGGTCCTTATCCAAGAGCCCTGGGTCAATAGCTCTAGGATCTGTGGATTGGGGACTAAGGTGTACAAGCTCATCCAAGCCAATGATGAGGGCAAGGTCAGAACCTGTATTTTGGTAAAGTCTGAGCTAAACACCTTTCTATTACTATTCGTCGACCCCTTAGCAGTTGATTTATAAGTCCAATAAGAGACCTGCTTATGCCCAGACTTGTTAAAGCGGTGTTTATAGCATCAGGGCTTATGTTGTTGAAGGCTCCTTCAATATCTAAAAAGGCCACAAGACAGTACTCCTTTTCATACAGCGATTTTTCAATAACAGAAACTAGGCTGTGAAGTGCAGTTTCTGTAGATTTCCCTTTGGTGTATGCATGCTGATAGCTACAGATAAGGTTGCTATCAATGTAGAGAAGAGGTAGTCATTTATTATCCTCTCGAAAGTTTTGAGCACAAAGGATGAGAGACTGATCGGCCTATAGTCCTTGGGCTCGTACTGAGACGCCTTCCCCGCCTTAGGAATAAACACTACCGTGGCACTTCTCCAGGAGCACGGAATGTAGCTAAGAGGCAGGCAAGCTGTATAGAGAAATACCAGCCATTTGGCTGATGTCTCCAGCGTGTTTATGAGTTGTGCGGGAATAATCCCGTCTGGCCTGGCAGCCTTGAACGGTTCGGTGCTTTTAACCGCCTACCTAACCGTTTCCTCCGTGATGGGTATGTGTACAGCCAGGTTTTTTGTAGGTGCTAGGGGTTCCTCATGCAAGTTCCCTGGCAAGTGCGTATTCAAGGGTTTCCCTCTCCATGCTGGTCCAGGATCCGTCAGGTTTGCGCAAATAGCTTGTGGCTGTCTCGCTGTATCGTCGACATTTTCGACCCCAGTGTAGAAATTTCTCCACGATTCTATCTTCGCCTGCCTCAGAGCTTTTTTGTAGGCCCTGAGTTTAACTTTATATTCGAGCCATTGAGTCTCCGTGCCACGGCTCTTGGAGCGAGTCCAGGTCGTAGGACCACCAATGCGGCCTATGTTTACCGCGTGGTTTTGGCACTGGGCAAGCCTGCTCTAGGGCATTCGAGAGCGCCGTTGTAAAGGTCTTTAACAGATCCCCCAACTCCCCATTTTCTGACCCACTCATAAGCGCCTTCGCTGCAAATAGTGAGATCTATGACCTCCCTACGGGTTTTAGTAATAAACGTAGGTTCGTTACCCACGTTGCAAACTACCAGGTTAGTTGCTAACAAATAATCAAACAACGACTCTCCTCTAACATTGATATCGGAGCTTCCCCACTTGGCGTGATGAGCATTGGCGTCAGTTCCTATAATAAGATGACCCATGGAAAAATTTGCCACCAGGTCTTTTACCTCCCTCTGTGGCGGAGGTTCTTCGGCGTCGTAGGGCATATAGACCGACGCCATCGTCAGACTGGTACTGTCGACTGTTAAACTGGCAGCTGTAACGTCACCATTGTTGGGCAAGAGAAAGCCATTCAGCTCAGACTTAACCAAAATAGAGGCTCTAACCCTGCCCCCCTCGCTGGCTCGGATAAGCTTAAAACCCTTGGTCCCAAACCGCAAATCCTTGAGCTGTTGACCCAGGGTTCTTGGATGAGGACCACATCTATGTCGCCTTTAGAGAGATGACTGATTAAAGCAGCCGAGGCTGCTTTAGATTTGCGCAGGTTTATATGAATCACCACCAACATGAGAGCGCTCAGCCTTCCCTGCCACCGCCGTATCGTCGAGTTCCACCTCGTCTGGAGGCTTATCTTTCAACGACGATTTGTTCAGATCACGATTTGGCGTGGCCGAGATCCTACTAACTGTGCCAGTATCGACATTGGTGCGCTCAGGACTAGCTGCTATCACTGTGACGTTGAGGTCTTCCCCGTCCAGCAGGCTGTCTCCCATGTCCGAGCGGTTCACTGCTCCTTCGCCATTTGACGTGGCAGATACTATACTTTCCGAGTCGGACATCTCCGACGCCTCTACCGGCACTGCGATGTCCGAGTCCTCCGGTGCAGCCGAAATAGCAGCGTGCTGTGCATCGCCGCGGTATACGTGGATCACGATTTGACCCATGCCGTAGTGCACTCGTCCATTGCACCGTTTAAGGGGCTCGAGTGCTTCAAGGTGAAGACCACTTGCCTGTCAGGCCCTACCGCATCCTCGACCAGATTGACACCCCAGTCCTGCGTCGGGAGAGACGGGTTCATGATCCTCAGCATCCTGAGAATTCTCTCAGGTTCAGCAGGGATAGCAGGAATCCACGCTCTTGCAACAACCTCGATTCTTGCCCCTTGGTAGATATCACCCAGTCTTGCAGCTGCTGCCTTGTACAGTGCAACAGTTTTTGCATCCTCGCAAGCGAATACCTTGATTCGACCCTGGTACCATCCCGCATCAGAACCCATAGACGTGGCACCCGGATACTCATCTATAATGTCGAGAAGGGCATTACCGATAGCGTTCCGGACGTACCGCCACTGGTCCCTAGGGATGGCCCAGCTTTCGTTACCTCGGTCAATGACGCCTATGAGGATCCGATCCTTAGTCACTTCAGCAAAGCTGAGTTTACCCACTACGGGAGCGTGTTGCTGCCGCTTCGGGTGAGGTTTTAAATCCACGTCCGATCTCTGGCGTTTGAAGGGATTTCCATTAACCTTCTTTGGCGCGTAATCGCTTTGGAAGTTCGGTAAGATAGCTTCAGCCATCTCCACCGTCTTTCTAGCATTCGGCGATAGCGTCTCTTGTGAAATACCCTCGTATTTCTTCAGGATCCTCGCGGCCGCTCTTTTGTCCAAGTACTCAGAGCGACTTGGAGATGTCTTTTGGGGTAAATTTCGACCCGTAGTTGCCATCGAGGTCGTTCCCTTATTTGGATATCTGGGGCCAGGTCGTGAGACCACTGCCACAGACGTTAAAGACTTGGTTTCGGTACCGGCACTTACTAGGGCTTTAGCATCAGCCGTTGTTGGCTTCACTGTGTTTGTACCGGTAGTTACTTTGGGGATTGCCCCCTTGTTATCCAGAGCTAATCGACCCGTAGTTGCCATCGTTGTCGATCTCTCGGCTGATAAAGAAATGGAGTTTGTCCTCCGACGTTACGTTCTCGCTTGCTCCAGCATTTTCCTCCTCTGCTGTGCAGTATACATTGTTTTATCTTTAGTTTTAGGGTTTTTGTTACTATTTATCATCTTGTTCGTACGACCCCTCGACGGGGAATGCCAGTTTAGGGTCAAGGGAAGAGTAAGGGGAATGTGTCGTCCGCCGCGGCAGAGCCCCATACCGCGGTAAGGCCATAGTTACTCTCCGAGGCGGCCCGGTATCAGAGAGGCTCCGTTCGATTACAGCCACGATTTGCCTCCCGGCTGCAAACGTCCAATGGGCACGTGGTCGCATAACACCCTGGATTGGGAGGGGAAGATCTTAGTCGTCGCGCCAGAGAGGCTTGGCTTCTCTCGTGATGTAGTACCGGCGGCGCTATGATCACAAGGGCAGCGTAGCCCTGTGGCTGTCGACTTAAGCCCTCGTACCGCGGCAAGGTGTCCACCCTTCACGAGGGACAAAATTACAAAACAAACATTTATCAACAATAAAGCACGACCGCACAAATTCCCCCTCTCTTTTCCGACCCATCTTAAACCAAATTATAGTGAAATAATTCAAATTTTTTTTATATTGTTTTTCATAAAAACCGAAACGAAATTTATTTTGATAAATATTTTTTGACTTTCACCGCAACGATATATTTCTTTGTTGAGCTTTTAACGTTAATATTATTGATAAACGAAACGAAATCAAAAGTTTTCGTTTTTTGATAAATTTAACGTTAATTTTCAGCCCTGCTATATTACTGGATGGTGTAAAGAGGAACGAAAAGGCAAAATGAATAGAAATGTATAGAAACCAAAAATATAAAAAATATGGAAAAGAAAGGAGAATTTAAGAAATAGCAAAAAGGTAGGAAAATAAAATAAGGTTTTGTGGTTGAATTTCAACCACTGGGCGAACTCTAGTATAAATAAATGCCCATTCCCTTAATGATCACATCACGCCTGAACGGATGGCCGATTTCACTAATTTTTTTATTGTATTTGTTTTTGCCCGGAGAAGGTTTTTATAAAAGAAGGTGTTAAAAAAATGTGTGGAATCCTGAGATTGTGGACCAGGGGTGACGCTGAATGTGTTTTTACGATATGGGTATCAAATAAAAGGTGTTGATGAGAGTTTTCACAAGGAGCAGTCTTCAGGTTCATCTGTGAACCCGTTTCCAAAATATTGACCATTAGGTGGACCAAGGCTGACCCATGAATATGCTCATATACAAATCAAAAGTGCTGATGAGTGTGTCCGTAGGAGTGGATTTTAGATTCATTTGAACCCAAGAGAAAAATTATTATACAAACGCTTTGTGCATAGAGGCGTTTGCCTTATCTATATACATATATTAGGGTGATTCAAATAAAAACCATTTGGTTCTTTTTTCGGTCTTACCCCCTGAAACTATAGGTATTGATGAGAAAATAAGCCTTGCACAAAATTAGCGCTCTAACTTAACCCTTAGGGGTGGCTATTTTTTTCGCCCTTTCCCATACATTTTGTATGGGGAAAATTGCATTTTTTTTTAAAGTGAATTTTCTTTAAATTTTCGCAACTTTTTTCGAAATATTTTTGCATTTTGGAAGCTTCAACTTTAAGGGTATGTAAAAATATTTTCAAAAAAGTTTCAAAAATTAAAAGAAAATTCACTTTGAAAAAAAGCCATTTTCCCCATACAAAATGTATGGGAAAGGGCGAAAAAAATAGCCACCCGTAAGGGTTAAGTTGGAGCGCCAAGGCTTATTTTCTCATCAATACCTAACTTTTTAGGGGGTAAGACCAAGTCGAAATTTTTTTTGAATCACCCTAATATACATATATAAAAATGAATGCCCATTGACCTTAGTGATCACATCACACCTGAACCGATGACCGATTTCACTAATTTTTGTTTGTTGTATTTATTTTTGCCCGGAGAAGGTTTTTAAAAAAGAAAAAGTTAAATAATTTTGTTGAGTTCTAAGATATTGACCAAAATGTGGACCAGGGGTAACCCAGAATGTGTTTTTACGATAACGATATGGATAACAAATGAAAGGTGCCGATGAGAATTTTCACAAGGAGCGGTTTTTAGGTTCATCTGTTTCCAAGATATGGACCAATAGGTGGACCAAGGCTGACCCATGTTCGTATAATATAGCTATCAAATTTAACAAGTTTTCAAGATTTTGACCGTTAGGGATAGGGATAGGGATTGGCATAGGGATAGGAATAGGGATAGGGATAGGGATAGGGATAGAGGTAGAGATAGAGCTAGTGATAGGGAAAGGGAAAGGGAAAGGGAAAGGGAAAGGGAAAGGGAAAGGGAAAGGGAAAGGGAAAGGGAAAGGGAAAGGGAAAGGGAAAGGGAAAGGGAAAGGGAAAGGGAAAGGGAAAGGGAAAGGGAAAGGGAAAGGGATAGAGGTAGAGATAGAGCTAGTGATAGGGAAAGGGAAAGGGAAAGGGAAAGGGAAAGGGAAAGGGAAAGGGAAAGGGAAAGGGGAAGGGAAAGGAAAATGGAAAGGGAAAGGGAAAGGGAAAGGGGAAGGGAAAGGGAAAGGGAAAGGGAAAGGGAAAGGGAAAGGAAAAGGGAAAGGGAAAGGGAAAGGGAAAGGGAAAGGGAAAGGGAAAGGGAAAGGGAAAGAAAAATGGATATGGATAGGGATAGGGATGTGGGGATAAGAATGCAGGCAGACTAATTTTTGGCAGGACAACGTCTGCGGGGTCTTCTAGTATTATATAAATATCAAAGTTGGAAGTTTAGATGAGCTATTTTCTGAGACATTAATATCAATACTTAAAGCCAAAGCCATATTTAACTTTAAAAACATCACTTTCAATCGATTTGAAGACATATATGTAAATAAAATTTTTGAAACCCTTTTTTCAATACTATTTTTTCAAAACTCTAGCTATTTTCCAAGTTTGGTACATTGACAAATAATCGATCTTCCAAGAGTTTTTTTATTTTATCAATCTACCTAATTTGGTGAACTTCGACAACAGAATTCTTATCAACAATGTTGAAAGGTTACTTCGTAGGGCGGGCAAGGTTGCGGGTATATACTACTATAAATATATTTAAAAGAAAATATATTAGACTAGCAGGGCACCCGACGTTGTCCATGTTGGACATGTATTTTGAGGTGGTCCCTACTTTCTGATCCATGCCATGTTCTTTCTTTTCCCCTATTTGTTTCCTTTCACTTCACTTCTTGTCCGCCACTCTTTTTACGACCCTATTGTGTCCTGTTAAAAACCTTTTGTTTTGATACTAATTTTGTTTATAAAAAGTAGAGTTTTCGGCTTACGATATCCAGGGCGAAATATATGGAACGGGAGTGGCACTAAATCCACACAAAAAAAATAAAACAAAGCCCACAAAATCCACAATTAAAAAATCCAGAAACAAATAAATCCACAAATTAAAAGTCCCCAAATTCTAAGTCCCCCACAAGGGCTACATTGATTTTCGGATGAGATGTCGCAAAATCAAGTCCGGGAATTAAATTTTTTTTAAGTTACATAATTAGTTGGCCATCGATTTTTTTGTGTTTCATTAAAATAAAAATGTTTTTTTGCAAATAGAAAAAAATAATTCTTTCACGTCTGCAAGAAGCCGGGTTTTCATCAACTGAAGCATCACCGCGAATAACGTTGCAACAGCCCGCCTTAAATAAGCGCGCTCAGCGTCAAATAGCTGCCAAAATCCTCATTCCCATACAATTTATATGAGCCCAAACACAAACAGCGCGGAGTCAACGCTGAGCAATTGGAATTTTCACTTTTTGCAGCGTGTTACATGGTGAACAAACTAACTGAATTTTTCTTCATATAAATCTATTTACAAAAAAAAATCATAGGTAGGGGAGACTGGGGTACCTTCGGCAGTTTTTTTTTTAACCTCTATATCTCAGAAAATAATCAACGAATCGCAACTTATATAACCTTAAACTAATCTCTCATTTTTAAAAAATAAGATGATGTGAAGCCATTTCTTGAAATTTTAGCGGAGACTAATTTATTTTAAGTTATATGAAAAAAGTCAAATTTTCTGAATGTGCCCCATGACGGGGAAGCTCCGGCAATTGCCGGGGCACCTTCGTCGTCCATGTTGTGGGGTATAGTTATCAAGTAAAAAGTCGGTATCAAGTCTTATTTCATATAAACCATTTTTAAATACCTAGATAAATAGGTATATAAACAAGAAAAAAAGTTTACTTAAGCCTATGCGGGGTACATTCGGCGATCCTGTATTTCTGTCCGGGTCACATTCGGCATGAATATATTTTCGTCGAATGTGCCCCAACAAAAATTGCTGATTCTACCCCGAAGCATCACTTTTCACTTTTCCCAATTTTTTTCAACGGTTGACTTTTTTCATCCCTCAATAACACTTTTTCTTAAAACTAACATTCTTACCATTCCGTTTTAATGAATTTTGTAAAAAAAAACGCACAACAAAAACCTCAACACTTTTTCACTTACCAAACGAAAACACAAAAACACGTGTAACTTTGTAGAATGCTAAAAGAGAGATGTGAGACATCAAATCGATAATTCTTACTAGTGGTGGGTATGTTTTTGCTACCTAATGGTCATGTCAGATAATTCCTTCATACGGAAATCGCAATTGCGGAATGTACCCCAAAGCCGGCGGTACCCCAGTCTCCCCTACCTCACTTAAAATTACTATATATTTTTTGTTTATTATTCGATTTAGGTCTCTTTCAAATCTTCAATCTGTCCATCATAAAAACTAATGGCGGCGGTATACCAACAGGTTATCATAACCTCTAACGAGATTTTTTGCCGAGCTTCTCTTTCCAACTTGTGGTGTATTGCCTTTGAGTTTTTCCTACAAGTTGGCAGGAGCTACAGTTTTTTGCCGACTCCGAACGGCTCTTGCAAAGCAAATGCATTTTTTTTGCTGTGAAGCTTCTCATGGCAGAAATACACCCGGTGAGTTTGCCTAACTACTTCCAAGGGGTGACCCCGTTTAGAAAAATTCTTTTTCTAAATAATTTTTTGATATTACTTTTGCCGGGCATCGAACCGCCATGACTTGGTGTAGAAGGCCGAACACTTAACCGCTACACCACGGCGACCGTCCATCATAAAAAGTCTCATCATAATCCGTTTCTTAGTTTCCGAGATCTTTACGTTCAAACGGACAAACAGACAGAAAATAATTCTAAAAATGTTTCAGATGAACTCTATACCATTCCCCAAGTCATCCCCAGTCATTTTTCAAAGAGATTTTGAATTCCCAAATATTTTGGTACCTATGCACTTTATTTTTGATTTAGCTGAAATTGTAAAATAGTCAACAAAAATTTTAGGGAGGCACGCTTTGTTATTTTTTTGACAAACTTAGTGAATTTTTTTCATTTTCTTCAATTTCATAGGTACTTCACTTAAAATTACCATATCTTTATAAATTTTTTGTTTATTATTCGATTTTGATAAAACAAAGTTTAGGTCTCTTTCCAATCTTCAAGCTGTTCATCAGAAAAAGTCTCATCAAAATCCGCTTCTTAGTTTCCGAGACTTTACGTTCAAACGGACAAACAGATAAGAAGACAGACAATAATTCTAGAAATGGTTCAGATGCCTTCTATGACATTCCCCAAGTCACCCCAGTCATTTTTTCAAAGAAATTTCCAATGTACAGACATGACTTTTAGAGTTTTATTATAGTACTAGCAGGGAACCCGACGTTGTCCGGGTTGGATCTGTATTTTAGGGTGGTTCTAATTTCTGTTGAAACAATTTTTTCGCTTTAGCCAATTCTCGGGTCCAATTCCTTCATCAACCTCTTTTCCTCGGCTTTCTTTCCTATGTCATATTCCTTTCTGTGATGAATAGATTTAAAAATTTTATTTCCCAAATTTTTGGTACGCCACTGTACCTATGCAATTGATTTTTAATTTAGCTGAAATTGAAAAAAAAATACTAAACAAAAATTTGTGAGAGGCACGCTTTGTTATTTTTTTGACAAACTAAGTGAATTTTTCGTCATATAAATCTATATGCAAAAAAAATTTTTATTGGTGCCTCACTTAAAATTACTATGGGGCGTATTCATAGTCGCGATTAAGTAGGTACTTAAATTTAGTTGCAGCCTTTTTGACATATGGTATACTGGAAATTGTGTCAAAAAGCCGGAACTAACTTTAAGCTCCTACTTAATTTGGACTATGAATACGCCCCTATATCTTTTTTTTTATCATGCGATTTTGATAAAACAAAGTTTAGGTCCCTTTCTAATCTTCAAGCTGTCCATCAGAAAAAGTTTCATCAAAATCCGTTTCTAAGTTTCACAGACAAACAGACAGACAATAATTCTAAAAATGGTTCAGATGAAATCTATAATATTCTCCAAGTCATCCCCAGTCATTTTTTCAAAGATGTGGACCAGAAGTGACCCAGAATGTGTTTGTAATATATGGGTATCAAATAAAAGGTGTTGATGAAAGTTTTCATAAGGAGCGGTTGTCAGGTTCATCTCTGAACCCGTTTCCAAGATATGGACCATTAGGTGGACCAAGGTTGACCCAACATATATCTATGTATCTATATATATTAGAGCGGGTCGATTTTTTTTCATCAGGGGCCCATGGCGATTATGGTTATTTGATTCACTTCAAGCATTTTTGCCCAAGAAACTATAGGTGTAAATGAATTTCGAGCTGGCAGTTTTTGCGATCAAATTTTTTTTCTTCAAAAAGTGATTCACTTGTTAAAAAGCTGTGTTGAAAACTAACAAAAATCATCCTCTATGTGCATCTGGGGGTTTTTGGGGTCGAGGAATTCCTTTCCGGTATTAATTTTTTCGTTTGACGTCCGCAAAAGGGCGCTTTGGCTCTTTTTTTTTTGGGGTCTAAATCCATTTTTTTTTGTTTTTTTGAAAATCGACCCTTTGTTCCAGAAATTTATGAAATTTGACTTTGTTTAATAGAAAATTAAGGGAATGGGAGGTGCATTCAAGCAAAACTTGTATCGATATTATATCGTTTATGAAAATTTCTTTTATTTTAATTTGTTTTATGAATTTTACAAAACAAATTTTTTTCATTCAAATGCAAATTTCATTCTTAATGTGCATCTGAGGGTTTTAGGGTCGAGGAATCCATTTCTAGTTTTGATTTTTTTTTTGACGTCCGCCGAAATTCAACAACAATGTTTCGAAAATCAACAACAATGTTCCGAAAATCTATGAAATTTGACTTTCCTATAATGCAATTTCTTTATTAAGTAGACTAACACCCTGATTCTGCGTTCTGGATAAATTACACTGTGCTACAAAAAAAAAATTGAATACACTTTTCAAGCGACCTAGTAGAGATTGCTCTAGTTATACACGAAACACCCTTCAAAAGATTTGTAACACCCCAAAATCTGGGTTTAAGGCCAAAAAACGGGTTTTTCAGAGTTTTCGTTGAAAAAAAAATCATTAAAAATCGACTTTGTACTTTTAACTTTGAGCGCCAAAGTTTGAAAAATCTTAAGTTAACCCATTTAGAGTGCTCCGATCGTGTTAAAACATATGACCGACCCCCACTAACTTTGTAGGGCCGACCCCCCATGCCAGTGGCACATCCCTTTAGACCCCACCTGTGGGGGTCCTCATACAAAAAAATTCAAAAAATCACAATTTTTGGCACTTTACGTTAAAAAATCAGATAAACGACTATCGTTTTTTTTTCTTTTTGGAGTTCATTTTTCTCTTAAGAACTTTAAAAACAGCCATTTCACTGATTTTTTCATGAAAATTTCCAAAAATGGTTACTTTTTTAAATGTTTGTATGGGGAATGGGGTGTTACAAACCTTAGAAGGGTGTTTCGTGTATAACTAGAGCAGATGAACAATCTCTACTAGGTCGCTTGAAAAGTGGGACATAATATTTCAAATCAGCACAAAAAAATGTTGTCTTATATTTTGATGATTTGTACCTTAATCGGTAGCTCTACGCGAAAAAATGTTAGTCCCGAAATTTCATTGCAAAATTTTAGTTTTTGCAAAAGTTATTTTTTTAAAGAAATTTTCTATGTACAGACACGACTTTTCTAGAGTTTTATTATAGCACTAGCAGGGAACCCGACGTTGTCCGGGTGGTACTAATTTATATTGAAACATTTTTTTCGTTTTTGCCAACCTTATTCTTGGGTACAATTCCTCTTCATCAACTTCTTTTCCTCGGCTTTCTTTCCTATGTCATATTCCTTTCTGTCACACATGTTTGGGTTAAGCCTCTATCTCTGTTGGCACTTCCAGTCGAGTTTTTCCGAAATACTTTCTTCCTTCCATCTCCTTAACCTCAGTACCTTATCTGTTCCTACTTTGATACCCACCCTCATTAATAAAAATAGAGACAAAAAATATAACGGTAGTTTAGATGAACTCTATAACATTACCTACGTCACTTTCAGTAATTTTAGCCAAGGAATTTCCAATGCGCAGATACAACTTTTCTAGAGTTTTATTCCAGTATAGATAAGTGAATGGATAAATAGATTTAACAAATTTAGTTCCCAAATTTTTTGTTACGCCACTGTACCTATGCAATTTAGCTGAAAATTTAGCTGAAAATGAAAAAAGCTAAACAAAAATTTGTGAGAGGCACGCTTTGTTATTTTTTTGTAAAACAAATGAATTTTTCCTCATATAAATCTATTTACAAAAAAATTCATAGGTAGGTACCTCACTTAAAAGTACTATATCTTTTTTGTTTATCATGCGATTTTGATAATCTTCAAGCTGTCCACCAGAAAAAGTCTTATCAAAATCCGTTTCTTAGTTTCCGAAATCCCTACGTTCAAATAGACAAACAGACTGACAATAATTCTAAAAATGGTTCAGATGGACTCTATGATATTCCCCAAGTCGTCCCCAGTAATTTTTTCAAAGAAATTTTCAATGTACAGACACGACTTTTCTAGAGTTTTATTATAGGGACAAAATATTTCAAATCAGCACAAAAAAAATGTGTCTTATATTTTGATGATTTGTACCTTAATCGGTAGCTCTACGTAAAAACGTCTAGTTTCGAAAGTTTCCTTGCAAAATTTTAGTTTTTGCAAAAGTTATTCGCAAAAAAAAATTAGAAAAATTACAAAAACGCACTTTTTTTTAAATCGTTATAATCCAACGGCTTAACTAAATTTAATGCAATGAATGCAATAATTGAAAAAATGTAACAAAAAAGATTTTTTAAAATTTTTTTGTGTATCCTTTTTAAGGATAATCGGTTTTATCAATGTTCTGGGCTTTGGAAAAATTTGAAAAAAAAAAACATTATAGGACCTATGGTACCTTGTAAACTGAATTTCGAAGAAAAAAGATGGAGCCTCTTACCGCTAGGGTCAAATATTGAAAACAGCACAGCCATAAAATTATTTGTATACCTAACACGGTGAGTTTTAAGCATGTCCCTCCATTTTTTCTTTTGAATTCTCAAATATGCATCAAAATAAGATGATATGTTGAGTTTCAGCATTTTTCCCCGAGCTTTTTTTTTAAAACTCATTTAAAATGCTACTTTTAGCAAAATTTTGAGGTTTTTTGCATTTTTCTTTAAAACGGTAAGCATTCTCTAAAAACTACCTGAGATAAAGTTGTAGACCTGAAAATTCTCTACAAAATTGGTCCAAACAGTTTTTCTCTAGGAGTCACCAGTTCAGAGATATCGCGATTGCAAAACTAATTCTATACATTATATTCACATAAATGCCACGTATACTCTTCGGGGGTTTTCTCGAAAACGGTTATTTGTATCGAAAAATTTTCTTTTACTGGTTTTTCGTCACGAAGTTCCTCATCGACAATGAAAATAGTTATTTTTGTAAACCCTATAGTGCTTTAGCTAGAGGCAAATTCACTCCATTCATGATATCAATAACCTACAGTGGATTAAGTTTAGATATCTTCTTCGATAGAGCTTAATTTTTGTGGAGAGCTTAGGTTCACCCTCAGAAAAAAAACTGCAAAGATTCTCGTCGATCCCATATGTGCTAAAAAAGTTATTATCCTTAAAAAGGATACACAAAAAAATTTAAAAAAATCTTTTTTGTTAAATTTTTTCAAACGTATATCAAAATATACACAATTGCCTTTTATATTGCGAATAACTTTTGCAAAAACTAAAATTTTGCAAAGAACTTTCGGGACTAAAATTTTTTCGCGTAGAGCTACCGATTAAGGTACAAATCATCTAAATATAAGACAACATTTTTTTGTGCTGATTTGAAATATTTTGTCCCAAGTGTATTAATTTTTTTTTTTTTTGTAGCACTGTGTGATTCATCCAGAACGCAAAATCAGGGTGTTAGTCTACTTAAAAAAGAAATTGCATTATAGGAAAGTAAAATTTCATAGATTTTCGGAACATTGCTGTTGATTTTCGGAAAAAAGTTGTTAAAATCCAAAAAATGGAGGAAAGCGCCCTCTGGCGGACGTCAAAAGAAAAAAACAATACTTGAAATGGATTCCTCGACCCTAAAACCCCTCAGATGCACATAAAGAATGAAATTTGATTTGAATGAATAAAATTTGTTTTGTAAAATTCATAAAACCAATTAAAATAAAAGAAATTTTCATAAACGATATAATATCGATACAAGTTTTGCTTGAATGCACCTCCCATTCCCATTGGCAACTGCCATGTATATAGTCTTAGAATGAATCATACTATCTATAACGCCAAACTTTATCCACATCGGTCAGGCGGTTCCCGAGATATGTATAGAAAAAAATACATAAAATGCGGTTAGGTGGCAAACCTGCTTGAGATTTATATATTTGGAATACGGTCGAAAATACCTTTCATTTGATACCAATATTGGCATATCTTGCGCAATACACAGAGCCAAAAATGCCTAATAAAATTAATAAGATTTGTATGTTATGAGTTTGTGGTCATTAATTTGAGAATCTTTGAAACTTTGGTGGACTTTTGACCGTTTGGGAATAATTTTTCTTAAATTATTCTATGTTTTTATTAAACAAATAAAATGAATACATACTAAGTGATCATGATGGATATAAGCTGGCAATAATTTTAACGCAGCTTGGTGTAAGAGGTACACACTGCGGGCTTAGAAATTCCTAATCCCCTTGGTTCTTGGTTCGATGACCAACAAAAGGTGATGAAAAATTTCTAAACACAAAGCCATTTGATAAGTGCCCTTGAGCAAGGCCGAAATTACGTAATCATGGTAGCTTGTAATTGCTGTTACTTTTCCATCTTGTTCACTAATAATAAAAACATAGAATAATTTAAGAAAAATTATTCCCAAACGGTCAAAAGTCCACCAAAGTTTCAAAGACTAATAAGATTGTCTTCATGATCGGTTTTTGGGCAAAGGGGTAGTCGCAACGGTGGAAACGAAGAAAAAACTATAAGAAAATATCTTTGGTTTTAAGAAGAAATTCTTATTAAAAAAATTATACAATGTATACATTTAGAACAAAGGTGTAGTTAGACGCTGACAATTATTAGTATACAATGGCCGGATGGTTAGCAGCTGGGTTTCATCATCATCATCATTTATTGGCGCTTAACCGCCTAAGCGATTTTGGCCGTTTCGTATCAAAGCACGCCAGTCATTCCTTTTTAGCGATAACGGACGCCAATTGGAAACCCCAAGGGAGTTCAAGTCATCCTCCACCTGTTGTTTCCATCTCAGTCGAGGCCTCCCCCTTCCTCTGCTGCCGAATTCAGGCGACGATAGGAAAACCTTCTGTGCTGGAGCTTCTTTGTCCATTCGCATAACATGACCCAGCCAGCGGAGTCTTTGGGCTTTAATTCGCTGGAGTATGGTCAGATCTGCGTAGAGCTCGTACAGCTCATCGTTAAATTTCCTTCTATACTCGCCGTTGGCATCACGGGAAGGACCATAAATCTTCCGGAGAACTTTTCTCTCAAATACTCCAAGGGCCATCTCATCTTCTCTTGACATTGTCCATGAATCTGAGCCATACATCAGGACAGGTATGATGAGAGACTTATAGAGCGTGATCTTTGTTCTTCGAGAGAGGACTTTACTTCTCAATTGCCTACTCAGTCCAAAGTAGCACTTGTTGGCAAGAGTGATTCTCCGCTGGATTTCTAGACTGATATTATTTTCGGTGTTGATACTGGTTCCCAAATAGACGAAGTTCCTCACAGTTTCAAATTTGTAACTATCAACAGTGACATGGCTGCCAAGGCGCAGGTGCGCCGATTCTTTCTTTGATGACAGCAAATACTTCGTCTTGTCCTCGTTCACGGCAAGACCCACTTTTTTCGCTTCCTTATCCAGTCCAGAGAAGGCAGCGCTTACGGCGCGGTTGTTAAGGCCAATGATATCAATATCATCGGCATACGCCAGCAATTGCACGCTCTTGTAAAAGATTGTACCATTGCGGTTTAGCTCTGCTGCTCGAATTATCTTCTCCAGCATCAGATTGAAGAAATCGCACGAAAGGGAGTCGCCCTGTCTGAAGCCTCGTTTGGTTTCAAATGGCTCAGAGAGGTCCTTCCCGATTCTGACGGAGCTGTTGGTATTGCTCAACGTCATTTGACAAAGCCGTATAAGCTTTGCAGGGAAGTCAAATTCAGACATGGCGGCATACAGGCAACTCCTTTTTACGCCGTCAAAAGCGGCTTTAAAATCGACAAAGAGATGGTGAGTGTCGATTCTCTTATCATGGGTCTTCTCCAGGATTTGGCGTATCGTGAAAATCTGGTCGATGGTAGACTTACCAGGTCTAAAGCCACACTGATAAGGTCCAATCAGTTTGTCTACGATGGGCTTCAGCCTTTCACACAACACGCTAGAAAGAACCTTATATGCGATATTAAGAAGACTAATTCCGCGGTAGTTGGTGCGGTTAGCGGGATCGCCTTTCTTGTGGATTGGGCAAAGCACACTTAAATTCCAATTCGGAGGCATGCATTCGTCTGACCATATTCTGCATAAGAGCTGATGCATGCTTATTACCAGCTCTTCGCCTCCGCGTTTGAACAGCTCGGCGGGTAGTCCGTCTTTTCCAGGCGCTTTGTTGTTTTTGAGCCGGGATATAGCTATCCTCACTTCATCATAGTCAGGTGGTGGGACGACTTTTCCATCGTCAGGGATTGGGGTATCGGGTTCGACGTCTCCCTCGCAATTTAGCAGTGTGGAGAAGTGCTCCCTCCATAATTTAAGTACACTTTGTACGTCGGTTACCAGGTCGCCATTATTGTCCTTACAGGAGCTTGCCCCGGTCTTAAAACCTTCCGTCATCCGCCGGATCTTTTCATAGAATTTTCGGGCATCATTCCTGTCAGCCAGCATCTCAAGCTCCTCACACTCACGCCTTTCGGCCTCACTTTTCTTTTTTCTGAAAAGGCGTCTCTCTTCCTTCTTTGCCTCACGATATTGTTGCCATACACTGCGGGTTGCGCCCGTTCGCAACGTCTCCTTGTAGGCAGCGTCCTTTTTTTTCGAGGCAGTTTTGCATTCCTCATCGTACCAGTTGTTCTTGCGGGCTCGCTGGAACCCTATAGTGGCCTCAGCGGCGGTACGCAATGAGTGAGAGATATGCTTCCATTGCTCGGTTACATCGTTAGGTCGAGGATTGCCCTCTGCTAGCAGGTGTGAGAGTCGAGTTGTGAAATTATCAGCTGTCTGTGTCATGCGCAGCTTCTCGACGTCAAACTTTCCTTCCGTTACTGTGCGCACTTTCTTCGTTGCACAGAGGCGTGTGCGTATCTTGGCTGCGACAAGATAATGGTCAGAGTCAATATTGGGACCACGCAGTGTACGCACGTCCATAACGGTGGAGCTATGTCTGCCGTCAATCAAGACATGATCAATCTGGTTTCTAGTTCTTTGATCAGGGGACAGCCATGTGGCTTGGTGTATTCGCTTATGCTGGAACCTGGTACTACTGATGACCATATTGCGAGCAGCGGCGAAGTCAATCAACCTAGTGCCGTTGGGGGATGTTATATCGTGGAGACTGAATTTTCCAACTGTGGGACCAAAGACTCCTTCCTTGCCCACCTTGGCATTAAAGTCGCCGAGCACGATTTTGATATCATGCTGTGGGCAGCGATCATAAGTCTGTTCAAGTTTATCGTAGAAGGAGTCCTTCTCTGCGTCGTCCGTCTCCTCAGTCGGCGCATAGGCGCAGATAAATGTTATGTTGAAAAACCTCGCCTTGATGCGGATCGCAGCGAGACGCTCGTTCACAGGAGTGAACGCTAATACTTGGCGGCGAAGTCTCTTTCCCACCACGAATCCTACACCACGCGCTTTGCCGCGTGTCTGGCCACTGTAGTATACGTCATAAGGACCGATGGTCATCTTTCCTTGCCCCGTCCATCGCATTTCCTGCAGGGCGGTGATGTCGGCCTTTGCGCCTACGAGGACATCAACCAGTCGGGCAGCGGTACCGTCCCTTGAAAGGGTCCGGACATTCCCGGTACATGCCCTAATATCCAAATCGTTATGCCTTATTCGTTTTGCCGGGTCGTCAACATTAAAGGGGGTTCTCATCCGAGGCTTTGCAGCAGCTGGGTTTAGCATTCGAAAAATTGTAAGTTCGACTCTCTCTCTTTTTTCTAATTAGAAATATTAAAAATAAATCTTCTCAATTATATTTATGTGATTTTCCTTTGAAACATTAACAACTATACACATATCAGTAATTAGATGCTAACAATCAAAAGTGAGCTATGGCCTGATGGTTAACAGTTGGGTTTATCATTCCGAAAATTGTAAGTTCGACTCTCGGTGAGGGCAATATCATTTTATTTTTCATTTAAAACATTAAAAAGAAAATCTTCTTAATAACATTAAAAAGACTGTCTCTACAATAATAAGAAGTACATCTTCTTGAAGAAAAACTATACAGATATCTTATCATTTTTGTTCTATTTTATTAGGTACTAGGGATTCCAATCCCGGGATCCCGTTGTTTTTTAAGTACCGAAAATCCCGGGATTACTAGACCTAATAATACATTTACACTGCACCAAATGCGTCGCATTTGGGGAAGTTAATTCGAGAATGTTTGTCCGCAGAATGAATTTGTTTGCCAAATTAGATGAATTTAATTTAATTTGACCTAATTTGGTGATCAAATTCAATCTGCGGATGAACGGTCCCGAAAAAACTTGGCGAAAAGTGACGCATTTGGTGCAGTGTAAACGTAGCTTAAATCCCGGGTTCACCGAAAATAAATTTTTAAATACATTTAAGTTATCTTGTATTTATATATGCAACAAATTCAGGTCCAGGTAAAGAGATTACACTATTAATGCAATAATTTCTTTAAGATCACACTTCAAACTTCAGAAAAAGTAATTATACCTTTCATGAACATGAAATGGTATTATAACTTTGGTCCGATGTTTGTAAGTATGAGAAGAAGAAGAGATGGACCCATCAATAAGTATACCGAAATGATCAGGATGACAAGCTGAGTTGATTTAGCCATGTCCGTCTTTTTGAGATATCTGGCTAAAATTTTGTATGTGGCCACCATTTTGTAATATAGGAATCATTTGTCCGAACTGACAAGATCGGACCAGTATAACATATAGCCCCCATACAACCGATTGTTCAGATATAAGGTTATTTGGCCAAAACTTCCGCAATTAAAAAGTTAGGAACGTAAAATTTTGCAACTCGAGTAATTTCTATTTATGTAGTGTATATAGTGAAAATCAACGAGATCGGGCAAATGTAACATATAGCGCCCATACAACCGATAGTTCAGATATAAGAATTTTTGGCCAAAACTTCTGCAATTAAAAAGTTAGGAACGTAAAATTTTGCAACTCGAGTACTTTCTACTTATGTAGTGTATATAGTGAAAATCAACAAGATCGGGCAAATGTAACATATAGCCCCCATACAACCGATTGTTCAGATATAAGGTTTTTTGACCAAAACTTCTGCAATTAAAAAGTTAGAACCGTAAAATTTTGCAACTCGAGTACTTTCTATTTATGTAGTGTATATAGTGAAAATCAACAAGATCGGGAAATGTAACATATAACCTCCATACAACCGATTGTTCAGATATAAGGTTTTTTGACCAAAACTTCTGCAATTAAAAAGTTAGGAACGTAAAATTTTGCAACTCGAGTATTTTCTATTTATGTAGTGTATATAGTAAAAATCAAAAAGATCGGACCAGTATAACATATAGCCCCCATACAACCGATTGTTCAGATATAAGAATTTTTGGCCAAAACTTCTGCAATTAAAAAGTTAGGAACGTAAAATTTTGGAACTCGAGTACTTTCTACTTATGTAGTGTATATAGTGAAAATCAACAAGATCGGGCAAATGTAACATATAGCCCCCATACAACCGATTGTTCAGATATAAGGTTTTTTGACCAAAACTTCTGCAATTAAACAGTTAGGAACGTAAAATTTTGCAACTCGAGTACTTTCTATTTATGTAGTGTATATAGTGAAAATCAACGAGATCGGGCAAATGTAACATATAGCGCCCATACAACCGATTGTTCAGATATAAGAATTTTTGGCCAAAACTTCTGCAATTAAAAAGTTAGGAACGTAAAATTTTGCAACTCGAGTACTTTCTACTTATGTAGTGTATATAGTGAAAATCAACAAGATCGGGCAAATGTAACATATAGCCCCCATACAACCGATTGTTCAGATATAAGGTTTTTTGACCAAAACTTCTGCAATTAAAAAGTTAGGACCGTAAAATTTTGCAACTCGAGTACTTTCTATTTATGTAGTGCATATAGTGAAAATCAACAAGATCGGGAAATGTAACATATAACCCCCATACAACCGATTGTTCAGATATAAGGTTTTTTGACCAAAACTTCTGCAATTAAAAAGTTAGGAACGTAAAATTTTGCAACTCGAGTACTTTCTATTTATGTAGTGTATATAGTAAAAATCAAAAAGATCGGGCAAATGTAACATATAGCCCCCATACAACCGATTTTTCAGATATAAGGTTTTTTGGCCAAAACTTCTGCAATTAAAAAGTTAGGAACGTAAAATTTTGCATCTCGAGTACTTTCTATTTATGTAGTGTATATAGTAAAAATCAAAAAGATCGGGCAAATGTAACATATAGCCCCCATACAACCGATTGTTCAGATATAAGGTTTTTTGGCCAAAACTTCTGCAATTAAAAAGTTAGGAACGTAAAATTTTGCAACTCGAGTACTTTCTATTTATGTAGTGTATATAGTGAAAATCAAAAAGATCGGGCAAATGTAACATACAGCCCCCATACAACCGATTGTTCAGATATAAGGTTTTTTGGCCAAAACTTCTGCAATTAAAAAGTTAGGAACGTAAAATTTTGCATCTCGAGTACTTTCTATTTATGTAGTGTATATAGTAAAAATCAAAAAGATCGGGCAAATGTAACATATAGCCCCCATACAACCGATTGTTCAGATATAAGGTTTTTTGACCAAAACTTCTGCAATTAAAAAGTTAGGAACATAAAATTTTGCAACTTGAGTACTTTCAATTAATGTAGTGTGTAGAGGAAAATCAAGAAGATCGGGTAAATATAACATATAGCGCCCATACAACCGATTGTTCAGATATAAGGTTTTTTGACCAAAACTTCTGCAATTAAACAGTTAGGAACGTAAAATTTTGCATCTCGAGTACTTTCTATTTATGTAGTGTATATAGTGAAAATCAAAAAGATCGGGCAAATGTAACATATAGCCCCCATACAACCGATTGTTCAGATATAAGGTTTTTTGACCAAAACTTCTGCAATTAAACAGTTAGGAACGTAAAATTTTGCATCTCGAGTACTTTCTATTTATGTAGTGTATATAGTGAAAATCAACGAGATCGGGCAAATGTAACATATAGCGCCCATACAACCGATTGTTCAGATATAAGGTTTTTTGACCAAAACTTCTGCAATTAAAAAGTTAGGAACGTAAAATTTTGCAACTCGAGTACTTTCTACTTATGTAGTGTATATAGTGAAAATCAACAAGATCGGGCAAATGTAACATATAGCCCCCATACAACCGATTGTTCAGATATAAGGTTTTTTGACCAAAACTTCTGCAATTAAACAGTTAGGAACGTAAAATTTTGCATCTCGAGTACTTTCTATTTATGTAGTGTATATAGTGAAAATCAACGAGATCGGGCAAATGTAACATATAGCGCCCATACAACCGATTGTTCAGATATAAGAATTCTTGGCCAAAACTTCTGCAATTAAAAAGTTAGGAACGTAAAATTTTGCATCTCGAGTACTTTCTATTTATGTAGTGTATATAGTAAAAATCAAAAAGATCGGGCAAATGTAACATATAGCGCCCATACAACCGATTGTTCAGATATAAGAATTCTTGGCCAAAACTTCTGCAATTAAAAAGTTAGGAACGTAAAATTTTGCATCTCGAGTACTTTCTATTTATGTAGTGTATATAGTAAAAATCAAAAAGATCGGGCAAATGTAACATATAGCCCCCATACAACCGATTGTTCAGATATAAGGTTTTTTGACCAAAACTTCTGCAATTAAACAGTTAGGAACGTAAAATTTTGCATATCGAGTACTTTCTATTTATGTAGTGTATATAGTGAAAATCAACGAGATCGGGCAAATGTAACATATAGCGCCCATACAACCGATTGTTCAGATATAAGAATTTTTGGCCAAAACTTCTGCAATTAAAAAGTTAGGAACGTAAAATTTTGCAACTCGAGTACTTTCTACTTATGTAGTGTATATAGTGAAAATCAACAAGATCGGGCAAATGTAACATATAGCCCCCATACAACCGATTGTTCAGATATAAGGTTTTTTGACCAAAACTTCTGCAATTAAAAAGTTAGGACCGTAAAATTTTGCAACTCGAGTACTTTCTATTTATGTAGTGCATATAGTGAAAATCAACAAGATCGGGAAATGTAACATATAACCCCCATACAACCGATTGTTCAGATATAAGGTTTTTTGACCAAAACTTCTGCAATTAAAAAGTTAGGAACGTAAAATTTTGCAACTCGAGTACTTTCTATTTATGTAGTGTATATAGTAAAAATCAAAAAGATCGGGCAAATGTAACATATAGCCCCCATACAACCGATTTTTCAGATATAAGGTTTTTTGGCCAAAACTTCTGCAATTAAAAAGTTAGGAACGTAAAATTTTGCATCTCGAGTACTTTCTATTTATGTAGTGTATATAGTAAAAATCAAAAAGATCGGACAAATGTAACATATAGCCCCCATACAACCGATTGTTCAGATATAAGGTTTTTTGGCCAAAACTTCTGCAATTAAAAAGTTAGGAACGTAAAATTTTGCAACTCGAGTACTTTCTATTTATGTAGTGTATATAGTGAAAATCAAAAAGATCGGGCAAATGTAACATACAGCCCCCATACAACCGATTGTTCAGATATAAGGTTTTTTGGCCAAAACTTCTGCAATTAAAAAGTTCGGAACGTAAAATTTTGCATCTCGAGTACTTTCTATTTATGTAGTGTATATAGTAAAAATCAAAAAGATCGGGCAAATGTAACATATAGCCCCCATACAACCGATTGTTCAGATATAAGGTTTTTTGGCCAAAACTTCTGCAATTAAAAAGTTAGGAACGTAAAATTTTGCAACTCGAGTACTTTCTATTTATGTAGTGTATATAGTGAAAATCAAAAAGATCGGGCAAATGTAACATACAGCCCCCATACAACCGATTGTTCAGATATAAGGTTTTTTGGCCAAAACTTCTGCAATTAAAAAGTTAGGAACGTAAAATTTTGCATCTCGAGTACTTTCTATTTATGTAGTGTATATAGTAAAAATCAAAAAGATCGGGCAAATGTAACATATAGCCCCCATACAACCGATTGTTCAGATATAAGGTTTTTTGACCAAAACTTCTGCAATTAAAAAGTTAGGAACGTAAAATTTTGCAACTCGAGTACTTTCTATTTATGTAGTGTATATAGTGAAAATCAAAAAGATCGGGCAAATGTAACATATAGCCCCATACAACCGATTGTTCAGATATAAGGTTTTTTGGCCAAAACTTCTGCAATTAAAAAGTTAGGAACATAAAATTTTGCAACTTGAGTACTTTCAATTAATGTAGTGTGTAGAGGAAAATCAAGAAGATCGGGTAAATATAACATATAGCCCCATACAACCGGTTGTTCCGATATAAGGTTTTTTGGCCAATACTTCCGCATTTAAAAAGTTAGGAACGTAAAATATTGCACCTTTAGTACTTTCTACATATCGTTACCTTAATTCACAAAGGCCCTAACTGACATGAAAGAAAATTTACAGGAGAAGCAAAAAACAAAAACTTTTTTACATTGAACGCTTGTAAATACAGCTTTGTAAATTTGGATTATCTCCGTTATTACTGCTAGTAACTCCTTAGAATTTGTAGTGATTGTATATTTTACTATATCATACTTAAATATGTGAAAAAGTCATTTTCGAAAAATGTGTCAATTAGGGCCTTTGTGAATTAAGGTAACGATATGTAATGTGTATAGTGTAAGTCAGTACAATTGAACACGTATAATATATAGCCTCCATACAATCGATTGTTCCGATAACTCGGATCCTATTATTTTGTGAGTTTTTTTTAAATTATAACAAAGATGTGTAATGTGTATAGTAAATATAGTTAAATTGACACAGGCTGTACTGGGGATCGAACAGTGAAAATCGTGACGCTTATTCGTGAAAGGTATATAGCCTTCGGCACAGCCGAAGACAGCTTTCCTTACTTGTTTTTCTCTAAGTCCAATGGCATTCCTTTTTATTTTTATATACAATGAAATTTTTATTATTACTATGCATACCGGAATTGTCGGAGACCAAATGGAAAAATTTAATAAAAAAAACATACCGATGTACATAGTTTTCGCCACTATCGCTTAAGAATTTTTAGTTATTTATATACATAAGTCGTTTATAATGTATCAAATATGCTATTTGTAACTGTGGAAAAAAAATGTGTACCAAATTTCTGAATACATATATTTTATTTACAAATTTAATGTAATTTTTTTTTTGTTCTTACATATCGTCTTGTAGTTTTTGCAGTTTTGTACTTTTTCCGACAATATGCAAGTCGTTGTTAATCATATATGTACGTATATTTGGCTATGTTTACCAGTAGTACAAACAACTTTTGTTTCAAGTGCCAGAATAGTAACTTTGAGTTACAAATTTAATGTTACTTTTCGTTGGTTATAAAAATGATTGCCTTAATAAATACATACATACATACTTAAATGAATTACTGTAGTTTAGTCTACTTTATTACATAAATATGAGGTGCCATTTTTAGCAAAAAAAAAATTCGGTACAATCCCGGAATCCCGGGATTGAACTTTCAAATTCCGAGAGGCTAGAAATCCCGGAAATTGGATTCCCTATTAGGTACCTTTGGTTCTGTGTATTTAAAAAAAAATTGAGACAAGTGGCAACCCTGTGAACTGCCCCAAGTGGCAACACCCATGCATATAATCTTAGAATGAATCATACTATCTATAATGCCAAACCCTAATAAAAAGAGCAAAAGTGCCCTCTTGCAGACGTCAAACGAAAAAATGAATACCGGAAATAGATTCCTCGACCCCAAAAACCCCCAGATGCACATAGAGGATGATTTTTGTTAGTTTTCAACACAGCTTTTTAACAAGTGAATCACTTTTTGAAGAAAAAAAAATTTTATCGAAAAAGCTACTAGCTCGAAATTCATGTTAGACCTATAGTTTCTTGGGCAAAAATTCTTGAAATAATCCAAACTAGTATGTAACCCCCGATAATCGGGTGTGTTTGCTTATTACCCCTGCATTGCTTTTGTAGTCAAAGAAGCGCAAAATCAGATGTACTTACATACATACATATTAACATTTTTTTCAATGTTTGTCTATTCGACTGAAATCCATGCGAGCATTGTATGTACATACATATGTATGGATATACATTTACAAAGCATGTTAATAGTGCCATATAAAGAGCTTGGGTACAAACTTTAAACGCTAATTTCTCATGAACAAATTAACCTATTGGAATTGTTATAATTTTTTGCAAACATGCTCATGATAAGCTTTCATCTGATATACATCTCTTTTATATACGTATTGTAGTTTAGTCTAGCTAAGCGCCGTGTTTTAGAATAATAATATAGATAACCATAATCGCCATGGGCCCCTGTGAATTTTTTGGGTCCATACAAATCGAACCGCCCTAATATATCGCCGGTTCCAAAGTAAACAGAAGTATTTCAAAATTTAAATTGCTTTTGAAACGGCATTCAAATTTCATTTTTACAATGGAGTTCTATGAAAAAATAAAAGTTTGAAATGCTGTTTTCCAAAAATTTTAAAAAGTAAATACACCTGTTTACTTTGGAACAGGCGATATATTGATCTTAAAAATAAATCATCAATAAAGAAAAAAATTTTATAAATATCAAATACCAATATTAGGGATAGGGATAGCGATAGGGATAGGGATAGGAATAGGGTTAGGGATAGGGATAGGGATAGAGATAGGGATAGGGATAAAGATTTTTTGGCAGGACAACGTCTGCCGGGTCAGCTAGTCTATATATATAAAAATAAATTGCATTTTTCGTTGTAAATTTATAACTCAAGAACGAGGTCATCTATCCAAACCAAATTTTCAGGGTTTGTTCAGACTATTAAGTAGATCGTTTGTGGAAGTTTGCGCAAAATCGATCAAGTGGTTCCTGAGATATTGACCAAAATGTGTACCCGAAGTGGCATTTTACGTCGTCATTTTATTACTCAAAAACCGGCTCACCTATGAAAATCAAAGGATCATCTTTGAACCCGTATCCAAGATATGGACCATTAGGTGGACAAAATCGGTCAAGTGGTCCCTGAGATATTGACGAAAATGTGGACCAGAACTGGCATTTATAACTCAAGAACGGGCTCACCTATCAAAACCAAACTCTTAGGGTTTGTTCAGACTATATAGTAGATGGTTTGTGTGAAGTTTGCACAAAACCGGTCGATTTCTTCCTCAGATATTGACCAAAATGTGGTCCAGAAGTGGCATTTGGGTTTGTTCAGACTATATAGTAGATGGTTTGTGTGAAGTTTGCACAAAACCGGTCGAGTGCTTCCTGAGATATTGACCAAAATATGGTCCCTAAGTGGCATTTTTCGTTGTCATTTTATAACTCAAGAACGGGTTTGTGTGAAGTTTGAAATAGGTCCAGTGGTTCCTAAGATATTGACCAAAATGTGGACCAGAAGTGAAATGAAAGGTGTTGATAAGAGTTTTCACAAGGAGTTGTTTTCAGCCTGATCTGTGAACCCGTTTCCAAGATATTGACAATAAGGTGGACCAAGACTGACCCATGAATCTATATATATAAAAATCCAAACCCAATTTTCAGGGTTGTTCAGACTATTTAGAATTATACAAATAATGATTGGTAGAGAGAACGCTCCATTTTAGCACAAAGAACATTCATATTAATGCTATTACTTTCAAATTCATTAAAAAGGTTATTTTAGACCCATTTTCAGCATATTCTTTTATTTTTATAAGCTTTTATTTGAAACACGTCCCGGTGTCCTATTGAGCTGAAATACTGCACCCATGTATAATCCCGAGGACAATTGAATATTATGATAAAAAAAATATCCGATAAGTGGCGCGTGGGTCGCTATATTTTCAAAAATCGCATTTATTGTCCGATTTGGCTGAAATTCGGAATATGTATTACTACCATAAAACGAAATATTTCGGTAAAAAAATTCCGCTAGGTGGGACTGAGATCGCTAAAAACCGAAAATCGTAATTATGGACCGATTTGGCTGATATTTTACGTGTGTGTTACTTAATTAATTTCCAAATGTTAAAAAAAAATTGGACCCGCTAGGTGGCGGGTGCGTTGCTCTTTTTAAAGAATGCGAAGGTCTGTTTTCGGTGTCGTTTAATTCGCTTTGCAACGAACTTCCCGCCTTGAAATTTGCATCATCGTTTAGTTTTCTACCCCAACGCACTATAACAAAAAATTAATTTCGATAGGTGGCACTTGGATAGAGATATTTGAAAAATTTCATTCCCGGAAATTTTGCTCTTGATATTGTAGTAACTTGCCGTTGAGCTTGGGTTTGGAAGTTTTGTTACGTTTCTGATTGGCTAACAATTTGAATTTTAATTTTTTTGTTGTTGTTTTGCTATGTCACTTATCAGCTGTTCATGTTTGCTGGTTTCTGCTGGACGAAATATCTCCAACAATACCTAATATGCAGCGAATTGCAGCTCTCTCTCAATTAACTGTCAAAAAGCTGCTGAATTCGCTGCAATTAGGTATCAAATAAAACGCTGTTTAGGCATAATTATACATATTTATGCATAAATTGCAGCAAAAGAACGGACCTAATACAATCGAACTTATCTATAACGAAACCCAAGGGACTAGACATTTACTTCGCTATAAAGAAAATTCGCTATATAGAAAAGAAAAACAATTTTGTTCCTTTTAACATTTTTTATTTGTAGTAGTCAGTTAACTTTTTTATGATCAACAGCTTTTTTCCACAGTAATACTTATGCGAGGAGTCATTTTACAACTTACTACATTTCGCGATATGCAAAGACAAACTGATAGCGACTGCAAGAATTGCGTAATAAATAAATAATAATAAAATACACTTACAATTTTATGGTAGTTCCCCGAAATACACTTCGGTGGCTCCCCTAAGCGATTTTGGCCGTCGCCTATCAAAGCACGCCAGTCATTCCTTTTTAGCGATAACTGACGCCAATTGGAAACCCCAAGGGAGTTCAAGTCATCCTCCACCTGTTGTTTCCATCTCAGTCGAGGCCTCCCTCTTCCTCTGCTGCCGAATTCGGGTGACGATTGGAAAACCTTCTGGGCTGGAGCTTCTTTGTCCATTCGCATGACGTGACCCAGCCAGCGGAGCCTTTGCGCTTTAATTCGCTGGACTATGGTCAGATCTGCGTAAAGCTCGTACAGCTCATCGTTAAATCTCCTTCGATACTCGCCGTCGGCATCACGGGAAGGACCATAAATCTTCCGGAGAACTTTTCTCTCAAATACTCCAAGGGCCATCTCATCTTCTCTTGACATTGTCCATGAATCTGAGCCATACATCAGGACAGGTATGATGAGAGACTTATAGAGCGTGATCTTTGTTCTTCGAGAGAGGACTTTACTTCTCAATTGCCTACTCAGTCCAAAGTAGCACTTGTTCGCAAGAGTGATTCTCCGTTGGATCTCTAGACTGATATTATTTTCGGTGTTAATGCTGGTTCCCAAATAGACGAAGTCCCTCACAGTTTCAAATTTGTAACTATCAACAGTGACGTGGCTGCCAAGGCGCAGGTGCGCCGATTCTTTCTTTGATGACAGCAAATACTTCGTCTTGTCCTCGTTGACCGCAAGACCCACTTTTTTCGCTTCTTTATCCAACCAGAGAAGGCAGCGCTTACGGCGCGGTTGTTAAGGCCAATGATATCAATATCATCGGCATACGCCAGCAATTGCACCCTCTTGTAATAGATTGTACCATTGCGGTTTAGCTCTGCTGCTCGAATTATCTTCTCCAGCATCAGGTTGAAGAAATCGCACGAAAGGGAGTCGCCCTGTCTGAAGCCTCGTTTGGTTTCAAATGGCTCAGAGAGGTCCTTCCCGACTCTGACGGAGCTGTTAGTATTGCTCAACGTCATTTGGCAAAGCCGTATAAGCTTTGCAGGGAAGTCAAATTCAGACATGGCGGCATACAGGCAACTCCTTTTTGCGCTGTCAAAAGCGGCTTTGAAATCGACAAAGAGATGGTGTGTGTCGATTCTTTTATCATGGGTCTTCTCCAGGATTTGGCGTATCGTGAAAATCTGGTCGATGGTAGACTTACCAGGTCTAAAGCCACACTGATAAGGTCCAATCAGCTTGTCTACGATGGGCTTCAGTCTTTCACACAATACGCTAGAAAGAACCTTATATGCGATATTAAGAAGGCTGATTCCGCGGTAGTTGGTGCGGTTAGCGGGATCGCCTTTCTTGTGGATTGGGCAGAGCACACTTAAATTCCAATCTGGAGGCATGCACTCGTCTGACCATATTCTGCATAAGAGCTGATGCATGCTTTTTACCAGCTCTTCGCCTCCGTGTTTGAACAGCTCGGCGGGTAGTCCGTCTTTTCCAGGCGCTTTGTTGTTTTTGAGCCGGGATATAGCTATCCTCACTTCATCATAGTCAGGTGGTGGGACGGCTTTTCCATCGTCAGGGATTGGGGTATCGGGTTCGACGTCTCCCTCGCAATTTAGCAGTGAGGAGAAGTGCTCCCTCCATAATTTAAGTACACTCTGTACGTCGGTTACCAGGTCGCCATTATTGTCCTTACAGGAACTTGCCCCGGTCTTAAAACCTGTAGGCAGCGTCCTTTTTGTCCGAGGCAGTGCTGCATTCCTCATCGTACCAGTTGTTTTAGCGGGCTCGCTGGAACCCTATAGTGGCCTCAGCGGCGGTACGTAATGAGTGAGAGATATGCTTCCATTGCTCGGTTGCATCGTTAGGTCGAGGATTTCTCTCCGATAGCAGGTGTGAGAGTCGAGTGGAGAAATTGTCAGCTGTCTGTGTCGTGCGCAGCTTCTCGACGTCAAACTTTCCTTCCGTTACTGTGCGCACTTTCTTTGCTACACAGAGGCGTGTGCGTATCTTGGCTGCAACAAGATAATGGTCCGAGTCGATATTGGGACCACGAAGGGTACGCACGTCCAGAACGGTGGAGCTATGTCTGCCGTCGATCATGACATGATCAATCTGGTTTCTTGTTCTTTGATCAGGAGACAGCCATGTGGCTTGGTGTATTCGTTAATGCTGGAACCTGGTACTACTGATGACCATATTGCGAGCAGCGGCGAAATCAATAAACCTAGTGCCGTTGGGGGATGTTATATCATGGAGACTAAATTTTCCAACTGTTGGACCAAAGACTCCTTCCTTGCCCACCTTCGCATTAAAGTCGCCGAGCACGATTTTGATATCATGTTGGGGGCAGCGATCATAAGTCTGTTCAAGTTTATCGTAGAAGGAGTCCTTCTCTGCGTCGTCCGTCTCCTCAGTCGGCGCATAGGCGCAGATAAATGTTATGTTGAAAAATTTCGCTTTGATGCGGATCGTAGCGAGACGCTCGTCCACGGGGGTGAACGCTAGTACTTGGCGGCGAAGTCTCTTTCCCACCACGAATCCTACACCACGCGCTTTGCCGCGTGTCTGGCCACTGTAGTATACGTCACAAGGTCCGATGGTCGTCTTTCCTTGTCCCGTCCATCGCATTTCCTGCAGGGCGGTGATGTCAGCCTTTGCGTTAACTAGGACATCAACCAGTCGGGCAGCGGTACCATCCCTTGAAAGGGTCCGGACATTCCAGGTACATGCCCTAATATCCTTCTCATTATCCTGTGTTCGTTTTGCCGGGTCGTCAACATTAAAGGGGGTTCTCATCCGAGGCTTGATTTTTGTTCTTTTCATTGGAATTGGTTTTTACGTGGCGGGTCCCAAACCCAGCGCACAACCCGTTTTCGGGGTTTTGGAAAAGATTTACACATTTATATAGCGAGCCGCTTGCTCCAAGACAGACGCCCGCTTACAGCCGCACCTCATGGTGTACAGACGCTGCGAAAAAGACCTCGGTTAGCCCTTAAACCAAGTATGTCAGAGTGGCCCCACCGGGGCTCCCTCTCTTTCTGCCGCGAGCCTAGGTAGCTCACGTTGCCCAGAGTGCACGAACGACGACGCAAGAGTCGGGATTGAGCAAGGTCACTCAGCAACCACACTCCATTACACTCCCGTAGTAGGTATGTAAATAATAACGAAAAATTATTTGAATAAATTCGTTATATAGAGATTGAAAACGCTTCAATCTTTAAGTTACGGTCGCAAAAATGCTCCCTTATAAGGAAATTCGTAATTCGTTATATTGAGATTACAAAACATACGAAGTAGACCCAAAATACAGTGTTCTTATAATGGCTTTGCAATAGAAAACACTTCGTTTTATAAGAGTTCGTTATAGAGAAGTTCCACTGTAGCAAAGTTTCACTTTTTCGACAATAAATAGCACAGTTTCACTTATCCTAAATAGTTGAAAAACTGTTACTCACATTTAGGCGCAGTCATTGTTAAAGTTTATAACATCCGGTTCGGATGTGTTTACACTCACACACAGATGGCGCAAATTTCATCTAAGGCTGTGTGTCAATCGGTATTTTTTTTTCGTCAGAGTAAAATGAGGTGAACAAATTTCCTATGCTGTAAAATTATTTTCCATTTTGCTGTGCCAAACGAAGAGGTAAATTTTGACGTATGGCAAAAACACGTGCAAAAGCAAATATTTTGTGAATAAATTTTCAATTTACGTGGTTTTCGGCCTTTATATTGCTTTATTTTGGCATTCTCTTTTATTTTATTTAGAAGATTTAATAATTTAGGTGCAAAGTTTTAATGTTAAAAATATATAATTATGTACAATATGGAATTATTTTGTCGCAGACGAAGAAGCTTTATTATCGTTAAAGGTTACAATGAACTTATAAAGTGTTATATTTCTTTACAGTCAATTTATTTTTTTACTTTTTAGTTAATTTTATTAACCAATAATAAAATCTTATTTTTAAAAAAGTTTTTTTTTCTTTATTCTATTGTCCAGTGTGCATTGAATGCATTAAAATGGACCATGGCTGACCCAACAATCTATATATCTAAATATATGAAAATAAGTGGCATTTTTAGTTGTCATTTTATAACTCAAGAACGGGCTCACCTATCGAAACAATTTAGTGGATGGTTTATGTGAAGTTTGCACAAAATCAGTCGAGTGGTTCCTGAGATATTGACAAAGAGAATATATCAACAAGAGCCACCATTCGTTATGGAAGCAACGAACAATATGGATGCCGTTTTCTTTCAGGGCTTCGGTAATTTCGATATAAATAGGTTACTCATTTGATTAGACAAAATTTGTAAAAGAAAATAGACGAGAACTGAAATAACATAAGAGTCGAATTCACAAAAATGAGGAAAACAAAATTACCGAAACCTTGAAAGAATACGGCATCCATCTTTTTCCTTGCATTTATAACGTGTGACAGCTCTTGTTGATTCATTCTCTTTGATATTGACCAGAAGTGGCATTTTTCGTTGTCATTTTATAACGGGCGCCGGGTTTGTTCAGACTATTCAGTAGATGGCTTGTGTGAAGTTTGCACAAAATCGGTCAAGTGGTTCCTGAGATATTGACCAAAATGTGGACCAGAAGTGGCATTTATAACTCAATGACGGGCTGACCTATCAAAACCAAAATTTTAGGGTTTGTTCAGACTATTTAGTAGATGATTTGTGTGTGGTTTGTACAAAATCGGCTAATTGGTCCCTGAGATATTGACCAAAATGTCGACCAGAAGTGGCATTTATTACTCAAGAATGGGCTAACCTATCAAAACCAAATGTTCAGGGTTTGCTTAGACTATTTAGTAGATTTTCTGTGTGAAGTTTGTACAAAATCGGTGAATTGGTTCCTCAGATATTGACCAAAATGTAGGCCAGAAATGTAATTTATAACTCAAGAACGGGCTGACCTATCAAACCAAATTTTCAGTGTTTGCTTAGACTATTTAGTAGATGTTTTGTGTGAAGTTTGTACAAAATCGGTCAATTGGTTCCTGAGATATTGACCAAAATGTGGACCAGAAATGGTATTTTTAAATCAAGAACGGGCTCACCTATCAAAACCAAATTTTTAGTGTTTGTTCAGACTATGTAGTAGATGGTTTGTGGGAAGTTTGTACAAAATCAGTCAAGTGGTTCCTGAGCTAGTGACCAAAATGTGGACCAGAAGGGACCCAGAATGTGTTTATACGATATGGGTATCAAATGAAAGGTGTTGATGAAAGTTTTCACAAGGAGCGGTTTTCAGGTTCATCTTTGAACCCGTTTCCAAGCCATGGACCATTAGCTGGACCATGCCTGACCCAACTATCTATCTATCCATATATTTAACAAGTAAGGAAATCTAAGTTCGGGTGAACCGAACATTAAATACCCAGCGGTAATTTTCAGAACGGGATAACAATGATGTAGGCCCTATGGGGATTTACCTATAGTTTTCACTATCTTAGCTATTTACCTTACCGAAGTATGTCAATTTATGTGATTTTCGAAATTTTCCATATCGAAAGTGGGCGTGGTTGGAGGGCGCTTTTATCCAATTTCATCAGGTATACTCCCAACGATACTAGTATGCTTTGTCCCAAAATCGATCGTTCTATCGTAATCAGTTTAGAAGTTACGACCAGTCAAATTTTCAAAAATACCTTCCTTAAAACTGGGCGGTGCCACGCCCTCTATAAAAAATTTATGGAAAAATCATAAGAGAATGACCAGGGGGACTCACCTATAAAATTATATCATTTTAGCCATTTCAGCTACCGAGATATGTCAATTTGTGTGATTTTCGAAATTTTCGATATCGAAAAAGGGAGCGTGGTTATCATCCAATTTCGCCCATTGTCAATGGCAACCTACCTTGCATTGAATGCATTAAAAAATTACATGTCGAACGTCGTCATTGCCTTGGATAAATTTAGTGGTTGCTGAGTGACCGCGCTCAATCCCGACTCTTGCGTCCTCGTTCGTGCACTCTGGGCAACGTTGAGCTACCTAGGCTCGCGGCAGAAAGAGAGGGAGCCCCGGTGGGGCCACTCTGACATACTTGGTTTAAGGGCTCACCGGGGTCTTTTTCGCAGCGTCTGTACACCATGAGGTGCGGCTGTAAGCGGGCGTCTGTCTTGAAGCAAGCGGCTCGCTATATAAATGTGCAAAACTTTTCCCTCCCAATCCAGGGTGTTATGCGATACCGTGCCCATTGGACGTTTGCAGCCGGGAGGCAAATCGTGGCTGTAGTCGAACGGAGCCTCACTGATACCGGGCCGCCTCAGGGAGTAACTATGGTCTTACCGCGGTATGGGGCTCTGCCGCGGCGGACGACACATTTCCCCTTACACTACCCTTGACCCTAAGCTGGCCTTGTCCGGCGAGGGGTCGTACGAACAAGATGAAGAACACACAAAATACAAAGCAATTAACGACTTCGTTTACTCCGCAGCAGAGAAGAACTATGCTGGAGCAAGCGAAAACACAACGCCGGGAGGACAAAGTCCGCCTCAAAGTTAACTGGGAGGCCGACAGCGATGGAAACTACGGGTCAGTCATCCCCCAAACTGCTATCAAGTAAGAGTGACTTGATGGGAGCAAGCAGCAGTGCGGCTGCCTACGCAGTCAAGCAGAAAACGGCGGAAGCTAAACTTCCATCAAGCGCTGGTACGAAACCCAATCTCTTCACATCTGGGGCAATGGTCTCACGACCTGGTTTCAGAGTTTCGAAAGAGAAGTACGACGCCGCAAAGGGAGAGACCGCGATGGCAACTACGAGTCTGAATCCCCCCCAAGAGGCATCTCCCCGACGCTTTGCGTACTGGGATAAAAGAAAGGCCGCAAGGATCCTTAAAAAATATGAGGGAGCATCGCACGAGAAGCTGTCGCCGGAAGAAAGGAAGATGGTGGAGGAAGCGAAAGCTCTGATACCAAATTTCCAGAGGCCCTATGTGCCTAAGAGGGTGAACGGTAATCCCTTCAAACGCCAGAGATCGGACGGAGAGGTAGACCCCCATCCGAAGCGGCATCAGGTCAACCCCGTAGTGGGAAAACTCAGCTTTGCTGAAGTAACCAAGGACAGAATCCTTATAGGTTTCATTGACCGAGGTAACGACCGTTGGTCCATCCCCAAAGACCAGTGGCTGTATGTCCGGAATGAAATGGGCAGGGCCCTCCTCGACTTAATGCGTGAGTCTCCGGGTAGTCCGCCGCGAGGTACTGACGCGGGCTGGCACCAAGGTCAGATCAAAATATTCGCGTGCGAGGATGCAAGAACTGTCGCACTGTATAAGGCAGCAGTTGCAAGACTGGGTGAAGCCTACCCAGGGGCAAGACTAGATGTCGTAGACTGGAAGGACATTCCTGCTCGGCCAAGGGCAAGGGCATGGATTCCTGCCGTCCCTGCAGAACCCGAGAATATTCTTGAGATGCTGCAGGTCTGGAATCCGTCTCTCCCGACGCAGGATTGGGGCGTCAATCTGGTCGATGATGTGGTTGGGCCCAATAGACAGGTGGTTATCACTCTGAATAAGGAGGCGCTCGAGCCCCTTAAACGGTGCAACGGACGAGTGCATTACGGCTTGGGTCAGATCGTGATCCACGTATACCGTGGCGATGCACAGCGCGCTGCTATTCCGGACGCTCCGGAGGACTCGGACATCGAGGCATCGGAAGGGGAAGCAGAGGAGTCCGACGCGGAAAGTATGTTATCCGCCTCGTCAAATTGCGATGGTGCTGCGAACAACTCGGCGATAGAAGAAAGCCTGCTTGACGAAGAAGGCCTCGACGTCACGATCGTGGCTAAACCTGAGCACACTACCGTTGATGCTGCTTCAGACAGCAGGGTTCCCGCCACGCCAAATCGTGCAGGTGCTCTGAACAACTCCTCGTTGAGAGACAGCCCCCGGAACAGGCCAGACCTCGACGACACGCTGGCGGCAGGGAAGTCTGAGCTCTCTCATGTTGGTGGTGCTTCAGATAAATCTGCACAAATCTAAAGCAGCCTCGGCTGTTTTAAGCAGTCGTCTTTCTAAAGGCGACGTAGACGTGGTCCTTATCCAAGAGCCCTGGGTCAATAGCTCTAGGATCTGTGGATTGGGGACTAAGGTGTACAAGCTCATCCAAGCCAATGATGAGGGCAAGGTCAGAACCTGTATTTTGGTAAAGTCTGAGCTAAACACCTTTCTATTACCCAACTACTCAAATGGTGACGTTACAGCTGCCAGCTTAACAGTCGGCAGCACCAGCCTAACGATGGCGTCGGTCTATATGCCCTATGACGCCGAAGAACCTCCTCCACAAAAGGAGGTGAAAGATCTGGTGGATAATTTCTGTACGGGCCATCTTATTATTGGAGCTGACGCTAATGCTCATCACGTCCAGTGGGGAAGCTCCGATATTAACGCTAGGGGCGAGTCTATGTTTGACTACCTACTAACAACTAACCTGGTGGTTTGTAACGTGGGTAACGAGCCTACTTTTATAACTAAAGCTCGTAGGGAGGTTATAGACCTCACTGTTTGTAGCGAAGGCGCTTATGAGTGGGTCAGAAAATGGCGTGTTCTTGATGAGCATTCATTTCCTGCCCATCGGTACATAGAAACTGTGTTAGACTTTATTGTTGAGCAGCCAGTTATGAAACGAAATCCACGCAACACTAACTGGCAGCTACATAACCAAATATTAGCTAGGGACCTACCAGTATTACCTCCACAAGCCCCCTCATCAGTGGGAGAACTGGATGATCTGGTAACGACCTTTACAACGGCGCTCTCATATGCCCTAGAGCAGGCTTGTCCAGTACCAAAACCACGCGGCAAACATAGACCCCACTGGTGGTCTTACGACCTGGATTCGTTCCGTATATCATGCAGGAAGCAATTTAACAAGGCCAAGAGCATCGGCACGGAGCCTGAATGGCTCGAATATAAAGCTAAACTGAGGGCCTATAAAAAGGCTGTAAGGCAAGCGAAGAGAACTTCGTGGAGAAATTTCTGCACCGGGGTCGAAAAAGTCGATGATACAGCGAGACTTAGACGAGTGCTATCAAAAACTCAAATAGCCATTAGCTATTTACGGAAGCCTGACGGATCTTGGACCAGCACGGAAGGGGAAACCCTGGAGCTGCTCCTGAACACACACTTTCCGGGGAACTTGTATGATGCACCTGTAGCATCTGCAACAAACCTGGCGGTAAACATACCCATTACGGAGGAAAGGGTAAGGTGGGCAATCAAAAGCTTTGAGCCGTTCAAGGCAGCTGGGCCAGACGGGATTTTCCCCGCACAACTCATAAACACGCTGGAAATATCAGCTAAATGGCTGGTAGTTCTCTATTCAGCCTGCCTGGCTCTTAATTACATTCCGTGCTCCTGGAGAAGCGCCACGGTAGTTTTTATTCCAAAAGCTGGGAAGGCCTCACACTATGAGCCTAAAGACTACAGACCGATCAGTCTCTCGTCTTTTGCACTTAAAACCTTCGAGAGGATAATTAGCGATTATCTCTCCTCTACTATTGATAGCAACCTTATTTCTAGCTATCAACATGCATACACCAAAGGTAAATCAACGGAAACTGCGCTCCACAGCCTAAACTCTATTGTTGAAAAATCATTGCACGAAAAGGAGTACTGTCTCGTGGCCTTTCTGGACATCGAAGGGGCTTTCAACAATATAAAGCCGGAGGCTATTAACACTGCTTTAACAAACCTGGGCATAAATAGGTCTCTTATTGGACTAATTGATCAACTACTAAAGGGAAGGAAAATAGTTTCTTCACTGGGTACAGTTGATCTTTCACGCTATGTCACAAGAGGAACGCCTCAGGGTGGTGTTCTCTCCCCGCTCCTATGGAACCTCACCGTAAACTCGCTGCCACGAGACACAAGGTGGGGGGGCGGGAAGATAGTGGCATATGCAGACGATTTAGCTATTGCATATAGGGGCAAATTCCCACAAACCCTGTGTGACTTGATGCAAGTAGCACTGCGAGAAGTTTCTTCATGGTCCTCTCGCTGCGGACTTAGCATCAACCCGGGAAAGGTGGAGCTTGTCCTTTATACCAGGCGGTACAAGATACCACCGTTGAACCTACCAGAACTAGATGGCGTGCGCCTGAACATAGCTGACAAAGCCAAATTCCTAGGCACAGTTCTAGATAGAGAGCTTAACTGGAAGGAGAATGTCATCCAGCGCCAGAGGAAAGCGTGCATTGCACTTTACACGTGTAAAAGAGCCATTGGCCAAAAATGGGGGCTCAGCCCCAAAATTTGCAGATGGATCTACACTGCGATAATCCAGCCAATTATGCTGTATGGAGTCGTGGTATGGTGGCCTGCGCTAAGAAAGGCAACAAACCTAAATCTGTTAGGGAAAGTCCACAGATCGAGCATGATCTGTATAAGCGGGGCGTTAAGAACAACGCCCAATGAAGCTCTCCAGGCCATTCTTGGCTTTTTGCCACTCGATCTGGAAGGGTACCGGGCAGCAGCAGCATCGGCTGTGGGAAACGTCCGACTGGGGCGCAAGCACTATTGGACACTCCTGTATTCTAAGATCTTACAGCTTTCTCCCTCTGAGCACAGATCGGTGTGCGACCACAACAGTCGGAGATTGTTGTTTTAGAATAAACATTCCCAGCAGGGAAGACTGGGAGAACATAGATCGCTACTAATGGCGGCACTTTTATATACACCGACGGCTCGAAGTTAGACGGCAGAGTCAGAGGAGGGGTTTACTCAAGGGATTTGAACCTAGAACTCTCCTTTAGACTACCTGATCACTGCAGCGTCTTCCAGGCTGAAGTTTCTGCAATCATGGACGCCATGACTTGGATAGGTGAACGCACCATCGGACAGGATATCTGTATTTTCAGCGACAGCCAAGCGGCCATCAAATCCCTTGGCTCTTACTCGTTCAACTCTGAACTGACGCTCAGCTGTCGTCGATCTCTTCAAGAGATGGCCCAACAGAACCGCGTGAACCTCACATGGGTCCCGGGACACAGGGACATTGAGGGAAACTGTAGGGCAGACGAACTTGCCAGGCAGGGCACGACCAAGCAGATTCTTCAAGATAAAGAGCGCATAGGTATGCCGTTTGCCACGTGTAAGCTAATGCTGAAGGAGCATACACTCCGCGAAGCCAACGAAAGATGGCTACAAGCCCCAGGGTGCCGGATATCCAAGCAAACCTGGCCAAAACGCGATGTTAAAAGATCTAGACACATATACGCCCTAAAAAGGAAGGAAATCTCCATATTAATAGGTGTTTTAACCGGGCACTGCCTTATTGGTAGGCACGCAGCAAGGCTAGGCGTTCCCTACCGACGATGCTGCACGAGTTGCAAAGAGGATGAGGAAGAGGAAACGGTGGAGCACCTCATCTGCAACTGCCCGGCCTTAAGCGGAGCGAGAAGGCGCTCTCTGGGAGTTCCCTTCCTGGTTAGCTTAAGCCAGGTCGCGGAGCTAGACATAAAGGCCTTCATCAAGTTATCAAAATGGTTCGAGGAGGGGTAGCGGTGTCGGTTAGGAGTGTCAGTCCCGGGTTTCGGCTATATGGAGAGTCCCGACAGCACTGGGATTTTCCATATGGCCGGGCCCCGGGACTGACTTTCCTAGTGTTTGGTGGTATCACAACGGGCCTTTTATTACTGGCCTAGGTGTGCCTTTGCGGCAGCCACTTCTACCTACCTACCTACACACCAAAATCGACGCGGAAGTTTATCAAATTTGTGTAAACTGCGTTCCATACAAATGTTGACAGTTCATTTAAACACTTGATAAATTTATACGTTTACACGCTTTATAAGGTGTTTATAAGGTTTGATGAGACCCCCTATTGAATTTTCTTAACTGCTGCTTAAATCTGAAAGATGGTTCATTAATTATATTATTGCGAAATATTAATCCACCAAAATGTGTAATGGCAACAGATTGGCAGTGAAAAAGTTATTGTCGAATTTGATCGAAGCTACGATCTTAACTGGTAAGTCTAAAGGAGAAGTTTGTTTGATACCGCATGTCCCTATGGTTCCAACTGATATGCCATTCGAGTACAAACGATATCAATATCCTCTCAGTTTATCATTTGCGATGTCCATCAACAAGGATCAAGGACAAACACTTCACGTTTGTGGTGTGAATTTGGAAGAATCGCTTTTTCAAATGGCCAACTGTATGTTGCCTGTTTCAGAGTCGGTAACCCCAGCCGTTTATTTATTCACACTCGAAATGGAAAAACAAAAACTTATTGTTTATCCAAATATTTTTTTAAGAAATTAATCGATGTTCAAACAAAACCTGAATATAGATAAGGTGGATCAAGGCTAACCCAACAATCGATCTATCTATCTATCTATATATATAAAAATAAGTGCCATTTTTCGTTGTCATTTTATAACTCAAGAACGGCCTCACCTATCGAAACCAAATTTTTAGGGTTTGTTCAGACTATTAGTAGATGTTTTGTGTGAAGTTTGCAAAAATGTGGACCAGAAGTGACCCAGAATGTGTTTATACGATATGGGTATCAAATGAAAGGTGTTGATGAAAGTTTTCACAAGGATCGGTTTTCAGGTTCATCATTGAACCCTTTTCCAATACATGGACCATTATGTGGACCATGGCTGACCCAACAATCTATCTATCTAAATATATGAAAATAAGTTGCATTGTTAGTTGTCATTTTATAACTCAAGAACGGGCTCACCGATCCAAACAATTTAGTGGATGGTTTATGTGAAGTTTGCACAAAATCGGTCGAGTGGTTCCTGAGATATTGACAAAGAGAATATATCAACAAGAGCCACCACTCTTTATGGAAGCAACGAACAAGATGGATGCGGTTTTCTTTCAGGGTTACGGTAATTTCGATATAAATAGGTTACTCATTTGATTAGACAAAATTTTTAAAAGAAACTAGACGAGAACTAAAATGACATAAGAGTCGAAACAAAATTTAGCAATTGTCGAATTCACAAAAAAAAGCGGAAAGGAAAATTACCGAAACCCTGAAAGAAAACGGTATCCATCTTTTTCCTTGCATTTATGACGGTGGCGGCTCTTGTTGATACATTCTCTTTGATATTGACCAAAATGTGGGCCAGAAGTGGCATTTTTCGTTGTCATTATATAACGGGCTCAGGGTTTGTTCAGACTATTTAGTATATGGCTTGTTTGAAGTTTGCACAAAATCGGTCAAGTTGTTCTTGAGATATGTGGACCAGAAGTGGCACTTCTAACTCAAGAATGGGCTCACCTATCGAAACCAAATTTTTAGGGTTTGTTCAGACTATTTAGTAGATGTTTTGTGTGAAGTTTGCAAAAATGTGGACAAGAAGTGACCCAGAATGTGTTTATACGATATGGGTATCAAATGAAAGGAGTTGATGAAAGTTTTCACAAGGAGCGGTTTTCAGGTTCATCATTGAACCCTTTTCCAAGACATGGACCATTATGTGGACCATGGCTGACCCAACAATCTATATATCTAAATATATGAAAATAAGTGGCATTTTTAGTTGTCATTTTATAACTCAAGAACGGGCTCACCTATCGAAACAATTTAGTGGATGGTTTATGTGAAGTTTGCACAAAATCGGTCGAGTGGTTCCTGAGATATTGACAAAGAGAATATATCAACAAGAGCCACCATTCGTTATGGAAGCAACGAACAATATGGATGCCGTTTTCTTTCAGGGCTTCGGTAATTTCGATATAAATAGGTTACTCATTTGATTAGACAAAATTTGTAAAAGAAAATAGACGAGAACTGAAATAACATAAGAGTCGAAATAAAATTTAGCAGTTGTCGAATTCACAAAAATGAGGAAAACAAAATTACCGAAACCCTGAAAGAATACGGCATCCATCTTTTTCCTTGCATTTATAACGTGTGACAGCTCTTGTTGATTCATTCTCTTTGATATTGACCAGAAGTGGCATTTTTCGTTGTCATTTTATAACGGGCGCCGGGTTTGTTCAGACTATTCAGTAGATGGCTTGTGTGAAGTTTGCACAAAATCGGTCAAGTGGTTCCTGAGATATTGACCAAAATGTGGACCAGAAGTGGCATTTATAACTCAATGACGGGCTGACCTATCAAAACCAAAATTTTAGGGTTTGTTCAGACTATTTAGTAGATGATTTGTGTGTGGTTTGTACAAAATCGGCTAATTGGTCCCTGAGATATTGACCAAAATGTCGACCAGAAGTGGCATTTATTCTCAAGAATGGGCTAACCTATCAAAACCAAATGTTCAGGGTTTGCTTAGACTATTTAGTAGATTTTCTGTGTGAAGTTTGTACAAAATCGGTGAATTGGTTCCTCAGATATTGACCAAAATGTGGGCCAGAAGTGTAATTTATAACTCAAGAACGGGCTCACCTATCAAAACCAAATTTTTAGTGTTTGTTCAGACTATGTAGTAGATGGTTTGTGTGAAGTTTGTACAAAATCAGTCAAGTGGTTCCTGAGCTATTGACCAAAATGTGGACCAGAAGGGACCCAGAATGTGTTTATACGATATGGGTATCAAATGAAAGGTGTTGATGAAAGTTTTCACAAGGAGCGTTTTCAGGTTCATCTTTGAACCCGTTTCCAAGCCATGGACCATTAGCTGGACCATGCCTGACCCAACTATCTATCTATCCATATATTTAACAAGTAAGGAAATCTAAGTTCGGGTGAACTGAACATTAAATACCCAGCGGTAATTTTCAGAACGGGATAACAATGATGTAGGCCCTAGGGGGATTTACCTAAAGTTTTCACTATCTTAGCTATTTACCTTACCGAAGTATGTCAATTTATGTGATTTTCGAAATTTTCCATATCGAAAGTGGGCGTGGTTGGAGGGTGCTTTTATCCAATTTCATCAGGTATACTCCCAACGATACTAGTATGCTTTGTGCCAAAATCGATCGTTCTATCGTAATCAGTTTAGAAGTTACGACCAGTCAAATTTTCAAAAATACCTTCCTTAAAACTGGGCGGTGCCACGCCCACTATAAAAAATTTATGGAAAAATAATAAGAGAATGACCAGGGGGACTCACCTATAAAATTATATCATTTTATCCATTTCAGCTACCGAGATATGTCAATTTGTGTGATTTTCGAAATTTTCGATATCGAAAAAGGGAGATGATAACCACATCCAATTTCGCCCATTGTCAATGGCAACCTACCTTGACCATTTCCAAAAAATAACCCGTATATAAAATTTCATGCAAATATCTAAATTTTTACTCAAGTTATCGTGTACACAGACGGACGGACAGACGGACGGACATGCCTCAATGAACTCCTCTTTTCAAGCAAAGAACTTCCATATATGGAACTCTATATCTATCTCGATTATTTTGTGCCGTTACGTACTACCGTTATGTGAACCAAATTAATATACCCTTGTACTAGTACTGGTACGCTGGGTATAAAAATAAGTGACATTTTTCGTTGTCATTTTATAACTGAAGAACGGGCTTACCTATCCAAATCATTCAGTGCATGGTTTATGTGAAGTTTGCACAAAATCGGTCGCTTGGTTCCTGAGATATTGACCAAAATGTGCACCATAAGTGGCATTTTTCTTTGTCATTTTATAACTCAAGAACGGGCTCACCTATCCAAACCAAATTGGAAGGGTTTGTTCTTATTATTGATTAGATTTTTTTGTAAAGTTTGCACAAAACCGGTCGAGTGGTTCCTCAGATATTGAACAAATGTGGTCCAAAAGTAGCATTTTTCGTTGTCATTTTATAACTCAAGAACGGGTTTGTGTGAAGTTTGAATTAGGTCGAGTGGCTCCTGAGATATTGACCAAAATGTGAACCAGAAGTGACCCAGAATGTGTTTATGCGATATGGGTATCAAATGAAAGGTGTTGATGAAAGTCTTCACAAGGAGCGGTTTTCAGGGTCATCTGTGAACCCGTTTCCAAGATATTAACCATTAGGTTGACCAAGACTGACCCAAAAATCTATATATATATATATCCAAACCAAATTTTCAGGGTTTGTTCAGACTATTTAGAATTATACAAATCATGATTGGTTGAGAGAACGCTCCATTTTAAAACAAAAGAACATTCATATCAATGCTATAACTTTCAAATTCAATAGAAACGGCCTGATGTAGTCACGACATACATATAAATCAATTGACCGTGCTATGAATCAAAATGAGACATTGAATTTTCCAGTTGAATTTTTAAATTCAGTGGAACCGCCTAGTATGCCACCGCACTGATTAAATCTGAAAGGTGGTTCTTTAATTATATTATTGCGACATACAAATCCACCAAAACTGTGTAATGGCACCAGATTGGCAGTGAAAAAGTTATTGCCGAATTTGATCGAAGCTGCGATCTTAACTGGTAAGTCTAAAGGAGAGGTTTGTTTGATACCACATATCCCTATGGCTCCAACTGATATGCCGTTCAAGTTCAAACGATAACAATATCCTCCAAAGACTCCTTCCTTGCCCACCTTGGCATTAAAGTCGCCAAGCACGATTTTGATATCATGCTGGAGGCAGTGCCATAGGTTTGTTCAAGTTTATCGTAGAAGGAGTCCTTCTCTGCGTTCGCTTCGACCAAAGGTCCTCCATCCAGGTAAATTCCTAATACGAATTGCGGAGTATGCCGCATATAGTTTACCGGATAAATCAACCGGTAGAATATTGGGAACTGCATTCAGTGCCTCAGCCGCTGTTCTACGTAGCGCCCCACTAACACAAATGAGTGTGCTTCTTTGCACTCTTTGGATTATGATAATATTGAACCTCTTCTCCAGGCCTGTCCACCAGACCAGGACTCCATACAGAACAATTGGTCTTACCACGACAGTATAGAGCCAAAATGTGACCTTGGGAGACAGCCCCCATATTTGGCCTATGGCCCCCCTGCAAGAGTAAAGGGCCACAAGAGCCTTTTCGCACGCTCCTCAATGTTCTCCTTCCATGTGAGCCGTTTGTCGATAATTACCCCCAGGTATTTTGCGGAATCACCCAATTTGAAGGTGGTATTGCCTATTGCTGGTAACCGTAACGCAGGAATTTTGTACTTCCTAGTGAACAGTACCAGCTGTGTTTTGGTCGGGTTAACACCTAGACCCTTATTCTCAGTCCAATCTATGACAAGCCTTAGATTTCTATGCATGATGTCGCATAGCGTTTGTATATATTTACCGCTCACAACCTCTGCAAGGTCGTCAGCATACGCTACGATCGGGCGTATACCAGGATCTATTCAAGATCCTGAGCGCTGTCCTCCTGTGCTTCGCATGTGCATCCTTAAGTGGCGGCCTATCGTAGGCCTTTGAGAACGCAGTGGGTGTTGGGAAGGGGTTCTTCGGTGCGCTTGCACCGGCTTCAGCATTTACCCCAGAATTGAGCCGATTACTGAGTTCGCCTCTGCCAGCAGACACAACTCCCTTGGTTGCCCCACCCTGGCTCACTGATTCCTCTTTGGTGGCAGCAGACTCCGGCATCGCCTGAAGTCCACGCGAATCTTTAAATTCGGCCGCAGCTGGGCTGGTAGAGGCGCCGTGCAACACAAGAGCGCCGTAAACAATGGGCTATAACCCCTCTGACATTTTTAGAGTGTCAGGCTCATTTTTTTTTTTTTGGTAATTATTATCCTTCATACCGAAAACACACGAGTTCCCAGAGGGCACCGTTCGAGACTGGGCTATTGAAAGGGGCCCTCAGCCAGGCTGATCCTCCGCACGGTCCGTGAGGCATAACACCTTGATCCAGCCCCTTATCTTAGACCATAGTCAAAGACCATCTCCATTCGCCAGGGCTATTGAGAAAGCTAAGACTTATAGATGTGGTCCCTGATCTTAGCTGGATACCTGACCAGAACAACTGCGGCATCCATAACCGGTCGTTACTCTCGTGGAGGGTTCAGTCTGAGGATTTTTTGTCAACCGGCAAGGTGGGTAAGATGGCAGGGCGATGGATCGGTATTTGAGTACTGATGGATCGTAGGGAGTTGGCGAACGCCTACAAAACGGCATCTGGGTGTCGGTGGAACGGTTGGTTGGTGCCGGTGGATGTCGGCGTAACGAGTGGTGAATGCCGGTGGATCGGTGCCAAGTTATCTTATGACCGGTGGATGTCGGTGTAACAGTTGGTTGATGCCGGTGTAACGGCTGGTGAATGCCGGTGGATCGGTTCCAAGCCACCTTATGGCCGGTGGATCAATCGGTGAATCCCGGTGGATCGGGTTACCGATGACCGGTGGACCGATTGGTGAATACCGGTGGCCAGGTTACCGATTACCGGTGGATGGATGGGCAATGATCCAAAGATCGCTTCTCCGCGTCCAGTAGACACTACCAAAAGAATCGAGAGTGGAGGGTTGTGCAGGGTAAGGTAGGCATCTTCTCACAAATTACTTTGCGGCACTTGCCTGCACTTGCCGTAACCGCGCTTTCGACCATCAACGAAGCGCAAAGAATATACTTAAGCCGAAGTAAATATGGAGCGATCGAGTTCTGGCGCCCTGCACGTTTGCTTTGTTTACCTTTTTAGCTAACGTGCACGCGTGGGTGGTGGTAAGGCCTGTGGGTTTGATGCCTCTGTGAGGCGTGTGGGTTTGAAAATAATGTGATGCTGCTTAAAAGCGGTATTACAATATATAAAAATAAGTGACATTTTTCGTTGTAACTTTATAACTCAAGAACGGGCTCATCTATCCAAACCAAGGTTTGTTCAGACTGTTTAGTTAATTGTTTGTGTGAAGTTTGCACTAAATCGGTCAAGTGGTTCCTGAGATATTGACCAAACTGTGGACCAGAAGTGGCATTTATAACTCAAGAACGGGATCACCTATCAAAACCAGATTTGCAGGGTTTGTTCAGACTATTTAGTAGATGGTTTGCACAAAATCGGTCAAGTAGTTCCTGAGATATTGACCAAAATGTGGACAAGAAGTGGCATTTATAACTCAAGAACGGGATGACCTATCAAAACCAATGGTTGGGAATAGGGATATGGATATGGATAGGGATAGGTACCTCACTTAAAATTACAATATACTTTTTTGTTTATTGTGCGATTTTGATAAAACAAAGTTTAGGTCCATTTCTAATCTTCAAGCTGTCTATCAGAAAAAGTCTCATAAAAATCCGTTCCTTAGTTTCCCTGCACGTTTGCTTTGTTTACCTTTTTAGCTAACGTGCACGCGTGGGTGGTGGTAAGGCGTGTGGGTTCGATGCCTCTGTGAAGCGTGTGGGTTTGAAAATAATGTGATGCTGCTTAAAAGCGGTATTACAATATATAAAAATAAGTGACATTTTTCATTGTAACTTTATAACTCAAGAACGGGCCCATCTATCCAAACCAGGATTTTTTTCAGGGTTTGTTCAGACTATTTAGTTAATTGTTTGTGTGAAGTTTGCACTAAATCGGTCAAGTGGTTCCCGAGATTTTGACCAAACTGTGGACCAGAAGTGGCATTTATAACTCAAGAACGGGATCACCTATCAAAACCAGATTTTCAGGGTTTGGTCAGACTATTTAGTAGATGGTTTGCACAAAATCGGTCAAGTGGTTCCTGAGATATTGACCAAAATATGGACAAGAAGTGGCATTTATAACTCAAGAACGGGATGACCTATCAAAACCAATGGTTGGGAATAGGGATATGGATATGGATAGGGATAGGGACAGGTACCTCACTTAAAATTACTATATCCTTTTTTGTTTATTGTGCGATTTTGATAAAACAAAGTTTAGGCCCATTTCTAATCTTCAAGCTGTCTATCAGAAAAAGTCTCATCAAAATCCGTTCCTTAGTTTCCTAGATCTTTACGTTCAAACGGACAAACAGATAAACAGACTGAAAATAATTCTAAACATGGTTCAGATGGACCTTATAACATTCCCCAAGTCATCGCCGGTTTTTTTTTAAAGAAAAATATTTAAAAATTTTAATTCCCAAATTTTTTGGTACGCCTAGGTACCTATGCTATTGATTTGTTGTTTTTTTTTTTACAAACTAAGTGAATTTTTCTTCATATATGGCTGATTCCTTAGAAACTGATATATTTCACATCGACATTTTGTGAAATGTCAATGTTACGATAAATGACTTTTGAAAGTGTACACTGTATATATGGGGTATACGAAATAGCCCCTGATTCGCATTGCGCTACAACTTAACCCATTAACGCCCACTGTACCCATACGAGTACACTTCTTCAAATATCGAAAAAAGCATTTTAATATCGAAAACTTTTAGTTTTGCTACAAGTATGACATAAACTGCTTTGATCGCAAGTAAATTATTCAGTTTCATATTTATAGTGAAAATTGCAACAATAATTTTTTTTATTTAATTGTGTTTAATTTAATAATTATCCAAAAATTTATTAATATCAAAAATAAATTTTTGACCGTTTAAGCGAAATTTTGCAGAATTATGATAAAATTCCATCTGCAAATGCTCAAAAGCATTTTGTTCATGACTAACATCAAATAAGAGTTAATACACAAATATTTAATATTAGAAGATAAGTGAAACGTCAGTTTACCGCAGTGGCGTGCCTTCCATATAAGCCGAAAAGCCCGGCTTGCCTAGCTAATCCTCTATGAGCTACAATATGTTTCAAAAATGTATCGTAACAATTTCTTTTTTAACGTTTACATTTGGTTTCACTAACTGCCAATAGCATAAACATATACCTACCGCTCTTCCTGCCACCTGTCGGCTGATAGCATAACAATTAACATGCAAATATTTGAGCGCGTATGATGCCATCTCTTACTTTCTTACTTAAAATAGCCTTGAACCGCCTAGGCGATGATGGCCATCTCGCTTTTACTTATTGGTTTTTACCTGGCTTTCAAATCCCTTACTAAAATCTCTTTGTGAAGCATCTGTTTTTTTGAATTTGGAAGAAATTTTGATGGCAAGTACGAAGCCAGCTTCGTGCTGTTGTTACTATAAGCTGTAAAGCCAAACTGGATATGTATACACATATCTACAATGTTAACGTGCAAAGCGCTCTACTCAAAAATTACACTAGTTTACAAATAATTAATTTGAAAAAATACCAAGAGATTCATACATATGGGTGAATTGGCACTGGTATGCTGAGCTGTGAACATATTTTTAAAAAAATTTTGTATGGGCAGGTTTTCGAGATATCGGTAATTTTGTGTTTTTTAGGTATCACTTCATTAAAAAAATCGTTTCGCCAAACGTACAAAAGCGAAGAACGGAAGCAATAGCTTGTTCGAAAGAAAATTAAAATACGATTCTAACGACGTATAAAATGTAGTGATAGGTCAAACCATCGCTGAGCAATAGCTGGCCAAAGTCGAAATTTTGTCGAATTTTTACGATTTTTGAAAAAATTTTGATTTTAAAAATGGTTTTTTTGTACGAAGTTGTGAAAATCAGGATAATTTTTTTCTCCCAAAATTTAATACCAAACACATTAAGCATAATATTATGCAGATCCGAAAGTCGATAAATATCAGATGCAAAAGTCGATAAATATCTATCCTGAACTCTTCTTCTTCGTCTGAAATGTTATTTGGCAGCAGTATGTGCTTTTGTTGGGGTTATAAAGACTGGGGCTTGCCTTGATTGAAACACGTAGGCACGCCACTGGTTTACCGGCGGGTTTTTTGTGAAGGTTGACCATTATTTTCTGGTAACTGATCACTATTTTCATTTTAGATATACTTGTAAAAATAACTGTATCAAAACCCGTAGAAAAAAAAGTTGTGACGTTTTAGGGTTGTGACATTTCATATTTAATATTTTTTGGCCTCCGTTAGAAATTAGATGTATGTCACCAAGGTCTATATGTGTTCTAATTTTGAAGGAAAAATTAAACCTAACTTAGAAGAAAAGCTGTGGTAAAGTTGTGATTAAGCGCAAAATCTTCCCAACCCGTCTTAGAAATGAAACCTGCTTTAGCACAGTTTGATGCTGACATTAGACTGAACATGTGTCAAAAAACTCAACATTATATGTTAACTAATATTCGCACACGACCACTGTTACGAAATTTTTTTGATTTTTTACAAAACTGGAGAACAAAGTTTAGTCCTCTATAGGACCCTAGTCAAGCAAATTGTTTTAAAATCAATTGTGGAATATTGTTACGCTCTTTATCCTCATTCAAAGCTTGCTTATGCAAGTTTTGGTTTGATCACAATTTATAGCATATAACGCCAATAAAAGTACATGACCTCAGCAAAGTACACTATAAATTAAGACATTTTTTTTTCTTTTTTGTTTGTTCAAAACATATATATAATACTTCTATATTACTAGTACAATATACTCGCAATGACTTTTCAGCTCACCATCAAAGGGAGACAGAGCACATAAGTTTTGTGATTGTAGTACGTGTGAATCAAAAAATATTTTCATAAAATTAAATGTCACATTTTCACAGGGACGGTTCAAGGTTTATATTCAAATTTAGGAACGCGTTTTGGCTGATACTGAATTTCCCAAGCACAGACAGAATGCTCGAATAGCGGACTTATTTTTCGGCTTGTTAAATCTGATTCTGACGTCCGTTAAACACTTTTTCAAAATATTTGTATCTAAATTGGAAAATAGCTCTAGCCATTAAATAACAATCGATAGTTCCGATAATTTCGGTATGAGCTAATGTTAAATTCACACAGGCTGTACTGGGGATCGAACAGTGAAAATCATGACTCTTATTCATGAAAGGCACAGCCGAAGACACCTTTCCTTACATGTTTTCCCTTGGATTTGATTTCTATTAGTTAAGAGCATTATTCTTATAGTAATAGCTTAAAAATAGTGAATGTATTTAAAAAAATAAGTGAAATTTTATACAAGTGTTGTTCAACAGCCTACTTTTACTTCTAAAGCTATTCATAAAAATATCAGGCTATTTTTTTATGTATCGTGAGTGACGAAAACACATGTTTTACTCATAAAAACGGATAGCTTAGTGAGAATAGCATAAAAATCCATATCTTCTAATTGACGGGTTTGCAATTTCATCTCGATGTTTCGTTTTTGCTCCAACTTTTCATTAACGATTTTTTGTAGTAACAAAAATGACGATATGCATTCAAGTTTTTTAAAATAAGAGTTAAATTTTAATATTTATTTTTTCAGAATGCAAAATTCAGTAAGTGAAATTCAGATCTAAAAATTCAGAATTTTTTCAGCCATCTTACTTATTACTTCCGAATTTTTGAGATCTGAATTTCACTTTCTGAATTTTTACTTTCTGAATGTTTAAATAGGAGATAATGGCTTTGAAATAAGTGAAAAACTCGTTGGTTCATTTTTCGGAACAAATGCAGAATAGCTCCAACTCTCTAAAAAAAGAAGAAAAAAAAGGGTATGGTGTATTTCTTTTTTGGGCAAGCAGCAACAACAAAAGTTATTGAAGGTCAAAGTTCATAAAAATAATTTGTTTAAATCTGAATTCCTCCTAAAGTACTGAACCGATTTCCAAGATTTTGGCGTCGTTGGATAGGTAATTTCAATACTTTTCATGTGATATAGTATTAGCTATGTGTAAAGATAATTTAGTAACATGGGAAATAATTTAAGCTTTCATTTGATATAGTATTGTTGAACTGTACGCATGTGTTACTTATCGCTCTGATTTATTTATTAAAAACTTGTTACTCACTTTTTGTGAAAAAAACGTAATTAAATAAAAATATTAAATTGTTTTTTCCTACATACATTTGTGTATCAAATCGCCAAGTTCGATACATCACTTTATTAAATGCACGTAAATATACATTATCTAAACACAAAATAATTAAAAAAAAAAACAAAAAAAAAAAAAACAGAAAAAAAACGCGTGTAGCCAGTACACTTGAAAGAAGTTAACTTCTTAAGTTCAGAAACATGAATAAGATGTTTACGAGAATGTTTTAGATTTACAATATCTTACTTCCGGGAAGTGGACCAGGGGAACGAAATAGATAGGTGGCAACTCTTTGAACTGCCCCAAATGGCAACCGCCATGTATATAGTCTTAGAATGAATCATACTACTAATAACCGTTCCCTTGGAATCAACCCACTTCTTTCCAGGAGGGGATGGAACCAGGGAGCTCGGTCAAGACACTGACCGCGTGGGTAGCCATCTCGGCTCGCACCCGGTCCTAATTTGGTCGGAGGGACCGCTCCCCTTTGGGGTTAGCATCGTAGATCCCCAGAAGTACACTCCTTTTAGCAACTTCTGCGAACGTGGGACCTTGGACTCTAACCCTCTTGGGGTTTGAGGTACCAGCTCCGACCTCCATAGACCTGTTGCGTTTCGCGTCCCCCTCTTCGCTCGCCAGACGACTACCATCGAAGTCCGGACGATTATCTTAGCCAACTCAATCTCCGCCTTGAGTTCTGCGACGTCGCCAAGCAGCGCGTTGGCTAGCAGATCGGGCGTATACCTGGACCTATTCAAGATCCTGAGCGCTGTCCGCCTGTGCTTCGCATGTGCATCCTTAAGTGGCGGCCTATCGTAGGCCTTTGAGAACGCAGTGGGCGTTGGGAAGGCGTTCCTCGGAGCGCTTGCACCGGCTTCAGCAGACACAACTCCCTTGGTTGCCCTACCCTAGCTCACTGATTCCTCTTTGGTGGCAGCAGACTCCGGCATCACCTGAAGTCCACGCGAATCTTTAAATTCGGCCGCAGCGCGGCTGGTATAGGCGCCGTGCAACTCAAGAGTAACAATGGGGTATAACCCCTCCCACATTTTTAGAGTGTCAGCCTCTTTTTAATTTTTTTTAATTATTATTCTCCATACCGAAAACACACGAGTAGCGGAGAAAGGGGTTCTCCACCCCGAGCAGAGATCCGCAGTACTTAGGGTAAGGCCAAGATTACAATTGGGAATGGTCATGTTCCCAGAGGGCACCGTTCGAGACTGGGCTATTGAAAGGGGTGAAAAGTATTGAAAAGAATTTAAATTATTTTGACCAAGCACCGCGAAGTGCCGAATGTCAATGATTTTCTTTATTGAACTTCAGAAGCTTATTTATACCCTAAAATTCTTATGTACTACTTATTTATTACGTTACATATTTACTTATAATCCTTAAAGCTAAATGAGACTCCAGCCATGCACATATTTACATGCATTCATATGTGCATGGCTCGGTGTCCAATTCAGTGCATACTCAGTGCGATCATACACACATGCACACATACCAAGCGTGTAGCCGCTTGGCAGTGCAATTGCACATATCTACATATATAGATCTTTGCGTGGGACAATAGGTGAAATTAGAAACCTAATAAACTGTTTATGTTTCACAGCGAACATTTAGAGTACTTGCTCTGATACTCTGATATACAACACCTCCCATCCTAAAAAAAAATCGTTAATACATATGAACAATTTTAGAGCTGTGATTTACTTACGTGGGTTTTTTTTTCTCTTTTGTACATTTCTACAAATAATTTTTGAACATAATTTCATTTGACACTTTTGAGATTTTTTATTGTTTGTTTACAAAAATTTTATGTTCTGTCTGGTTATTACTTGTGTTACAGTGTTTAAGTTTTTTTTTTTTTTTCAAGTGGGTAGTACAATAATTCATATATGTTTACTTGTAAAATTATTCATGCAAAAAAATTTTGTTTTTCTTTTGAGCACTTCGGATAAGTGTCGACTTTTTGTTTATGATAAACACTTGGACCTATTTTGTATACAACTATTTCTTATGGTTTAAAGTAGAAAATTTATGAATAAGTAAAATTTATGGGTAAAGAAAAAAAATTTTTTGAAGTGAATTTATTCAAATAGCTTAAGCCTATTTTTATGAATTATGATTTTCTTATTTCTATCGCTTAATTGATTATTTAAATTTATATTTTCTATTTTATGAGGAGTTAAAGTAAAATTATTGTTCTTATCGATATTTACTACTCTATAGGGCCCTTTATATTTATTATCTAACTTATGACCGGATTCATTCTTAACTAATACTAAATCTCCTAAATTTATTTCCTTAATTTGAAGATTTTTATCATAATAAATTTTTTGTCTTTCTTTTGCTTCTTTTACCAATTTATGAGCTCTTTCTTGAGCTATTTGTAATCTAAATTTAATTTCTTTGTCGTAAGCCTCATAATTGTATAATGGGCTTACGGTATGGTCTTGCAAAAAATCGTAAGTCAGAGGTATTTTTCCAAACACTAGTTCAAATGGACAATAACCACGAACTGTAGATGGTGTTGTATTGTAACAATACGCAAAATATTTCAAATATTCATCCCAATCATTTTTGTCAATGGATATGTAAGAACGGATGTATTCGTTGAAAGTTCTGTGGCTACGCTCAACAGTGCCCAAAGTTTGATGGTGATATGGGGTAGAAGTCTTGTGTTCAATTTTTAAAAGTTTACACAATTCCTCAAATACATTGTTTTTGTATTCAGTTCCCATATCCGCGATGATTGTTTTCATACAACCATAAATCAAAATAAAATTTTCAAAAATTGCTTTGGCCACTGTTTTTGCGTGTTTGCTCGCAATTGGAATTGCGATCAGATACTTTGTCAAATTACATACTATGGTAACCGCATATTCATTTCCATATTCCGACACGGGCAATGGTCCAATTGTATCAATTTGCACCGTATCGAAAGCTTTTTTTGGTGTTTCAGTTATTATCATCGGTTCTTTTAAATTTTTATTTATTTTGTTTTTACCGCATTCAATGCATTTTTTAATATGATTTCGTATATCATTTTTCATATTTTTCCAGTAATATTTTTGTCTGATTTTATTATTTGTTCGATTGATTCCCGGGTGGCGACCATTAACAGGATCATCGTGATATTTTTGCAATATCTTTTTGATTATTTCTTTATCTGTCACATGCACAACTTCCGGAGTTAATGCAATAGTAAGTTTTTGAGAACTTTGGTACCAATATTTTTAAATGTGTCTACACGTGTATAATTATTTTTAAACAATTTGTCTCCTAAGGACAACTGTAATTTATTTATTTTCATTAGCCTGGCAAAGAATTGACCTAAATCAATCTTCGCCTCAACAATTGAATCATTAATATCTATTTTGCTACAAATTTTCTTTCCTCTTTTGAACTGCAGTTTCGGGGGATCGAAAACGAGCTGAGCTAGCTTTTTTACTTCACATTTATTAAGCGCTTCATAAATTTTTGGGTTCTCATTGTGACATTTTTCATTAATATTTTCATTATTGGAATTTTTATTATTGCACGGAGGGAAATCTATGGATGGAACATCCATAATTATTGATATCACATTAAATAAAAATTGATATTTCTGTCCCATCAATGAATATGGATGTTTCATCAATGCTTTTTTGATAAATCACTATTGAAATGGTATCCATATAAACTATTGATAAATTCTAAATAGTTTAAAAAAAACAAAATTTTATATAATTTGAAATCTGGTTTCAGTGGGACTCGAACCATGCTCCTCTGGCACGTTAGCCCAGTATTCTACCATTCGGCTACGGCATATTATACAATTTTTAGAAAAATGTTCAATCATAAGAAATTCAAAAAATTTTGTATTTAAAAAAACCGCTCCAACAAGTTGTAATATTGTTAGAAAATCCATAGTAAAAATTGTTGAACTATTATGATTATGCGTCCCAGAAAAATTTACATTTCGTCCATATATATTAATACGCTGTCTCTACCATTATTACTATGCAGTAAATATGGATATGGATATACCGACAATAGAAATTCATATCACGACCATAGATATTGACATGCCGTTCAAATATATTAGTATTCTATCAATTAATATAAAAAATAGTACAACATATCGAAATGGTTGACATGTCATTTTACTTTTAATTGGGAGCAAATAATATTTGATAACTCGCTCATTCTGAATGAATATTGCATCAAACTCGTCGCTATCAATAGTGATATTGTCACAACATTCAATGCATTTCTCTCAGTGTGGAATTTTTATTATTGGAATTTTGATTGGTTCGCGATCGAGTCGTAACCTTCATTATTTGACATGCTTTTACTGACATGTCTTTTAAGTCATTTATATTTATGCGTGATAGCGCGTCTGCAACATAGTTTTCTTTTCCAGCTATGTACTCCACCTCAAAGTCATATTCCTCCAACTCCAGCCGAACTCTAGTTAATTTCGATGAGGGGTTTTTCATCGAAAATAAGTATGTTAAGGGGCGATGGTCTGTTTTAATTAAAAATTTTCTGCCGTAAACGTATGGTCTAAAATAAGCTATATCCCAATGGATTGCTGCCAACTCTTTTTCAATTGTGGCTTTATTGCTTTCACCTTTTGTGAATGCTCTTGACGCATAGGCAATTGGTAGTTGTTTGCCTTCATATTCTTGACTAAGAACTGCGCCGCAGGCAAATCCACTGGCATCTGTTGTTATACAAAATTCTTTATCGAAATCTGGGTATTGCAAAATATTTGGGTGTATTAATGCCTCCTTCAAGTAGACAAAAGCTTTTTGACATTCCTTTGTCCAATCAAAAAAAACATTCTTTTTACATAATCTTGTTAAAATTCTAGAATGAGCTGCAAAATTTGGAACAAATCTTCGGTAATAATTACAAAAAGCTACAAATCGTTTAACTTCCTCAGCATTTTTTGGAATTGGATAGTTTGAAATAACTTCAAATTTGCTAGGATCAGGTAAAATCCCTTTATTTGTGCATTTATGTCCAAGATAAGTGACTTCTTGGTTAAAAAATAAACATTTATCCGGATGTAATTTTAAATTATATTTTCTGCAAGTAGAAAATACATCTCTTAAATTTGTAATCATATGTTTTTCGGAGCATCCCAATACTACTAAGTCGTCCATATATAGAAAAGCTTGGGACGGTTGAAGACCTGCAAATGCGAGAGTCATCATTCTCTGAAATGAGTTAGGGGCTACTTTCAAACCATACGGCAATCTTTTGAAACGATATGTACCATCGTCCGCCGTAAACGATGTGATGTCCCTAGAGTCTTTATGTAACTCAATTTGATGAAAGCCCGACATCAAGTCCAGACATGAAAAATATTTAGCTCTACCCAATTTATCTAGTATATCATCAATTCTTGGTAATGGGAATTTATCTGCAGTTAATCTTTTATTTATTTGTCTGTAAAGGCTTGGTTTCCTCGAAAGCGGTGACGCTATATAGCGTCCGTTACATAGCGGTGAAGTACGTTGTCAAAAATACTGCCATGTAAAAGTAATTGAGTGTAAAGTAAGAAGACGGTGAAGTTCACCGTAATGTAATATAGCGTCCGTCATGACGGTGGCAATTTTTCGTCAACGTTTTTCTCACCGTCTTTGTCATAGCGGTGTGAATTCAATAAAATTCTTCAAATTCGTTTAGAAAAACAACAATTAATTGTTTTCAAAACAAATATTTTAAAAATATAAAAGAGAAAAACAAGTAAAGTGGCCGCAAATTTACAATTTCAAATGGATTGAAGCCACCGCTACTTGCATGTAAGTTTACAGAAAAGCGCTGCTGCTAATGACGGTGAGCATAGCTACCGCTATATAGCGAACGTTACATAGCGGCACCGCTTTTCGAGGAAACCAAGCCTTAATCGACTACCAATCTCCATCTTTTATCGTTTTTTCCTGGCAACGGCTTTTTCGGTACCAGGAGAATGGGGCTATTATATTCTGACATAGACGGCTCTATAATGTCATCTTCAATTAATTTATTAATTTGTTTGTTAATCTCACCTTTTTGGGCTTGGGGTAATCTATAATTTTTAATATATACAGGAGTACTATCTTTCATATGTAATTTTTGTTTGTAAAAGTTATTAGTAGTAATTGGTTCTGTTTCTAATGAAAATATATCGATGAATTCTGAGCATAGTGTGTTAAGTGATTGACTAGCGAAAGGTGGGAAATTTTTATTTAATCTTTCTAATTTTTCCTTTTTATTTTCTATTGATTCAGATTTAGTTTTTATTATTGTGTAATCATTTAAATCTTCTGTGTTAATTTTAAAATTTTGAATGGTTGCATTTTTATCTGTTGTATTAATTATTCTAATAAAGGTTTGATTTGAATTTACTAATGTGTTGGCTATAAAAATGCCATCAGATAATTTTTGGTGAGGTATTAATAAATCAGAATTACCATTTTCAATATGGACTTGTCGGATTACTTCCGATCTTGCAGGTATTGTTATGCAATTAATGGTTGGTCTATTTATCATTTGTATTATTATGTTTTCTGGGTAATCATATGGACGCAGTATTAGGTTGTCTCAAAATTCCATCACAAGGAATTGGGAAATTATCCTCAACTATGTGAAATTTGTGTTTAATTAATAGATAATCATCCCTTAAATCTGCTTTAACCGTTCCAATAGTGCTTGTTAAACCTTGACCAATGCCTTTTAAATCAGTTTTTTGTGAGTAATTAATTGTGACATTACTGTCAATTTGACCCTTTTTTATAATTGATATATCCGCTCCTGTATCGATCAGGAGGGTTGAAATTGAATTATTTAAAGTTGTTTTGGAGGATATATAGCTATTGGGGTGTAAATTGAAAACATATAACTTTTTACTTATTGAGGTGGAGTTTGCTGGTTTTCCTGTTGGTTAAAATTTCTGACGTTTCTGGTATTGTTACGGTTAGATCCCCGTGATCCAAAGTTGCGACCCGATCTTTGGCTATTTGATCGATTATTATTATTGTTATTAAAATTGTTAAAGCGTGTTGGGTATGTACGCCTTTGGTTACCTCTATAGTTGCTAGATTGATAACCTCTGCGGAAATTACCGCGAAAATAGTTTTGTTGGCGTATATGCAACAATGAATTAGGGTTACCCGTGATTTCTGTGCAACTATTTGTGAATTTAGATACAGCTTCGTTCATCGAGGTGAACGTCCCAGCTTGCATGATTGTTTTTACTTTGTCATTGGAGCAGTTTTTACACATAGCTTTGACAGCTGTTTGTGTAGCATACTTAGTTGCGAAGTCTGTTGTTAGACCGTCAGATATGTATGCTCCTTCCAATGATTTTGTGAGTTTTTCGATCTCAGCAGTGTACTGATTTGCAGTTTTACTGCGCTGCTGGATGTTCAAGAGTTTTGCAGTTAAAACTTCTACCGACTCACCCTTTATCGCACTTTTTAGTTTTCGCTTTATTTCCTCTATGGACGCTTCAGAACCAATAAAGTTTCTGGCTGTGCCTTTTAACTTTGTCTTTATCATGGATACTGCGACAGCCTCATGTGGCTCTTTGATTTGCTCGAGGATATCAAGGGCGTCCAGAAAACTGGATAAGTTTTCGGGTTTGCCATCGAACTCAGGCAAGATCGATGACGCAGTTTTAATGAACGCTACCATTGTTTGCGCCATGTTTATGTCTGTTTGGGAGTTTTGTTCAACTGGTGTTACGATATTTGTTTGTGTAGATGTTTCTTCTCGCTCAACAATCTCAGTTTGAGCGGATTTATTGGCATCTGTATGTACCTTTTGTTCTTCCTCACTATCTGACTCACTTTCGGACAACCAAGTGTCGAAATCGATCTCTATATGTCGTTCGTAGGAGGTTGGTATTTCAACATTAATGTTATACCTGGATAACGAGGATACCAATTTGTATCTAACGCTCGAAAATATTTGGTAGGATTCTGTTTGATGCGCTTTTGTTAGAATTTGATAGACTCTGCGTAAGAGTTTTCCTAAATTATTTAGTGATGACAGTAGAACATTTAGATGCTTCTTTACAGTCTCTGTTTTTATATCTGTGTTCTTACATATGCATTTATATGACTCTTCTGCATTTACCTTATTTTCAATGAGTTCCCTTGAGATTTCCTCCCATTTCTCCATTGAGAGAAAAACGAGACTTTATACTTACACTTTATCCAGACCGTCAGTGCGGCTCTGGTATTTCTTTTTCAGAATTTTGTTGTGGGTTGAGTAAAATCTCACGAATAAGTTCACTGCATTGATGACAGCAATGATCAAAAGGTAAATTTTTATGGCATCCAAAGCTTCAGTGTGGTCTATTATCTGAACTGTGTTTACCACGTTAGCATTTGGATCAGTGACTTTCGATTCCTTGCTTCCCATTTTAAAAGAAATATGCAAAAATTCAATATTTAATGTTTAGATTTTTCTTATTTATTCTCCATAAGGCTTTAATCCACAACTTCTCATTAATATTATTAATTCTTCTTCCTTGGTGGAAGGATTTGTTATATCTTCAAGAGTTGGTTCCCTTGGCATGCCAATGTCTTTCCAAAATTTGGTCAACCAAATTAATTCCTTTTCAAAAGACAAAAAATTTATTACTTTCTTTCTTCATTAATTCTGTCTCTCAACTTTCTAATTTCTTTTCTTAATTGTATTTTTTCTGCCCGATTTGAACTCAGATTAAATTTTTCGTATAGTTGAGCTAATGCTCTTCTATTATTGAATTTTTTACCTCCTCTTTTTCTCTTTAGCTTGATTGGCTCTGGAATTTTTGGTTCCTCAATTTTTCGAACCTTATTTCTTTTATTATATTCTTCAATTGTCAGCGGCTTAGGGCCTTGTCTGACTTGTTCTTGTTCTTGTCTAATTTTTTCTAATGCTTCCAAAGCCAACCTAACCGCGTTAGAAAAGACTTGATCAAACTGGGTTTGTGTGACTATGTCCTCTTCTTGGGCCATATCAATTTAATTGCTGAGTTTATACAGCAAAAAATTTAATTTTTGCTTGTCGGGCAGGCAGCCGTTAGGCTGTCCAGAATGTTTATCTACAAAAAAAAATTTTTTTTTTTTTTTTTTTTAAATGTGTACATAAATAACTTATCTAAGACTGCTTTAGCGCTTTTGTATGATGACCGATCTTATTTGTTTCCACCGCTCTTAGTAATTATTCCACTTCTCTCTGCACGCTTATGACGGTACCATACTATCTGCAAGTTATCTAGAGTTCAACCATAATAACGATCTATATTCCACTTCTCTCTGCACGCTTATGACGGTACCATACGTTCTGTAAGTTATCTAGAGTTCAACCATAATAACGATCTATATTCCACTTCTCTCTGCACGTTCTCTCTGCGCGCTGCTTTGTCCTGAGATTCAATTTCTTCATTAGATTGCATTCAATTCCAATATTTGGCTTTTACTATCACGGGCTGCTTTGGCAGATGTCCATATCCCAACAGTTTGTGGTAAATGATTTGCATAAATGTGTACATAAATAACTTATCTAAGACTGCTTTAGCGCTTTTGTATGATGACCGATCTTATTTGTTTCCACCGCTCTTAGTAATTATTCCACTTCTCTCTGCACGCTTATGACGGTACCATACTATCTGCAAGTTATCTAGAGTTCAACCATAATAACGATCTATATTCCACTTCTCTCTGCACGCTTATGAATGTACCATACGTTCAGTAAGTTATCTAGAGTTCAACCATAATAACGATCTATATTCCACTTCTCTCTGCACGTTCTCTCTGCGCGCTGCTTTGTCCTGAGATTCAATTTCTTCATTAGATTGCATTCAATTCCAATATTTGGCTTTTACTATCACGGGCTGCTTTGGCAGATGTCCATATCCCAACAGTTTGTGGTAAATGATTTGCATAAATGTGTACATAAATAACTTATCTAAGACTGCTTTAGCGCTTTTGTATGATGACCGATCTTATTTGTTTCCACCGCTCTTAGTAATTATTCCACTTCTCTCTGCACGCTTATGACGGTACCATACTATCTGCAAGTTATCTAGAGTTCAACCATAATAACGATCTATAATCCACTTCTCTCTGCACGTTCTCTCTGCGCGCTGCTTTGTCCTGAGATTCAATTTCTTCATTCAATTGCATTCAATTCCAATATTTGGCTTTTAATATCACGGGCTGCTTTGGCAGATGTCCATATCCCAACAGTTTGTGGTAAATGATTTGCACCAAATCGATGACGGGCGCCCTTTTTTGTTTTTCTCTTTCTGTAATTCGGTAAATTTATCAGCACCAACCAGTGACCATAATTTGTCCAAGTTATTTTGTTGGGCCGAAAAAAAAAAATTTTTTTTTTGGACTATTTGACCGATCGAATAATTTATTTTCTTAAATTATTCTATTTTTTTGTTATTAACGAACAAACTGAGCAACAACTCACAAACAAACAATACCAGCTACCGTGATTGCAATTTCGTTCTTGCTTAAGGAACTAGACGTACGGCTTTGTATTTGTTGTTAGAAATTTTTCATTTTTCCCTTTGTAGTGGTCATTGAACCGAGGAGAAATTAGGAATTTCTAACCGCAGCGTGTCATACTAGTTACACCAACACTGCTTGTTTGATTTCGTGGGATAATTGCTACTATGTTCGTTAATACGTGTATGTTTTTGATGTTATTATTTTTTTGTTGTATATGTATGAATACATATCTCTTTGCCTTTAGATCACACAGCAGCGACATCTGTCGCTTGCGATGTGTGACTAGGGCTTTTAAGCTGCATCATCTGTTACGATGTTTTTTGCAGCGCCACGGGTCCTTGGCTAGAATATGAAAGCTTTGATGTTATGGTCATGTTATTGTACAGTAGAAAATTTTTCATGGACTATTTGACCGATCGAATAATTTATTTTCTTAAATTATTCTATTTTTTTGTTATTAACGAACAAACTGAGCAACAACTCACAAACAAACAATACCAGCTACCGTGATTGCAATTTCGTTCTTGCTTAAGGAACTAGACGTACGGCTTTGTATTTGTTGTTAGAAATTTTTCATTTTTCCCTTTATAGTGGTCATTGAACCGAGGAGAAATTAGGAATTTCTAACCGCAGCGTGTCATACTAGTTACACCAACACTGCTTGTTTGATTTCGTGGGATAATTGCTACTATGTTCGTACATATGTATATGTATATGGCTACCTACCAAAAATCGGATAAAATATATCAAATGAAGTACCCAACGACGCGCATTTACGTCTTTATTAAGAATCTAAAAACATAAATAAAATATCTCAATTCTACACTTTCCTATAAGAGACCGGGGGGTTTAACCCACAATTTGTTTATGTAAACAACTTCGGCGCACTTTTTTATCTTGACATGTTTCCTTTTTTCCAAAGCATAGTGCACTGTGCGAAAGTCAACCCGTTTATTCTAATGAGATAACTTTTATTTTCAATAAAAAAAAATGCTTCACATAATATTTGGTGGAAAGTACCCAAGATTACTGCTAATAGCATCAGTGTTCCTTCGACGAGCACTTAAGATACACATGCAATTCACCAAACGAGCCGAAGGCGAATTTGGATTTTGTGCAGGGCGAATATTTATTTTGACAATCTGCCCACAAATTTACAAAAACCAAATACATGGGAATTCGCCTTTGCCTCAACCTGTATTATTGAACCATGAAAAATAGTAAACAAAAATTTTGGACAGGCACGCTTTGTTATTTTTTTTACAAACTAAGTGAATTTTTCTTCATATATGGCTGATTCCTTAGAAACTGATATATTTCACATCGACATTTTGTGAAATGTCAATGTTACGATAAATCATTTTTGAAAGTGTATACAGTGTAAAAGAGGTATAAGAAATAGCCCCTGATTCGCATTGCGCTACAACTTAACCCATTATCGCCCACTGTACCCATACGAGTACACTTCTTCAAATATCGAAAAAAGCATTTTAAATATCGAAAACTTTTAGTTTTTGCTACAAGTATGACATAAACTGCTTTGATCACAAGTAAATTATTCAGTTTCATATTTATAGTGAGAATTGCAACAATAATTTTTTTTTATTTATTTGTGTTTAATTTAATATTTATCCAAAAATTTATTAATATCAAAAATACATTTTTGACCGCCGATTCGATGCCGGACATTAATGGGATGAATAGTTTTGCCGTTTAAGCGAAATTTTGCAGAATTTTGATAAAATTCCAACTTCAAATGCTCAAAAGCATTTTGTTCATGTACTAACATGAAATAAGAGTTAATACACAAATATTTAATATTAGAAGATAAGTGAAACGTCAGTTAACCGGCGGGTTTTATGTGAAGGTTGACCATTATTTTCTGGTAACTGATCACTATTTTCATTTTAGATATACTTGTAAAAATAACTGTATCAAAACCAGTAGAAAAAAAAGTTGTGACGTTTTAGGGTTGTTTCCTGTCTTCCTTCCTTGAAATGCGCTGGATCAAGGTGTCATACGACCCGTGCCGAAGATCAGCCTGGCTGGGGGCCCTAAAATAGCCCAGTCGCTAACGGAGTGCTTCGGATACCTGGCGACCTCCGATTCTAATTAGCCTTACCCTGGGTATGCGGATCTCTGCCCAGGATCGACCTTCCCCTTTCTCCGCCATTCGTGGGTTCAAGCATGAACAACTCTTCCAACAACAACAACAAAAATAAGGAGTCTGGGTCTCCTCAAAAAAAGCCAACAGGAGCTCGCTCCGTTAAAAAGGTCACGGCCAAGGCGGACCTTAGCAAAGTGACGAAAGCTGAGAGGAATCCCCTGCGTTTCATTGCAGCTGCTGCAGCTCGACGTAGTAGGGCCGAGTGTAAAACTGGTCTGAGTAGTACGATGATCCGCGCCTCCACCAGGGGCTCCGATCGGGAGGCCAAAGACGAGGCTATCAACCCTGTAGCCTCCACAAGTGCTCTTGCCTTTCAGCATAAAGCGTCTGGTGAGCCCTTGGCTGGGGGCTCCGGGAATGTGGGTGCTGACGTTAGGGTCGAGGACTTGGCGCGCAGGCAATCCACCAAGCCCAACCGCAATGATAAGCGGTCGGCAGCCCGGATCGTGTTCAAGAACGCGACCTCACCGATAAGGGAGGAAGACGTTTCGGCAGAGACCTGGGCGAAGCTCCAGCGCGATCTTGCGTTAGGCTCGGCGGATAGTGCCGGATTTTAAGGTTGAGCTGTATGGCGCTAACAACAAGGGGTAAACCGCTAAGCGAAACCGATCGCTGGAGGAAACCACCCCAACGGCACCGAAAAGGGCCAGAATAGGAGGACCGACGAGGTCCTTCGCCGACATTGCCAAGGATCGCAAGATCATTGGAGTATTTGACGAGAGCAACGTGTACAGGTCAAACGTGACAACCCTGGTCCTCCACCCAACTACGCCGATTCGGGTTGGTATCAGGGTAACGTGAAGCTGATCGCTTGCGATGACAGCAGGTCCGTGGACCTGTACAAAATTGGCATACAGCGCATAGGAGAAGTCTATCCCGGCGCGCGCTTGAGGGCAGTGGACGCGGTTGATACCCCGCAACGCACAAGGGCTAGAGTCTGGATTCCAGTTGGTTGCACGGAACCAGATGAGATTCTAGGTGTGCTGCAAGAGTAAAACCCTGAGCTGCCTACAGCAAACTGGAAGGTGGTGAACGTGGATAAGACCGATAAGGCTACCATGCAGATCGTTCTGTTTCTGGATGAGGCAAGCATCGAGGCTCTGGCCCGATGCAATTACGTAGTGAGGTATGGCTATGAAAAGGTGGTCCTCAAGGTATACAAGTCCGATACCGAGGCCCTAGCCAACCTCTCCTCTAATGCGGAGGTGGAGCCCATCACAACCAATGGGGCAGCACTGACACAAATGAGCGAGGTGAGTCACTCTATAACTACCTACTAGGCACTAACCTAAGTATATGTAACACGGGGAATGAACCCACCTTCGTAACAAGAAACCGAGAGGAAGTCCTCGATATAACGTTGGTCACCGACTCTTACAGAGACCTCATAGACTCATGGAGGGTATTACGCGAGCACTCCTTCTCAGACCATAGGTATATTAGCTTCTCCTTAGTAGATACACATACAAGTCCGAAATATATACAGAATATTAGGAAAACAAATTGGGGTTACTACCAAAAGCTTATTCGCAAATATTTGTCAAATCAGCTGGTAACACCTAGAAATGATGAGGAGCTAGACGCTCTCGTCAGCTCCTTCAATCAACACTGCAAGATTGCTCTAGACAAGGCGTGCCCGCCTAAAAAGTTAGCTGAAACCCACAGACAGGTGGTCGTCCGATCTAGATAATCTCAGAAGGACATGTAGGTCGGCCTTTAACAAAGCCAAAAAAGATGGTTGCGTAACATCCTGGGCACTTCACAAAACTAAATTAAGTAACTACAAGAAAGAAATTCGCAAGGCCAAACGGGCCTCCTGGGTGAATTTCTGCAAAAATATCGAATCAACATCTGCAGCTTCGCGCCTGAGGAAGGTGCTCTCAAAATCGCCAGCGACACTGAGTCACATACAAATGCCGGATGGGAATTGGACCGATTCGAGCACTGACACAATGAATCTGCTTCTGGATGCTCACTTTCCGACATGCACAGACACGGCTACTACCACGGTCGGGAATGAAATGCTTTCGGATCAGCTGATAAAGGAAATAACCGATGATAAAAAGCTGGACTGGGCCTTAGCCAGTCTCAAGCCCTATAAATCGCCAGGACCGGACGGAATATTCCCGGCCCAGTTACAACAAACATCCGAGCTTATTAAGCCCTGGCTGAAGACCATGTTTGTTAGTTGCCTCAGGCTCAACTGTGTACCTGCATCATGGAGAGAGGTTAAGGTAGTATTTATCCCAAAATCCGGGAAACCATCCCATTCTAAACCTAATGATTTTAGGCCAATAAGTCTATCTTCATTTCTACTTAAAATTATGGAAAGACTTTTGGAGGACTATGTCAGAAGATCGATAGACTCAACTCATATGTCGCGGGCTCAACACGCCTATAGTAAAGGTAGATCGACTGATACTGCCTTGCATTATCTGGTATCTGTTATAGAAAAGTCAATTGACACAAAGGAATATACACTGGTGGCTTTCCTTGATATAGCAGGTGCCTTCAACAACGTTCTACCGGAAGCCATTTCCAGACGGATAACAACGAAGCTAGGCGGTAATTCGATTCATAGACTCGTTAACAGAGGTACCCCGCAAGGAGGTGTTCTCTCTCCGCTCCTGTGGCTGGTTACTGTAAACCAACTTATACGTCTCATGGAAGCTGAAGGCTACCAAGTGATCGCGTACGCCGATGACATCTGCGTTATCATTCGGGGAAAATTTCCTCAAACCCTCTGCAATTTAATGGAAAATGCTCTGACTAAAGTATGCGACTGGGCGAACGCTTCAGGTTTGGAGGTTAATCCCGAGAAAACCGAACTTGTCCTCTTCACTAGGAGGTACAAAATACCGAACTTAATACCACCAAAAATTGGGAATACAACTTTAGTACTCAGTGACAAAGTCAAATATCTAGGAATTATTCTAGACAGGAAACTACTCTGGAGCGACAATATAGCGGAACGAGTTAAAAAAGCAACATGCGCGTTGTTTACTTGCAAGAGAGCAATTGGTATATCGTGGGGGTTCTCTCCCAAAGTGGTGCACTGGATATACACAGCTATTGTTCGCCCAATTCTACTCTAAGGTGTGCTGGTCTGGTGGCCGGCACTAACCAAGAGCACGTACCTTAAGCAGCTACAAAAAGTCCAAAGGAGTTCAGAACTCTGCATAACCGTGGCCCTCGGCTCCACTCCAACAGAAGCACTCAACACGATGCTGAATCTTCCACCATTCGATCTGGTGGCTAAAGAAATGGCTGTGATTACAGCTCTGCGATTAAGGGAGACCGCCGTATGGAAGGGCGGCACATGTGGTCACGCCACAATTTTAGGCTCCCATGCACCTGTGAGCATATCATTACATACTGACTATTGCACGCCAAGCAACGTGTTTGTTAGCAACTACGAGGTGAAAATACCCACAAGACAAGAATGGGATAACAGACCGCATACTGTTCGGAATGCCATGAACATATTCACCGATGGCTCTAAGCTTGAAGGGAAGGTGGGTGGAGGTATCTTTTCACCGGACCTGGGACTAGAGATCTCCTTTCGTCTTCCCGACCACTGCAGCGTGTACCAAGCAGAAATGCTGGCAATACACGGTGCAGCGTCTACGCCCCAAAACGGCAAACGGATATTTATCTTCTCAGATAGTCAGGCCGCGCTAAAGGCACTGAACTCATGTGTCGACAACACAAAGTCGCTAACTGAATGCCGCAGATCTCTTAACGAGATGGCTCAACACTTCAGTATCAGCCTTATTTGGGTACCTGGTCACAGGGATATTGAAGGCAACTGTATAGCGGATGAGCTAGCCAGAAGAGGTACCACCACTCATCTCCTTCCAGGAAATGATCTGGTAGGCATTCCCATGGCCTCTTTCAAACTCCTAGCTAGCACAAATACAAAGGGCAAATGAGCTCTGGTCGGGTCTCTCGACGTGCGAGATATCAAGGCTAACTTGGCCTTCGTACAACAAAGGACGCACTAACTGTCTGCTGTCCCTTAATAAATCCGGTGTCTCATCTCTGATAAGGGTGTTAACAGGGCACTGCTTAATAGGCAAACATGGTGCTAGGATGGACGTAATAACTCAAGATTACTGTCGCAGTTCCAGATGTATTGAAGAGGAGGAGAGTGTTCAGCATCTGCTGTGTCAATGTCCTGCACTCAGCAGAAGACGATTGGCTATTCTCGGCCAACCGTTCATCGACGACCTCACGGAGGTTTCAAAAATGGATATTAGGACTCTATCGAAATTCATTGATTCCACGAGCTGGTTTGATCCTCTAATCCAAGTGTGAGAATGTGAGATTGTTGATGTTTGATTCTCGGATATGGGGTGGGTCTTAAGACCGCATAGGGTATCACAATGGGCCAACTTGACTGGCCTAAGTAGTGGGTAGGGTCCTGCACTCTGTCCTGCCCTCGCAACCTAACCTAACCTAGGGTTGTAACATTTCATATTTAATATTTTTTGGCTTCCGTTAGAAATTAGATGTATGTCACCAAGGTCTATATGTGTTTTAATTTTATGGAAAAATTAAACCTAGCTTAGGAGAAAAGCTGTGGTAAAGTTGTGATTAAGCGCAAAATCTTCCCAACCCGTCTTCGAAATGAAACCTGCTTTAGCACAGTTTGATGCTGACATTAGACTGACCATGTGTCAAAAAACTCAACATTATATGTTAATTAATATTCGCACACGACCACTGTGACGAAATTTTTTTGATTTTTTACAAAACTGGAGAACAAAGTTTAGTCCTCTATAGGACCCTAGCCAAGCAAATTGTTTTAAAATCAATTGTGGCATATTGTTACGCTCTTTACCCTCATTCAAAGCTTGCTTATTCAAGTTTTGGTCTGATCACAATTTATAGCATATAACGCCAATAAAAGTACATGACCTCAGCAAAGTACACTATAAATTAAGACATTTTTTTTCTTTTTTGTTTGTTCAAAACATATATATAATACTTCTATATTGCTAGTACAATATACTCGCTAAGTTAAACCGTTCGACCAACTGATCCTTCGAGCAAAACATTTGGTCCGGATCGAACATTTGGTCCATTCAAAGCCGTTTTTATCCATCCAGCGACCTACAATCGAATTTACCAGCGACCTAAAATCCTACAACCAGCACATTAATTTGGCCTCAAACGCCCAGCGAATTTATATGCCAATATTTTCACAGCAATCAAATTTATCTGATACAGCAACAAATATATCCAAAGCAATCATCACGGTTTTTTGGTAACAGTAAGCAGCAACATCATACTTTTATTTAATTTCACTAGCTACAATCCGCAACAAAAATTACAACGAAAAAAGTAAGTGGTTTTAAAATTGAGTGCGCACATATATACATACATTATTATAAATATAAAATTTACAAAGTGTTTTGCAAGTGATTTTTTTTTGTGCAGTGAAAAAATAAAATTAAAGTTGGTGAAAATATTTTGTATAGATAGCCCTTCTGACCATCAAATATTACCCTCCACCAGAGGTAAGGAATATTTGACACGGCGTAAGGGTTTTTCAGTGCACCGAGCACACATATCTATACAAAAAATTAAAGTGAGTGTCATTTTGTGTCGATAGCCTTTCTGACCATAAATATTACCCCCCACCAGTGGTAAGGAATATTTGACACGGCGTAAGGGTTTTCAGTGCACCGAGCACGCATATCTATACAAAATTAAACTTTGTGAGTGTCGATTTGTTGGATAGCCCTACTGACCATCAAATATTAACCCCCACCAGTGGTAAGGAATATTTGACACGGCGCAAGGGTTTTCAGTGCACCGAGCACATATATCTACACAAATCAGTGGTGAGAAAGTTAAACCAAAAGGTCCACATATTCCCTGCAGAGGATTGGAGGAGCACATAAATTGTTCGTTACTTGCACTTCTCGTTGATTTAACTTTTCACAACAACAAAAACACTGCACAGTGACTATAACCTCACAGTGTTCACTTTTTGTCGATTTAGAATTTCTTTTGCACAAAAACAAACAAAAATCACTCTGTTAATACACTAAATTGCATTATTTGAAATAAAAATCACTTTTTTCGTAGTTTTTTGAAAATTTATACGTGAAATTTAAAAAATTTTTGGTTTATAAATTGCCGCCAAACTCGTTGCACTTTGTCTCGTTCGTTGTTATTTTTTGCGCTTAAAATACACGTATATAAGTTACGGCGCGGTTGTTGAGGCCAATGATGTCGATGTCGTCGGCATACGCCAACAGTTGTACGCTCTTGTAATATATTGTTCCAGCGCGGTTAAGTTCTGCAGTTTGTATTATTTTCTCCAGCATTAAATTAAAGAAATCGCACGATAGGAGGTCGCCCTGCCTGAAACCTCGTTTAGTTTCGAACGGCTCGGAGAGGTCCTTCCCAATTCTAACGGAGCTGGTGGTGTTGTTCAGCGTCATTTTGCACAGCCGTATAAGTTTTGCTGGGAAACCAAAATCAGACATAGCGGCGTATAGGCAACTCCTTTTCGTGCTGTCGAAGGCGGCTTTAAAATCAACAAAGAGATGGTGGTGTCCTTTTCTCAGGGGTTTTTTCCAAGATTTGGCGTATTGTAAAAATCTGGTCGATGGTAGATTTACCTGGTCTGAAGCCACACTGATAAGGTCCAATCAGTCGGTTTACGTCAGGCTTCAGTCTTTCGCACAATACCCTTGATAGGACTTTATATGCGATACTCAAAAGGCTGATTCCACGATAGTTGGCGCAGTTTGCGGGATCACCCTTCTTATGGATTGGACAGAGAACACTTAGGTTCCAATCTTCAGGCGTGCATTCATCCAACCATATTCTGCACAAGAGCTGGTGCATGCACCTTACCAGCTCCTCGCCGCCGCATTTAAATAGCTCAGCCGGCAGGCCATCAGCACCCGCCGCTTTATTGTTTTTTAGCCGTGATATAGCTACTCGCACCTCGTTATAGTCAGGTTGTGGAACTTCGATTCCATCGTCTTCGATTGTGGGGTCGGGGTCGTCCTCTGCTCTGGATTGTTACTCCGTTTAGAAGGGCAGATAAGTGATCCCTCCATAACCCTACTACTCTCTGAACATCTGTCACCAGGTCGCCGTTGTCATTTTTACAGGAGTTTGCCCCGGGGTTAAAACCTTCCGTCATTCGTCGAATTCTTTGATAAAATTTTCGGGCGTTGCTTCTGCTGGCTAGCATTTCAAGCTCTTCGATTTCACGCTTTTCCGCTTCCCTTTTGTTCGCCCGAAAAAGCCGTCACGCTTCCCTCTTCATCTCGCGGTAGTGTTCACACACGCTCCTTGTTGCATTCGCTTTTAACGTTGCCTTATAGGCGTCGTCCTTTCTTTTCATTGCGTCTTTGCAATCTCTATCATCGTACCAGTTGTTTTTTCGCATTTGCCGGAATCCAATTACTTTTTCGGCTGCGGTACGAAGTGATCCGGAGATATGCTCCTACTGCTCGTGCACTTCGCTGGGTTGAATTTTGCTCTCAGAGAGCAGGTGCGCGAGTCGTTCTGCGAAATCATTGGCTATCTGTTGTGACTGCAGCTTTTCGACGTCCAGCTTTCCTTGCGTTTTTTGTGGTGCCTCTTTCGTTTTACTTAGGCGAGTACGAATCTTGGCTGCTACCAAGTAGTGATCGGAGTCGATGTTTGGACCCCGCATCGTACGTACGTCCATAGCATGCCGTCCGTCTATCACAAAGTGATCGATCTGATTGCGTGTTTTCCGATCTGGCGATAGCCATGTTGCTTGATGGATCTTTTTATGCTTGAACCTGGTGCTGGCTACGACCATATTTCGTGCACCGGCGAAGTCGATCAGCCTGTATCCATTCGGCGAAGTCTCTTCATGGAGGCTGAACTTTCCGACAGTGGGGCCAAATACACCCCCTTTGCCCACCCTGGCGTTAAAGTCGCCAAGCACGACTTTGATATCATGACGGGGCAGCGCTCATAAGTTTCTTCTAATTTTACGTAGAATGCATCTTTTTCCACGTCGTCCTTGTCCTCGGTCGGTGCGTGCGCACAGATAAACTAATGGCGGCGATATACCAACAGGTTATCATAACCTCTAACGAGATTTTTAGCCGAGCTTCTCTTTCCAACTTGTGGTGTGTTGCTTTTGAGTTTTCCTACAAGTTGGCGGGACCTACAGTTTTTTGCCGACTCCGAACGGCACTTGCAAAGCAAATGAATTTTTTGCTGAGAAGCTTCTCATGGCAGAAATACACCCGGAGAGTTTGCCAAACTACTGCCGAGGGGCGACCCCGTTTAGAAAAATTCTTTTCTAAATAATTTTTGATGGTACTTTTGCCGGGCATCGAACCGCCACGACTTGGTGTACACTTAACCGCTACACCACGGCGGCCGCCAACGATATGGTGAAAAATCGTAGTTTTATTCGGATTGTGGCGAGACGCTCGTTCACGGCTGTGAAAGACACTACCTGTTTCACAAGCCTCTTTCCCACCACAAAACCGACGCCGAATCTGCGCTCATTAGACTTTGCAGGTTTGGATGGTCTTATAACCTTGCCCCGTCCATCGCATTTCTTGTATAGCGGTGATGTCAGCTTTTGCCTGTTTGAGGACCCCAACTATTCGGGCATCGTCACCTTCCCTGCTAAGGGTTCGGACATTCCAAGAAAATACCCTGATTTCCTTAATCATATTCCTATTTCGTTTGCAGTGGTCGTTATCTAAAGACTCCGAGGCCTGATTATTGGATCTCATTGGAAGTTCGTTTTTATGTGGTGGGTCCCAAACCCTACGCACAACCCGTCTCTCGGGGGGTTGGATTTAAATTACACATTTATATAGCGAGCCGCTTGGTTCAAGACAGACGCCCGCTTGCAGCCGCACCTCATGGTGACAGACGCTGCTGATGAAGTCCCCTGGCAAGCCCTTAAACCGATTATGTCGGAGTGGCCTTGTCAGGTTGTCGCCTTCTCACTTTAGTTCACCACCGAACGGGTGTTCAGTGGCTATCCAGAGATACGTGGGTTTTCCCGGACGTAGTGCTTCAGCAACTGGATATTCATAGCCAATCTTGGCACCTGTTCTTTTGCTATAGCCCAATTGGCAGTATCAGCTACAAAAACTAATCAAAAATAAAATTAAACTGAAAACGAATATTTCAAACACCTGCCGTTGATAGCGCCGGCCACCAAAACAATACAAATCGTTTCACACCCGTGAAAACATTAATCAAAAAGAAAACTGGACCCCTCCATAATATCTGGCTAAGAAATCGACATTAATTGGCAATGGTTCTCCAAGTATACTGATTGGCACATCAGAGGTTGCCGCTGCGTGAGATCGGTCCAATGGTGCAGACGACCAGTTTTGTCGCAACATAACCGGTCATTTCACTCTCGGTCGGACGTGCTAAACTAAAATCTAGAATACGCAGTTCACAATCCTCATTTACAGAAATATTGGACGGTGTAAGATCGCGATGAATTATGCCTGCTCTGTGAATATATTTGAGTCCACGCAATATTTGATATACAAGAAATTGTACATGATCATCGGATAAACATTGCGTTCTTATTATATTATTTAAATCGGCATCCATTAAATGTGGGACCAAATAAACTTGTTGAAAATTTTCCAATGTAACATTTGTTGGATGTGGGTGAAACACGTCCAACAAACCGATCACATTATCTTGATCCATGTGTTTGAAAAGAAGCATTCACGTTAAGTACGTTTGGCATGTACGGCCGAATGAAATGGGCGTGCTAGCTTTTTAATGGCCACATGCATGTTTGTACCTTCTACTAGGGCCTTACATACTTGACCATAGGCGCCGGAACCAACTGGTTGCAATTGTTGATAAAGTTTTGGTATCTCCCATTCGGTACGATGGATGTCAACTGAACCCCCGGCGCATTAAAATTTGACCCCGCCCATGCGCCATGCCTCTTTGTGGCATAAATTTTATTGCCACACATTTTGGTGTAGCATACCGTTGGGGCATACGCATGTAGAGTTGCCCATTGATGGGGCATATAGAATGCTGCCCATGAAAGCTAAAACGAAAAGAAAGATTAATACGCATGTCCAAATATTTTTTCATGTATGTATCCATCGCTGTGCGCGGGCCGGCACAGCGAGGAACACATATATGTACATACATGATTTTACACTGTATCGTTTCAACAGCGCCACGTCATACTTACCGGATTCCCCTTTTGTCCATGTCCATAGTTCCTTGGTCCACTGCAACCGTAACCTGAAAATAAAAAGAAAATTCATTAATAAACAAATAATTAAAGAAATCTACAAATTGTACTACTTACCACCGCGTGTGAATTTTCCTGAATGACAGTCCATGCATGAGAGTTCCGGTGAGTGCTGCCACACGAAATTTTTTTTTTGTACCAAATCGAGGTACCATATGAAGTGTGATAGTACATTTGCACCGCACCAAATTTGGTAGCTGAAGTGTAATAGTACATTTACACCGCACCATATTCGGTAACTGAAGTAATAGTACATTTACACCGTACCAAATTTGGTAGCTGAAGTGTAATAGTACATTTACACCGCACCAAATTTGGTAACTTTGGCGAAAAATTGAAATTTGGCGTTTGTTTTCCATACAAATCTAAGTTCCCACTGAACTAAAAACTGCAGGTCAAACATAATATTGGACAAATTTAGATACAAAAGGATGAATTTCGTATCATTCAGGGCCAAAATAATCATTAAATTCTACCTCAAAGGACGCTTGTTTTATGAAGTTTCGGCACGTAGTTAAGTGTCAATGCAACTACTTCCTGTTCCCTTGGGTGGCAGGAAATGGACAAATGCCAAATGATGCAAAAATGCCCCGAAAATACATAAATAAGGGCAAAAATACCCAAAAATACCAATATCATCCGAAAGTTAATGCAAAATTAGGAAAAGGTTCAATTTAAAGATTTTAATCCCCAACGTGTCCGAATAAGCCAAACCAGAACCTAATATCTGACCCTAGGGAAACCCAACCCACCAATTCCGCTAGCACATTTTCAACGACTGGCGTCACCTTCAAGCGGGTCAAAACGGATTTACGCGTAACCCAATTTACTATCCCGTGCCGACTATGCGAAAAGTCGCACAGCATACGCCTGTGCCCATTCTATAGAGCCATGTCTAACGTAGAGCGACTAAGGGTGGTTCTAGATGCGCGCTACTGTACAAACTGTTTATCGCCGTTTCACGAAAGAAGAACCTGTACGAGTAAACCTCGTTGCCACCGTTGCAACGAGCAGCACCACACATCCACGCATACCGATGACGCGCCACCAACATACGACGACAGTGACGACATCAGCTCTGATGGAGCGCTATCCATACACGTAGCAGAACACACACTTTCATGGGCAGAGGAGGTCGCTGAGGAAGAGATATACAGAAGGGAGGACCCAACGGCAGTCGAGGAGGCTCCATCAGGCGGTATGGAGCATTGACGTTTCCGGGCACTGCTGTACCACGAAAGACCTACCAAGCTACAAACCGGAGATGGCGCGGAGACACGTCCTCTCCGCCCATCGCACCGTCCTCGCAGAGGTCGGCATGGCGACGCGGAACCGCGTCCGTTCCGCTCGTTCCGGCGTTCGTCTGCTAGGACGGCCCCATATAATCCACGAGCTCAAGACACCACCCTCGCGATCCGTCGACATACATCGTCGGGCTTTAGAACAGGTCGCCTGCTACAGGCCCCGCTAGCGACAACCATAACGCGAGCCTTCGTTGCCATCGCCCCAACAGCAATCGTCCGCTTAGCCGTCGGCGGGAAACTCCACCCGATGCGCGCGCTTATAGATAATTGCGCCCCGATGTCAATCATTGACGCTAATCTAGCGAAGGATCTCGGCTTAGAACGTACTGGTACAGCCTATAGCACGAAAGCCACCATCAAGTTACGTGGTCGATATGGGACAGCTAAGGAAATCACAACGCAGGCTACAGTCGTGGCTCAATATTCACGCCTCAGCCCGACAAAAACGCTGGATCCGTCAGTAGCAACGTCATTTCAATTCCTGGAGCTGGCGGATCCAGACTTCCACCGGTCTTCACCAGTCCGGCTCACACTTGGCGCTGACGTCTACGCCGATCTAATGGTCAGTGGCACGCCAACGTCCACCCTGAACGGGCTCCTGACGCAAGCCACAATTTTCGGCTTAATTATATCTGGGGCTCACCAGCAATGAGCAATTAAATAAGTAAAGTGCACCAAAATTAACCCACGTTCATTTTTACTAATCCTTTCATCTCATCCACAGGAGCCACCGGAAGTAGATGCGGCTACGAGAAATTGATTTAATTTCAAGTCATTAATTCCCCTTCCTGGAATTTGGTTGTTGGCGGACGGGTCTAGAGCTTGCTCACCGCAAGGGGGCCGGCATGTTTAGGCCACAAGCCTAAATATTCCTGCTCACCCTCGTATTTCACTATACATCACTATATTTTACTCCGTTGCGATGTTTTACCGCCAACCGGGTAGACTCCGCCGGATAACAGCAAAAAGCTAGTATTCGGCGGTGGCCGCGAATAAGTTCGGCCTACTCTCACACTCTTTTAGCAACCGCCAAGCAAACCGCCAGCAGCCAACCCAGCCGAAGGTAAATTTTATTTTCCACACATTAATTCTTTATTGTAGTACATCTTGCACAAAATTCCATTTTAATTTATTATACACTAACACCTTTGCGTTTCTCACTTGTAAATAATTAAATTCCATTTACTTGTGTATTTGATATTGTTTGCACTACTTGAGATCGATTAAATTATAACGAGTATTAATTCAACCGGTATTATTTATTTCTTTTTCACCCTTTATTACGAGCGCGACCGACTTTGGAACATGAGATCGTCAAGGCATTTGATTGTCTGTCCCAGCTTGATGTGATATACATAGATTTTTCCAAAGCCTTCGATAAGGTAGACCATACAGTCCTGTTGCATAAATTAAAAAACTTCTGCATTACAGGTAAGCTATTGGAATTTTTGTCTAGTTTCCTAAGTGGAAGGAAACTATTCATAAAAATGGGGTCCACTAGGTCCAGCATTTGTGTCAATGCGTGGTTAGGTATTCCGCAAGGAACTCACAGCGGCCCATTGTTATTTCTACTTTTTATTAACGATCTACCCTCACACTTTAAATATGTGAATTGTCTAATGTTTGCGGATGATGTGAAACTCTTTTTGAAAGTTGATAGTATCTCTGATAGCGAAAAGTTGCAGCATGATTTAAAGTCTTTCGAAATTTGGTGTGATCTAAATCACTTGTATTTAAACATCAATAAATGCTCCATAGTAACATATTCTAGGAAGCCGGATACAGTCCTTTTTGATTGTCATCTGGATACGAAGGTGCTTAATCGTATTTCAGACATGAAGGATATGTGTGTGTGAAATTCGACACCAAGCTATCCTTCAATAAATATATTGATTTCGTTACGTCCAAATCGTTTGCGCTGATAGGTTTCATTAAAAGAAAATTTAGCGACTTTAAGGACCCGAACACCCTTAAATCTTTGTTTATTGCTATTGTACGGAGTTGATTGGAATACTGATCTTTGATATGGAGTGCATACTACGAATTATACTCCGCAAAAATTGAAAGAGTTCAGAGAGTCTTCACAAAATATGCTTTATATATCAACTTAGAAAGTGGTCCCCCGCCCTACATTAGCAGGCGGAAGCTTCTTGTCTTACAATCTTTACATGATCGAATAATTTGCTGTTCATTGATATTTGTGTATAATGTGATCAACCAAAATATTGATTGTGATGACATAAAGGCTTTATTCAACGTATATATATTATATACCCCCAAGAACGCTGAGATCTAATCGCTTATTTGCTGATTCAATCAGTACAATTAATTACTCGTTGAATGAACCCATTAATAGATGTATCCGTACTTGTAATAGTTACGCAAATGCTATAGATCTAAATTCAAGTTTTTATACATTTAAATTAAGTTCTGAAACAAATAAATATAATATAATAATATCCTTGGTTCAATCAAGACCTGTGCGAAACTGCGTATGTGCAAAATTGGTATACAACATGCCAAGTCCTACTGCGTAGTACAACCTCTGCGTAGGCGGCCTTCGGCCGCGCTTATGATAAATAACCCGGGGCTACGCCATGCCAAGTCCGGGTGGTTGCTGAATCGTGGCAACATGCCACGGTACGAAACTAATGTAATGCCAAGTCCTTCTGCGTAGGCGGCCTTCTGATTTTAAAAATTACTTCTAATTTTGCACGGGTTTGTACCCAAAACAATAATACATCTAATGAAAGGTAATTAAATTAACTACCCAATGGAAAAACAATTTTAAAATCGGTTCATTCGTTTTTGAGAAATTTTGATTTCAAAAAACGTTTTAAATGAACTTTAACCCTTAATAACTCTGAGGATAAAAAAATCGAATCAGCTACTGAGATTATATTACCTGTATACTAGAGTGCCTCGCCTTACAGGGGGAAAAAAAAGTCGACCGTACCTCCCCTCATTTGAAGAGTTTTTGAAAAAAATTAAAAAAAAAAATTTTTTTTTCTGGCAACCCTAGATGTCCCCCAATTGCATTTTCATGAACATGAAATGGTATTATAACTTTGGTCCAATGTTTGTAAGTATGAGAAGAAGAAGACATAGACCCACTAATAAGTATACCGTTATGATCAGGACGATGAGTTGATTCGATTTAGCCATGTCCGTCTGTCCGTCCGTACGTCTGTTTGTACGCAAACTAGTCCCTCAATTTTAGAGATATCTCGATGAAATTTGGTATGGAGACGTTATTTTATATGAGACTAATCATTCGTCGGAACTAGCAAGATCGGACCAAAACTACTCATAGCTCCCATATAATCGATTGTTCCGATAAACGGATTTCGGGCTATAACTTCTGTAATTAAAGAGCTAGTATCGTGAAATTTTGTAGGTATTGAAGTTTTTATATGTGAAATATCGATGTTGAAAATCATTGAGATGGGATAAATATTTCTCCCATACAATCGATTGTTCCGATAAACGGATTTTGGGCTATAACTTCTGTAATTAAAGAGCTAGTAACGTACAATTTTGTAGGTATTGATGTTTTTATATGTGAAATATCGATGTTGAAAATCATTGAGATGGGATAAATATTTCATATAGCTGCCATACAATCGATTGTTCCGATAAACGGATTTTGGGCTATAACTTCTGTAATTAAAGAGCTAGTAACGTGAAATTTTGTAGGTATTGAAGTTTTTATATGTGAAATATCGATGTTGAAAATCATTCAGATGGGATAAATATTTCATATAGCTCCCATACAATCGATTGTTCCGATAAACGGATTTTGGGCTATAACTTCTGTAATTAAGGAGCTAGTAACGTACAATTTTGTAGGTATTGATGTTTTAATATGTAAAATATCGATGTTGAAAATCATTGAGATGGGATAAATATTTCATATAGCTCCTATACAATCGATTGTTCCGATAAACGGATTTCGGGCTATAACTCCTGTAATTATAAAGCGAGGAACGTGAAATTTTGTGAGTATTGCTATTTTTATATGTGAAATATCAATGTTGAAAATCATTGAGAAGGGATAAATATTTCACATAGCCCCCACACAATCGATTGTTCCGATAAACGGATTTTGGGCTATAACTCCTATAATTATATAGGTAGGGTCGTGAAATTTCGTAACTATTGCTTTGTTAGAAAGTGGGATGTCGATGTTAAAAATCAATGAGATTGGACAAATAAAACACATCGCCCCCATATAATCGATAGTTCCGATAATTAGGGTATGAGCTAAAGTTAAATTCACACAGGCTGTACTGGGGATCGAACAGTGAAAATCGTGACGCTTATTCATGCAAGGTATATAGCCTTCGGCACTGCCGAAGACAGCTTTCCTTACTTGTTCTTCATATCTTCGGCATTTATTGTCGGATTTTAAAGTTTGATACACCAATTTTTTTGTCTCAGGGGGTGGGGTTTTCCTAAAAAAAGCTCATTGAGCTCATTCGTTTCCTTGTGGTACTTACCCACCATATCTCAGTTTCTACCATCCTAATGTAACAACCTAATGTCAGTTTATTGAACACCGTAAAAAATCATAAATCTTTTGGGAAGAAAGTATTTCGGTTCAATCAATGGAACCAGAAATATAACACTATTTATTTTTACCACGCTTTTATTAGGTTCACTTGTATGTTTGTTTGTTTGCTTGCTTGCTTGCTTGTATGTACATATGTAACTCTCGTTCGGTTTAAGCCCCAGTGGCCCAAAAACCGTAAAATGTCCCAAAAATATGGGTATCAAACGAAAGGGGAACGCCCCAGGATTCATTTGGACTTCGATATATTTCGATAAATTTATCGATAACTGAGTTATCGGTCAAAATATGATTGCCCAAAAACCTAAAAAAATCCCTACAATATGGGTATCAAACGAAAGGTGAAGTCCCCAGGTTTCACTTGGACATCGACATATTTCGATAAATTTATCGATAACTGAGTTATCGGTCAAAATATGATTGCCCAAAAACCTAAAAAAATCCCTACAATATGGGTATCAAACGAAAGGTGAAGGCCCCAGGTTTCATTTGGACTTCGATATATTTCGATAAATTTATCGATAACTGAGTTATCGGTCAAAATATGATTGCCCAAAAACCTAAAAAAATCCCTACAATATGGGTATCAAACGAAAGGTGAAGGCCCCAGGTTTCATTTGGACATCGACATATTTCGATAAATTTATCGATAACTGAGTTATCGGTCAAAATATGATTGCCCAAAAACCTGAAAAATTCCGTACAATATGGGTATCAAACGAAAGGGGAGGGCCCCAGGTTTCATTTGGACATCGACATATTTCGATAAATTTATCGATAACTGAGTTATCGGTCAAAATATGATTGCCCAAAAACTTAAAAAAAATCCCTACAATATGGGTATCAAACGAAAGGTGAAGGCCCCAGGTTTCACTTGGACATCGACATATTTCGATAAATTTATCGATAACTGAGTTATCGGTCAAAATATGAAGGCCCAAAAACCTAAAAAAAATTCCTACAATATGGGTATCAAACGAAAGGTGAAGGCCCCAGGTTTCACTTGGACATCGACATATTTCGATAAATTTATCGATAACTAAGTTATCGGTCAAAATATGAAGGCCCAAAAACCTAAAAAAAATCCCTACAATATGGGTATCAAACGAAAGGTGAAGGCCCCAGGTTTCACTTGGACATCGACATATTTCGATAAATTTATCGATAACTGAGTTATCGGTCAAAATGTGGTTGCCCGAAAACCTTAAAATTTCCCTACAATATGGATATCAAACGAAAGGGGAAGGCCCCAGGTTTCATTTGGAATTCGATATATTTCGATAAATTGATCGATAACTGAGTTATCGGTCAAAATATAAATGCCCAAAAACCTAAAAAGTTCCCTACAATATGGGTATCGAACGAAAGGTGAAGGCCCCAGGTCTCATTTGGACTTCGATAAATTTATCGATAACTGAGTTATCGGTCAAAATATGATTGCCCAAAAACCTTAAAAATTCCCCACAATATGGGTATCAAACGAAAGGTGAGGGTCCCAGGTTTCACTTGGACATCGACATATTTCGATAAATTTATCAATTACTGAGTTATCGGTCAAAATATAATTGCCCAAAAACCTAAAAAATTCCCTACAATATGGGTATCAAACGAAAGGTGAAGGCCCCAGGTCTCATTTGGACTTCGATATATTTCGATAAATTTATCGATAACTGAGTTATCGGTCAAAATATGATTGCCCAAAAACCTAAAAAATTCCCTACAATATGGGTATCAAAAGAAAGGGAAAGGCCCCAGGTTTCATTTGGACTTCGATATATTTCGATAAATTTATCGATAACTGAGTTATTGTCAAAATCTGAGGCAAAATGCCTTAAAATTCCCTAACAATATGGGTATCAAACGAAAGTGGAAGTCCAAAGGTTTCGTTTGGACTTCGATATATTTCGATAAATTTATCGATAACTGAGTTATCGGTCAAAATATGATTGCCCAAAAACCTAAAAAAATCCCTACAATATGGGTATCAAACGAAAGGTGAAGGCCCCAGGTTTCATTTGGACATCGATATATTTCGATAAATTTATCGATAACTGAGTTATCGGTCAAAATATGATTGCCCAAAAACCTAAAAAATGCTTACAATATGGGTATCAAACGAAAGGTGAAGGCCCCAGGTTTCATTTGGACATCGACATATTTCGATAAATTTATCGATAACTGAGTTATCGGTCAAAATATGATTGCCCAAAAACCTGAAAAATTCCCTACAATATGGGTATCAAACGAAAGGGGAGGGCCCCAGGTTTAATTTGGACAAAGACATATTTCGATAAATTTATCGATAACTGAGTTATCGGTCAAAATATGAAGGCCCAAAAACCTAAAAAAAATCCTACAATATGGGTATCAAACGAAAGGTGAAGGCCCCAGGTTTCACTTGGACATCGACATATTTCGATAAACTTATCGATAACTGAGTTATCGGTCAAAATGTGGTTGCCCGAAAACCTTAAAATTTACCTACAATATGGGTATCAAACGAAAGGGGAAGGCCCCAGGTTTCATTTGGAATTCGATATATTTCGATAAATTGATCGATAACTGAGTTATCGGTCAAAATATAAATGCCCAAAAACCTAAAAAGTTCCCTACAATATGGGTATCAAACGAAAGGTGAAGGCCCCAGGTCTCATTTGGACTTCTATAAATTTATCGATAACTGAGTTATCGGTCAAAATATGATTGCCCAAAAACCTTAAAAATTCCCCACAATATGGGTATCAAACGAAAGGTGAGGGTCCCAGGTTTCACTTGGACATCGACATATTTCGATAAATTTATCGATTACTGAGTTATCGGTCAAAATATGATTGCCCAAAAACCTAAAAAATTCCCTACAATATGGGTATCAAACGAAAGGTGAAGGCCCCAGGTCTCATTTGGACTTCGATATATTTCGATAAATTTATCGATAACTGAGTTATCGGTCAAAATATGATTGCCCAAAAACCTAAAAAATTCCCTACAATATGGGTATCAAACGAAAGGGAAAGGCCCCAGGTTTCATTTGGACTTCGATATATTTCGATAAATTTTTTCGATAACTGAGTTATTGTCAAAATCTGAGGCAGAATGCCTTAAAATTCCCTAACAATATGGGTATCAAACGAAAGGTGAAGTCCAGAGGTTTCGTTTGGACTGCTGTATTTTTCGATATATTTATCGATAATTTCCTAGGACATTTGACTAAAAAGTAAAAAATAAATATAGTTTAAAAAAACTAAAACTCACGCTTTTAGAGAGTATTGAACTAAAAATTTGAAAATAATTTTAAAAACCCTACACAGTAGTATTGTGGAAAAAGCGTGGTCCGCTTTGTGCCATAATTTTCGTATATCGAGCGCTCGACGCTTTTCCCACATAATGCTAGTTTCTTTACTGCGCTTTCATTAGCTTTACTTGTACATACATTCATATGTATTTTTGCTTGTTTGTATGTAACTCTACTTCAGTCTACCCGATAGTGGCATATGACTGTCACAAAAACCTTGAAATGTGCCTTCAATGTGGGTGTCAAACGATAGGAGGTTGCATTTGGACTTCGATATATTTATCGATAACTAAGTTATCGGTCATAATGCCCACTACCTATATCAAACGAAAGGGAAGGTCCACAGGTTTCTATTATTTAAACCAAGGAATATTTCGATATATTTATCGATAACTGACTTATCGGTCAAAATGAGGTTGTCCAATAATATTGAAAATTGCCTACAATATGGGTATCAAACGAAAGTGGAGGCCCAGAGGTTTCGTTTGCACTGCGGTATACTTCGATATACATATATATCGATTACTTCATAACACACTTAACTAAAAAGTAAAAATAAATATAGTTTAAAAAGCGAAAACACGCGCTTTTAAAGAATATTGCAATAAAAAGGTAAAAATAATTTAAATAAAAAACGAAGATTATGGAACAAAGCGGACCACGCTTTTTCCACAATACTACTGTGTAGGGTTTTTAAAATTATTTTCAAATTTTTAGTTCAATACTCTCTAAAAGCGTGAGTTTTAGTTTTTTTAAACTATATTTATTGGTCTAAAAGCACATTTACACCGCACCAAATTTGGTAAATTTGGTGAAAAATTGCAAATTTGGCGCTGTTTTTCATAAAAATCTCATTTTCCAAATTTGGAATTCCATCACATTTGGCCTCATTCGCCGAACAATACAATCCACAGTTCATCCAAATAGCAACCCTGCGGGTGTTCCACATTTAGAATTGCCAAGCAAGAACCTTAATGGGTAATTAACGTGTTATAACTTTTGCATTATGAACAGCTGTAAATAACAATTTCAACTATTTTTTTTTAACAAAATTGACCAATTCTAGCAAGAAAAGACAGAAGCCTTCTTGACTCTTCATTTATTATTACTCTACTGGTGTTTAAAACATCATGGTTGTACATTTTCTTTCGGTCTGGTCAAGTTTCAAAGTTTGAAAAACGTAATTTTTAGGTTACTCTATTTTAGCTGTAAAAATGTTTCCATTAGAGATCCATTTGGTGAGCTCCATGCCTGTAGCTTAGGTGTTGTATTTGTTGAGGGTATCGGCTGTTTTGTAGAGATTGGTATAAATTGCGAACGCGAGAACTCAAACACTGTTTTATTACTACTCTTGTGCTGCGGAGTGTGTGTGGTTGTATCCAAGAGAAATTAGCTCCTTTTTTACTTCATCTGGAGTTTGTTTTCAAGGCCATAGAGGACTGCACTAAACGACCTTTAATTTTTAAGGTCATGAGTAACAAACTGGCATGACTTCTCTTTCAACAGTTCCTTAATTTTGTTATAAGTTTCACTTGATTCGCTTAGAACTTTAACGCCAATGGAAATTCGTTTTAAGAAAAAGCCGGTAATACCATTTTGAAGTAAAAGATTCCTTATAAAGTCACTGTCTTGCACTAGGGCTTTGATAGGCGGAAGCACTTCTTTTGCTGGTTTTTCGTTTAGAGCATTTTCATTACACTCCATATTAGTTTCTTCACTTTCGAGGCCCTGCAAGGGCGTATAATAGTTTCTTCTGTTAACATTTTTATTTTTATCACTCACACTTGGTTTAGTAGTGTCCAAAAGTTTGCTTAATTTACTTGAAGACATTTGGTCTTCAATTTGGTTGTAAGCTTTTCGTTTCACTGTTGCGTGTAGTGTCACTTAGTTATTGGAAAACAAGAAAACACGTCTGCCTTCGTCAAAGAGAACGCTGCAACTCCCGATATTCACCGATGGAAAGAAAATTGAAAAAACTGAGGTATAGGCGGTATATTTTCAGGGGCATCCCCGAAATTTAAGGATGGGGGTACGGGCTAGCGACCCCACGACCCCTAAAGATTTTATTGGTACAATTTTCGATCACAAGCGATACTAGTTCATATAAATCGATGTCATAAATATATCAGTGACGCGTTTCAATACAGTCGAATTACTTTTCAAAAAATACACCGCCATATTGGATCAACCATTTTGAATTTAAAAACCGATATCGGATTCGTTATCAGACAACGCACAAACCCCCCAGTACCAAGCTTCAATAAAATACAATTAGTTTTCAAAACCATCACCGCCATATTGGACCCGCCATTTTGAATTTAAAAAAAAAACTGACATCGGATTAATAATCAGCGATGTCATAAACCTTCTAGATGCGAAATATATCCAAAAAACCAATACGCAATTGGATCAGTGTAGGCGTTTTAGTTGCACCGTTTTCAATTTCGAAACATATTTTCAGGAGTTAAACCCTTTCTACTCATCCAAGAAGGCTATTGAATTGCAGGAATATTCGCCAATGAAAACAGAATAACAACACACGAAAATCCAAATTTTTACTGCACTTAAACATGTTAAAATGAAATTAACTTTGCAAGTATCTAATTTTTATGTTTTTAAAAACAATCAGCGCAACCTCTAAACCACTTTAAAAAAAAAAAAAAAAAATAGCAGCCTCTTTTTATACCTTTCATGAACATGAAATGGTATTATAACTTTGGTCCGATGTTTGTAAATATGAGAAGAAGAAGAGATAGACCCATCAATAAGTATACCGAAATGATCAGGATGACGAGATGAGTTGATTTAGCCATGTCCGTCTGTCCGTCTGTCTGTCTGTCTGTCTGTCTGTCTGTTTGAACGCAAACTAGTCCCTCAGTTTTTGAGATATTTGGCTGAAATTTGGTATGCGGCCACCATTTTCCAATATAGGAATCATTTGTCGGAACCAGCAAGATCGGACCAATATAACATACAGCTCCCATACAACCGATTATTCCGATAAACGGATTTTGGGCTATAACTCCTGTAATTAAACACGAAGGAACGTGAAATTTTGTAAGTGTTGCTATTTTTATATGTGAAATATCGATGCTGAAAATCATAGAGATGGGATAAATATTTCACATAGCTCCCATACAATCGATTATTCCGATAAACGGATTTTGGGCTATAACTCCTGTAATTAAACACTAGGAACGTGAAATTTTGTAAGTATTGCTATTTTTATATGTGATATATAGATGTTGAAACTCATAGAGATGGGATAAATATTTCACATAGCTCCCATAGAATCGATTATTCCGATAAACGGATTTTGGGCTATAACTCCTGTAATTAAACACGTAGGAACATGAAATTTTGTAAGTATTGCTATTTTTATATGTGATATATAGATGTTGAAAATCATAGAGATTGGATAAATATTTCACATAGCCCCCATACAATCGATTGTTCCGATAAACGGATTTTGCTAGATAACTCCTGTAATTATACAGGTAGGAAGTGAAATTTTGGAAGTATCGCTATTTTTATATGCGAAATATCGATGTTGAAAATCATTGAGATGGCATAAATATTTCACATAGCTCCCATACAATCGATTATTCCGATAAGCGGATTTTGGGCTATAAGTCCTGTAATTAAACACATAGAAACGCGAAATTTTGGAAGCATCGCTATTTTTATATGTAAAATATCGATGTTGAAAATTATTGAAATGGGATAAATATTTCACATAGCCCCCATACAATCGATTGTTCCGATAAACGGATTTTGGTAGATAACTCCTGTAATTATATCGGTAGGAATGTGAAATTTCGTAAATGTTGCTATTTTAGAATGTGGAATGTCGATGTTAAAAATCAATGAGATTGGACCAATATAACACATCGTCCCCATATAATCGATAGCTCCGATAATTTCGGTATGAGCTAAAGTTAAATTCACACAGGCTGTACTGGGGATCAAACAGTGAAAATCGTGACGCTTATTCATGAAAGGTATTTAGCCTTCGGCACAACCGAAGACAGCTTTCCTTACTTGTTTTGTCATAAGGAACAATAATTGGGTGTAGCGTTTTAGAATTTCCAAAAAGTCCATATTTGTGAACCACTCTAATACCCATCACGGAGGAAAAGGTTAGGTGGATAGTTAAAAGTTTCAAACCGTTCAAGGCTGCCGGGCCAGACGGGATTATTCCCGCACAACTCATAAACATGTTGGAGACATCAGGCAAATGGCTGGTATTTCTCTATACAGCCTGCCTGGCTCTTAGCTACATTCCGTGCTCCTGGAGAAGTGCCACGGCAGTGTGGTTGTTGTAATTACATTAGGCTGTCCCTAAAAACGTGCAAAAAAAAGTCACGCACCCGGACTTGGAATGGCCTAGCCCAGGATTATTTTTCATAAGCGCGGACGAAGGCCGCCAACTCACAAAGGTGTCCTGCACATAAATACCATGGATCCCGCCCCAATTTTGGTATCGGACACGGGTAATTTTTCGAATACATTATTGTAAAAAATAAAATTAATCTTATAAACTCTCAGACTGTAACAAAAAATAAAACTTTATATAAGAAAAGAAAGGAAAATATTCTTAGAATCTTAGATAAAAAGGAAGAATATTCTGAAAATGAGCTTTTAAAAAATTTAGCATACTATACTTCTTTAACTTAAATACTTTTACTATTTAGATATACATATGTATATAACTTATATATTATAATATTTTCTTTCTAACTCTAAATATCTCTATGGGGCCGTTCAAGTATTACGCGCCCCCCTTGTCATCGAAAGCGGATACCCCATGCTTACGTAAACATTATAAAGGTATTCTCTCTAAATTTTTTTCCATGAAAAACACAAGAATTTAACATAGGTACTATTGCCAAAATTGCAAAATGCAAGAACAGAAAACACACGCATTTTGATGTTTCATGAAAAAAAATTTGAAAGTAAATTTCCTGTGTTTTTTATGAAAAAAATTTTATATTTTTATGTGTTGTTTTTTTCATATAATAATTTTACAACAAGACAATAGATTTGGGATATATCAGATTTACTGATTCAATATAGAGAAAGGAACAAAAGTATTATAATCTTATGAGCATAAAAAACTTGTTTTAAATTGAATTCAAAATAACAGTCATCAGTCCATGAAACGAGAGTCCATGATTCTAATTTTTTGATGACATTGGATTGGATTGCTGCTCAATATTGTAAATCTACTCACTTTCATCGGATTTTGGAATGTCCACGTCATTCTCATCAAGCCATTCAACATCATGATGATCTAAGTTTTGAATAAGGCACATCAGTTCATTAGCACGACGAGCAGCGTCTCTTACCAGTGTTGCCGTTGGGGACCCTAAAGGGTCAATTTGACCCTTTTTTAGAGCCAGGACCCCGGACCCTACTTTTTCAAATATGTACCATTTTTGACCATTTTATAAAATTCGTGACCCTTTTTGACCCCTTTTCACTTTCAAACTGCAATGAAATGCATTTTTGTCGTTTTTTTGTTAAAAGCCAAAAAATCTCTTCGTTCGTTTTTTACTCTTATATCAGGAACTCTTGCCGATTTTCAAATGTCTTTCCAAGTGGGAAAGTAGGTAATGCATTACCTTTTTCATCCATGAAAAGAAGCATGAGCAAAGTAACGCATGAAAAAATATTTGAAAAATCTTCCCATGTAATGTATTTCGTAAGGTTTTATTTTTCAAAAACATTACTTTTCCTATGACATTGCTGTAGAAAAAGTAATACATGTATTCCATTATACAAAAAAATACTGATATGCCGACTGATCACGAAAATTTGCCGACATTTTTTATATAGGTATAATAATGGATTTAAAAAAAATAAATAAGTGAAATGCACTTGTGAAAATGCGCAATATGTTACCGAATGAATTAAAAATTACAGTGTTTGTTTACTCTTTCTTTATTTTCGTCGTATAAAATGTTTTACAAAATTAAATACATACTAAAAAGATACCCTTTTCACAAAAATCAAAATAATTTTACAAAGAAAAATGGAAGAATTAAATTCAAATTTTGACTCTGCGATGTTTTAGTAAGGACCATTTTTGAACAATTCACAAAGGTCAATTTCATCTACTTTATCTTTTGAAGAGAAGAGCAACATCAACGAATTTAAACGATCATCTCCCATTGTTGTGCGCAAATGGTCGAAACTATTTTCAATTTACTGAAGGAACGTTCACACGATGCTGACGTGACAGGAGCAGTCAAAATATAACGAACCAGTTTATATGCTAAGGGAGTAACTCGTTTTAACTTGAATGCTACCGTGGAAATATCTTCGAATGATTTAGAACTTTGACATGAGTCAAAAAGAATTTGTAACTCACAAAGCAAACATTCGACTTCTTCCTTGAAAAATTCGGGTTTCAATTGTACAATAGAGTTTCTCAAATCAATCGTAACATTATTTCTGTTTCAAAATCGAAAATTGTAGCAGATTCCGGATTTTCGTCAATTTTTTTTGGCACTCGTCGCGTTCTGTGATGCTTTGAAAAGTCGTTTTCGGGGCTTATCTCCCACTTCCGAGCAAAGGAAACCGAGCTCGCAATCAAATCGTTTATTTGAATATCATCGTTCATTTGCTGAAATGACTCTGATGTGCTTTGAATCAACAATAAAGCATCGATGATATTAAGTTCTTCAGCTTCCAAATTTTTAACTTTGAACATTATATTTTGTCCATCGTGTTTTTGACAAATTCTTCAACTGCAATGAATTTTCAATATTACCTAACTCTTCACGCAAACTCAAGAAACGTTTCGTACTTCCAGAAAAAAAAACATACAAAACTTCTAAAACATTAAAAAATTCTTTAATCAAACAGCTTGCATGGCATGAAGCTTCAACAAATATGTTGATTCTATGAGCATGACATGGAATATAGGGAATACGTTTTTCACATTTTTCCGCTAATTTTTGCTGCGTGCCTTTAAACTTTCCAGACGTGTTTTTTGCAAAATTATAAGATTGGAAAACAATGTTTTTTATGGAAATTCCCATCGACTGAAGAGCTGTTACAATTTTTCCAGCCAGCTCTTCTCCTGATTTTTTAGTCAGGACGATATCCATCTTCAAAAGCCGTTCAACAGGTACAATTCCTTCATTTGTTTGATGCGCATACCGAATATTTACAGCTAATCGATCTTGATGTGACAGGTCTGGAGTAGTATCAGCCATTACAGAAAATATTCCCGCTTGGTTAATTTTTTTCCGGCATCGCACACTCAAAGATGCCGACTACATTTAAAAAATTTAGTCAAAAATACCGATACTTATGAGTCGTTCAGTGAACACAGTGACTAAGTCCATTCGAGTTGAAGTTAAGAAATCCGTTGATTTAATTTACATTGCATTTTAAAATTCCCTGTGTAATTGAAACTAAAATATTAGATGTAGGATGCATAAATACGGATATAGCTTACATTTGACAGTATATTTTGTATTTTTTTAGTGTTGTTGCGAGCTACAAGGAGCCAGATATTGGCTGCATTAAATCATGGAGTTAATCAGAATGGCTTCTGGAAAAAATTAAAATTTTTTCAGTGGCCAAAAAAATTTTTTAGTTAAATGGTGTTAATACTTGTTGTTCGGTATAGTTACTAAAATCACGAGAAGATATGACTATAACAAGTGCTGCGACACTTAAATCTCAGATTTTGAAAAAAGTAGACTTAGTCACTGTGTGCACTGAAAGGCTCATATAAGAAATTTACTCAAAAATGCCTACTACATTTAAGAAATTTAGTCAAAAATGCCGACTACTCAAAAATGCCGACTGCATGTAAGAAATATAGTCAAAAATGCCGACTACATGTAAGAAATATAGTCAAAAATGCCTACTACATATAAGAAATTTAGTCAAAAATGCCGACTACATATAAGAAATTTAGTCAAAAATGCCAACTACTCAAAAATGCCGACTACATATAAGAAATTTAGTCAAAAATGCCAACTACTCAAAAATGCCGACTACTCAAAAATGCCGACTGCATGTAAGAAATTTAGTCCAAAGTGCCACCCCCCACTCCTGACGCCCCTGGTCTTACCCCTTCAAAGTTAGTAAATGATGAGAGAATAAGCCTCGCAAAAAGTTAGCTCTGCAACTTACCCCTTACCTACTTAAAATAGCCTTTAACCGCCTAGGCAATTTTGGGCGTTCCTTAGGCTCGCTTTTTCGCCCTTTCCCATCGCAACACTGACTCTTACAGGTCTAACTCTCCTGCATAGTGTATCAATACAAGTGTGAACTGTAGCTTTGACAGAAATGTCAAAACACACTTCCACGTCAAATCACAAATGTCAAAACACCCATCCATGTCAAAAATCTGGGTTGCTATTGTTGTTTTCGTTGCGATCGGGTTGTGTGCAGCACCGAATATCAATGAAACAGGGTTCTTGTTTGCACAAAAGTGTTGCTGTGTTCCACAACTTTTTCACTCCAGTTTCTGGGGCAACTTTTAAGCGAATCTTTCAGTTTATACTTTATATCAAAGAAAAAAAAGACATAAAATAAAAAAACTTAAAACTAGTAAATTTTATTTATTTTACAGAAAAATTTTGAGGTAAGCATCTTCGAAATGAGAAATTAGACAGAAAATGAAAACAAACGTTTTTTTTTGGAAACATGTATATACGATATTGATAGCTCAAAATACGGGGTTTGGCCTCAGGATCACGAATCCGGAAGCACTTTTTTAATATTTTGCTTCTCTGAAGAGAACCCGCCCCAATTTTGGTACCGGACCTGGGTCAATTTTCGATTTTTTGACCATAACTTTCCACAGACACAAAAAAAATTAAAAAGCGCTTCCGGATTCGTGATCCTCAGGCCAAAACCCGTATTTTGAGCTATCTTCCATAATTCTAGCTAATTTATTAGGAGTTGACCCCTAAAGGAAACAAATACAAAATTTTGGGGTTTGAAGCTAATTATTAGCAGTTGTTTGTTATTTGTTTAATAGAAAATAGTGAGCAGACTCGAAAGAGTTATTCTAACTAATAATTTTATATAATTCGGTGTTATTTATGTCAAAAAAAAAATCAATTTTCTAAGTTTTAGCGAACTACTTTTTAATGCAACCTACTACTAATTTTTTATACCAAATCGAATGCAACTCGGCGCAAAATGATGCTCTTTTTCCAAAAAGCAACTCTGATGAACAGGTGTTAAACTCATTTTGGAATTTTGACGTCTATCCAGAAGAGTTTACACTTGTATTGGTACACTATGCTTTCCTGTCAGTGTTCTTGTTTACTTTTTTATGAATATTTTCAACATTGTTTAATAATATAAGGTTAAGCAGTCCGAGACGTTTTTGACACTTCTCGGCTTCATGCTTCCTTGTCTGAGTGACAGTGCTACTTCTTTTCAAATCGTATGAAAATGGTAGTAAAAACCAATATTCTTGATACGAACAAAATTACAGCAACACTGAAAGCTTTTGAAGTTTGTTTTATTTTTATTTTGAAAAATTAATTGTCTATTTGGTAAGATTTTTATGAAAATTTATTATTTTAACTAAATAATAGCAATTTTTTCTTTTCCGCAGCCTTTTGTCAGCATACAAATACGTTACTTCATCGTTTGAAGCTGAATTTTAATCAAGGAAAAAGCTTGTAAGCATTCTTACAAGAATCTCCATTTCACCAAAATGCAGGTTTTGACCTTGCCCTCCTCGCTAGCTCGAATGAGCTTGAAGCCAATAGTGCCCAATCCGCAGATCCTCGAGCTGTTGACGCAGGGTTCTTGGATGAGGACCACATCCATGCCGCATTTAGAAAGCCGATTTAGATTTGTGCAGATTTATCTGAAGCACCACCAACATGAGAGCGCTCAGACTTCCCTGACGTACCCATATCGTCGAGGTCTGCCCCATTCCGGAGGTTGTCTCTCAACGACGAGTTGGCGTAACGGGAGCCCTGCTGACTGAAGCATCAGAGATAATGCGCTCAGGATTGATTGCTCCCCGTCCAGCAAGCTGTCTTCCATCTCCGAGCTGTTCACGCCACTTTGCGAAAGTGCTGTGGCAGATAATATGCTTTTCGCGTCGGACTCCTCCCTTTCCTCTTGAAGTTCTTCGATATCCGAGATCCACGTTGCAGCGGAGATGGCAGCGCGCTCTGAATAGACACGGTTTACGTGGATAACCATCTGACCTACACTCTAATGCACTAGTCCATTGTAACTTTTAAAGGGCTCGAGTGCCTCCTTATTCATGGTGAAGACCACTTGTCTATCAGGCGGAATGCTATTCCGGTCGACCAGCTCGATTTTTGCACATTTGTAGACTTCACCAAGTCTTGCAGCTGCTGCCTTGTACAGTGCAACAGTTCATGCGCGGTCACACGCGACTATTTTAATCTGTCCCTGGTGCCAACCCTCATCCGTGACCGCGGCTGTACCACGCGTTCCGGACGTGTCGACACTGGTCTTTGGGGATTGCCAAACTGTCGTTCCCTCTGTCAAGAATGCCGAATCCTGTCCTTAGTTATTTTGGCAAAGCTTGGTTTGTCCACTCCGGGGCGAGGTTTTAACTCCACGTCCGATCTCTTGCGTTTGAAAGGGTTTCCGTTTACCCTCTTTGGCACATAAGTGGTTTGGAAATCCGGTATCAGAGATTGCACCAATTCCACCGACTTCTGGAACTCAGCGACAGCGTTTCCTGAGAGACTCCCTCATATTTCTTCAGGGTCCTTGCGGCCAATCGTTTTTCCAAGTACGCAGAGCGGAGGGAAGATATCTCCGGGGAGTCCGGACCCGTAGTTGCCATCGCGGTCGCTGAAAGCTCAGGTGCAGCTTTTTTCTCCTTTGGATCTCCGAGGCAAGCTCCTGAGATCGCTGCCACAGACGTTAAGAGATTAGTTTTCATACCTGCGATTGATGAAAGTTATTAAAAAAGGATCCAATTTTGACGTTTTTTAAGCTTATTTCGTACATGTTTACTGATACCCACAAAAAGGGCATGCTTTTTACAGTTAAGTTTAAAATTAATTTAATTTTCCTAATAATTTTTAAAAACAAATGTTGAAAAGACAGATTTCCGGAAAAAAAATCCTGAAATTTTGCGAACGGCGTTTATTCCTTTTCTACTACAATTTTCGTAAAGGGGGAATTTTTACCCTTTTTTGCATCCTTCGTAAATGCAACTCTATTAAGGAATCTTTGCCTTGGCAAATGTCAAAATCTGCTTAACCTTATATAATTTAACAATGATTTTCAATGTGACGATCTAGTGACTTGATGGAAGCATGATAAAGACCACACGTTTTGCATGTACGACTTGATAGTCTCAATTTTACCGTCGGACAAAAATAATTGTAAAGCAATTGCAGAAAAACTTTGAGTGAGGCACTTAAGCCTAGAGCTAAATTGACTGGAAGATTAAGAAATTGCTCTCCTTCATCTAAAACCAAGTTATCAACTGTTTGTTTTACTTTTACAGGTACTGGAAGAAACCTGTTGTCTAGTAACTTAAATAGGCCACTTCTTGGACGACAGCATTCAGTATTTTTATATTTTACAATTTGGAGCAAGTATTGGCTTTCACGTACATCTTCTGAACACCACTTAATGTCTGGGAAATCAGGAAGATCTTGTTCACCTGCCCCAACATATTTTGCGGTAACGTCGTAGCGATCAATTACCATTGAACTCCATACTTCAGCTAATACATTTCCGGCAACTTCGAAATTAGATTTCTCTAAATATTCATCAATTGTAACGCCTTCGAAATACCAACTCATACTTAGATAAACTCCATATTTCCATAATTTCCAACTCTAAATAGCAGATTCAACATGGATAGAAAATTATCCACATTTTTATCCTTTTTTTGGGCATAGCGCTTCAATTCAATAATTTTTCAAGAAATTATCAGAAGATGGTTAGCAGGGTAACTATTGATGACGTAATCATCATCTATACTCCCCCACACCCATGTCATCGAAAGAAAGCAAACCAAAGACCCCAACAACAACAACAAAGACCCCCGCCTCCCAATAGTGATGACGCAATATTTGAACGGCCCCTATGTTAATTCTGATATACTTCTGAATTTAAAGCGAAGTAAAATAATTTGCACGCAAATACATAAATTAATTTCGAAAAAAAAATTGCATATTTATTTAATAGGACGTGAACCGGGTAAGTTAAGTCTCTTTACTTTTTGACTACTTTAACTTTTTTTACAGTTATATTGAGATATTTGTTCATATTTTCATATTCGCGCGAATTTTTCAAATCATTAATTAAATTAATTCGATAATGTTTTTTGGACTTTTTTTCGACATTTTTGATTTTCGACATTTTAATTTTCGACTTATCGTACCAGACACCCCTTCCTCTTCTGCCGAATTCGGGCGACGGTAGGAAAACCTTCGGAGCTGGAGCTTCTTTTTCCTTTCGCATTACATGACCCAGCCAGTGGAATCTTTGAGCTTTAATTCGCTGGACTATGGTCAGATCTTCGTAAAGCTAGTATGGGTCATAGTACATTATAAGAAAGTGGAAAGTAGTAATTGTCATAACTATTATAATACAGTTTATCTAAGGACAACAGTTTTTTAAAGTATTTTTAATAAACTTGTTCGATATCAGTTTAAAACTACTTGAATGGTCACAAAAGTACTAGTCTAAGATCCCACCGCAAGATCACTACGCTCATCAAGTACACAGTAAAAAAGTTACATTTATGTTAGTTTACAACGTGGACAAGACGTTTTGGCAATGCTGCCATTTTCAAAATGGCCGCTAATATTTTTAATTAATTTTTGAAAAACCAAATTTGGAAGCGTCACTACGCTCATCGAGTAGCCGAACTAACTAAACTGTGACCTATAGATATCCACCCAGAGAACTCAAAAAGTGATGGCAGCAATCCGGCAGTTGGCCGCAACCCGGTGGCAGCAGCGCCCAAAGAGTTGTTTTTTGGAGGCGTCACTACGCCTATCTAAACTGTGACCTATAGATCACCCAATGAACTCAAAAAGTGATGGCAGCAATCCGGCAGTTGGCCGCAACCCGGTGGCAGCAGCGCCCAAAGAGGTGGTTTTTGGAGGCGTCACTTCGCTCATCGAGTAGCCCAAAAAACTAAACTGTGAACTATAAATATCCATCCAGTGATCTCAAAAAGTGATGGCAGCAATCATGCAGTTGGCCGCAAACCGGTGGCAGCAGCGCCCAAAGAGGTGGGTTTTCCCTCGTTTTTTGGCTCATAACTTTAACTTATCAGTTATATATTTATAGAATGAATACTTACCATTTCCCTTACGTAATAAAGCATGGCTTTCTATAAAAGAAGACGCAGAAGACAAGTTTTTCAACATGAGCTTTTTTAGTGTTGAAAAATAATTATGTATATGAAAAAGTGTTGATTTTACTTTTATAAAAATGACGTTGAATGTTTAGAATAATTTTTCACAGGTCGTGTGGTTTCAGTCAGTTTCATCACAGTATTTTTTATCTAATTTGTAGCTTCTAAACCTTCCTATAATCCATGGTGAGCAAAGCACTTCAAGCTTGAGTTGTGACTTTGTGAGTATTTGATGAAAACAATAAAATTTGAAGGACAGCTTAAATTGTTTTGTTTTTTGATACATACAGGAAGAAGAAAATACGTCAATAGCTCTTAGTCAACTAATACCGGTTTTTAATAACAACGAGCTCAGCCAAACTGCTTTAATTGAGGAACCTACCACATCTTCACCACTATCTGTTAACAAAGAGCTCAGTCCAACTGCTTTAATTGAGGAACCTACCACATCTTCACAGGAGAGTGATTATATTCATTCATCCCAAAAACAATCAATGAAGAAGACACCTTAGCGAAAAATAAACCACTTTGTCTTTTTACCACGCTTTTATTAGGTTCACTTGTATGTTTGCTTGCTTGCTTGTATGTATGTAACTCTCGTTCGGTTTAAGCCCCAGTGGCCCAAAAACCGTAAAATGTCCCTAAAATATGGGTATCAAACGAAAGGGGAACGCCCCAGGATTCATTTGGACATCGACATATTTCGATAAATTTATCGATAACTGAGTTATCGGTCAAAATATGATTGCCCAAAAACCTAAAAAAATCCCTACAATATGGGTATCAAACGAAAGGTGAAGTCCCCAGGTTTCACTTGGACATCGACATATTTTGATAAATTTATCGATAACTGAGTTATCGGTCAAAATGTGGTTGCCCGAAAATCTTAAATTTCCCTACAATATGGGTATCAAACGAAAGGGGAAGGCCCCAGGTTTCATTTGGACTTCGATATATTTCGATAGATTTATCGATAACTGAGTTATCGGTCAAAATATGATTGCCCAAAAACGTAAACAATTCCCTACAATATGGGTATCAAACGAAAGGTGAAGGCCGCAGGTTTCATTTAGACATCGAAATATTTCGATAAATTTATCGATAACTGAGTTATCGGTCAAAATATGATTGCCCAAAAACCTAAAAAATTCACTACTATATGGGTATCAAACGAAAGGTGAAGTCCCCATGTTTCACTTGGACATCGACATATTTCGATAAATTTATCGATAACTGAGTTATCGGTCAAAATGTGGGCCCCAGGTCTCATTTGGACTTCGATATATTTCGATAAATTTATCGATAACTGAGTTATCGGTCAAAACATGATTGCCCAAAAACCTAAAAAAATCCCTACAATATGGGTATCAAACGAAAGGTGAAGGCCTCAGGTTTCATTTGGACTTCGATATATTTCGATAAATTTATCGATAACTGAGTTATCGGTCAAAATATGATTGCCCAAAAACCTAAAAAATCCCTACAATATGGATATCAAACGAAAGGTGAAGGCCCCAGGTTTCATTTGGACATCGACATATTTCGATAAATTTATCAATAACTGAGTTATCGGTCAAAATATGATTGCCCAAAAACCTGAAAAATTCCCTACAATATGGGTATCAAACGAAAGGGGGGGGGGCCCCAGGTTTCATTTGGACATCGACATATTTCGATAAATTTATCGATAACTGAGTTATCGGTCAAAATATTGTGGCGAATGTTCTCAAGAATCGCTCATCTCCCAACTCTAGCGTATTTCTATCACAAGCGTCACTACCACAACTACAGCTGCGAGAGGCAGCTCGCGTGTTTGCGAATGTGGCACAAAGAGGAGATGACGATAGATAAACGCTTCGAGAACACTGTTGCACGAATAAACCAGAAAGGTGTAGACATTTCTAGGTTGTGAAGCTGCTGTCTGCTAGGGTATATAAACCGCGCAAAGACAACGCAAATCAATCAGTTTATTTTGAAGTGTTGTACAGTGAAGTACTGAACAGTAAATTAACCCGCGATATTGTACTACGGTTTTTAGTACTGAATAAAGCGTACTACTTATTAAACAGAATCGGAGTGTTTTATTTAACGTACAGTGATCGAACTCAGGGAAAATAATCAAGGAATAATCGAATTCGTCACAATTGGTGTCAGAAGCGGTATTGTTAAATAAATACAAGGACATTGAAAAGGATAACAAGGACATTGAAAAGGATAACACGGACACTGAAAAGTATAACTAGGACATTGTAAAGGTAACAAGGACTTTGCAAGGATATGGCAAAGTTTAATGACTTGAAGATCCAACAACTCAAAAACGAGTTGGAGAAACGTGGAATGGTAACAACAGGCAATAAGCCAGAGCTGCAATCACGTCTACGCGAGGCTATGGAAGCGGAAGGAATCAACGTTGACGATTATGTTTTTCAGCTTTCGGAAGAGGGAGCGACGAAAATAGAAGAGCAAAAGGATACTCCGGATTCAGTGGCAAATGTGGACACAAACTCGCTGTTGGCTGTATTGGCTCAGATGTCGACGAATATAACATCAAAGTTTGAAGAACAGAAAACTTGCATGGAACAACAAGAGACACGCATGACATCAAAGTTGGAACAACAAGAGACACGCATGACATCAAAGTTGGAACAACAAGAGACACGCATGACATCAAAGTTGGAACAACAAGAGACACGCTTGGCATCTCAGTGGGAGGAAACGAAGACGCACATGGCATCTCAAATATTGCAGTTGTCTACACAGCTGGAGGAACAGGAAGCACGTATGTCCTCAAAACTAGAGGCGCGCATGGACGAGAAACTAATGCAGCTTGAGGAGAAAGTCGAAGCCGAGGTGGATGCGTTAAGAAGTCGTATCCAGGAGTTGCAGCTGAATCGTCCAAGTGTTTCCACAAGCGTACCCAAGGTAAAAACCCCATCATTTGACGGTTCTGTTCCTTTCCAGGTATTTAAGCTACAATTTGAGAAGACAGCAGCTGTGAACAACTGGGGCGCTGAGGACAAAGTCGCTGCTTTATTTGTGTCATTGAAAGGACCTGCAGCCGAAATCTTACAGACTATTCCGGACGCTGAAAGAAACAACTATGAAGCGTTGATGGGAGCCGTTGAAAGACGTTACGGCAGCGAGCATAGAAGGCAGATACATCAAATAGAGCTACAGAATCGCTTCCAGAAGGCTAACGAAACATTACAGGAGTTTGCATCGGACATCGAGAGGTTGGCTCATCTAGCAAACGCAGACGCACCAGTGGAATACATCGAGAGGGTGAAAATCCAAAGTTTCATAAATGGAATACGTGACGTGGAGACGAAGCGGGCCACCTATGCAAATCCAAAGAGATCATTTGCGGAGACGGTATCACATGCTCTAACTCAAGAAACCACATCTCTTTTGAGCAAACCATTGTACAAAGCTCATCGTGTGGAAGTGGAGACGCCAGACTTGGTCAACAAAATCGACAAAATTTTGGAAGCATTGAATGGGGTACAGAAGAAAAGCGATGGCTCCATTAAATGCTTCAAGTGCGGAAAATCTGGCCATATGGTGCGTCATTGCAACATCGGCTCCAGAGACTTCAGCAATGCTTGTGGACGTAAGGGTAACGCTGGAGGAGATGACCAAGATGAATGCCCTATAGTTTCTGTGTCGCAGGTCGGAGGGAAAGCAAGTACTGTTACTGTTAGAGGTTCCTTGGACGGAAAAGAGCGGTTATTCACTGTGGATACTGGCGCATCTCATTCCATCATTAGAAGTGACTTGGTCCAAAAGAGAGTACGACCATTGCAGGATGCAAAGTTGCGGACAGTAACTGGTGAAAGTAAGCTGGTTCATGGAGAAGTGCGGTGCAAAGTTGCGATTGGGAATGCGACTACATACCACAACTTCTTAGTGGCAGATATTGTGGACGAAGTCATCATTGGCGTCGACTTCTTGGCTGTGAGAGACATTCACATGAACCTGAGAAATAGAGTTATGAGATACAATGGCCAAGAAGTACCTCTGATCTTTGGACACAAAATTGGGTATTACACCAAAGGAGTTTCATTAGAGATGAAGCACAAGGACACTCGAAATGCAAAGGTACCTCCTCGACCAATGGCTTCGATAGACAAATGCCTACTTGAGAATATTTGGAGAAGTCAACAGGAAGATTGAGATCTGGGGTGCGTGATCCGAGGGCTTGAGGGAAACAAACGACCAGCAAGAAAAGAAATGTCAGTGGCGAGTCCAGTTGCCAAGTCATATTGGGCACAATGGAACAGTTTAAGAATGGTATCCGGTTGTTTGCATCGAATATGGGAGAGTGAGGATGGTCAATGCGCTCGGAAGCTTATAGTTGTTCCAAGGAAGCGGGTGTCTGATGTTCTCAGGGAAATGCATAACGATCCAAGTGGAGGTCATCTAGGAGTCAAGAAGACCTTGGAGAGGATTAAGCAGACATTTTATTGGGTTGGTTACGGTCAGTCGGTAAAGGAGTGGATTGCCAAATGCGATGAGTGCATCAGAGCAAAGGTGCTGAGGTCCACGAGTCATGGTCGAAGGAGGCAATGCAACTCAGATGCACCGGTTGAGAGGATTGCCTTGGATGAAGCTGGTCCATTCCCCAGAACTATAAGCAAAAACATGAAAACCAGGTACGACAAAGCAATGGAACCAGAAGGGTTTCTGGAAGGAGATTTAGTATTCCTTAACAGGCCACAACGAAGGAAAAGTGTGTCTCCCAAAGTTCAGTGCAACTGGGAAGGACATACAGAGTTGTGAAACGGATCAACGACGTTGTTTACCGCATACAGGCTGTTGGAATGCTACGGAACAAAATGAAAGTGGTTCCCCTGGAGAGACTAGCGACGTTCGGATCGGGAAATGTGTCTGATCGGGACGATCAGACTTAGGTGGAGGGCAGTGTGACGAATGTTCTCAAGAATCGCTCATCTCCCAACTCTAGCGTATTTCTATCACTAGCGTCACTACCACAACTACAGCTGCGAGAGGCAGCTCGCGTGTTTGCGAATGTGGCACAAAGAGGAGATGACGATAGATAAACGCTTCGAGAACACTGTTGCACGAATAAACCAGAAAGGTGTAGACATTTCTAGGTTGTGAAGCTGCTGTCTGCTAGGGTATATAAACCGCGCAAAGACAACGCAAATCAATCAGTTTATTTTGAAGTGTTGTACAGTGAAGTACTGAACAGTAAATTAACCCGCGATATTGTACTACGGTTTTTAGTACTGAATAAAGCGTACTACTTATTAAACAGAATCGGAGTGTTTTATTTAACGTACAGTGATCGAACTCAGGGAAAATAATCAAGGAATAATCGAATTCGTCACAATATGAAGGCCCAAAAACCTAAAAAAAATCCCTACAATATGGGTATCAAACGGAAGGTGAAGGCCCCAGGTTTCACTTGGACATCGACATATTTCGATAAATTTATCGATAACTGAGTTATCGGTCAAAATGTGGTTGCCCGAAAACCTTAAAATTTCCCTACAATATGGGTATCAAACGAAAGGGGAAGGCCCCAGGTTTCATTTGGAATTCGATATATTTCGATAAATTGATCGATAACTGAGTTATCGGTCAAAATATAAATGCCCAAAAACCTAAAAAGTTCCCTACAATATGGGTATCGAACGAAAGCTGAAGGCCCCAGGTCTCATTTGGACTTCGATAAATTTATCGATAACTGAGTTATCGGTCAAAATATGATTGCCCAAAAACCTTAAAAATTCCCCACAATATGGGTATCAAACGAAAGGTGAGGGTCCCAGGTTTCACTTGGACATCGACATATTTCGATAAATTTATCGATTACTGAGTTATCGGTCAAAATATAATTGCCCAAAAACCTAAAAATTTCCCTACAATATGGGTATCAAACGAAAGGTGAAGGCCCCAGGTCTCATTTGGACTTCGATATATTTCGATAAATTTATCGATAACTGAGTTATCGGTCAAAATATGATTGCCCAAAAACCTAACAAAATCCCTACAATATGGGTATCAAACGAAAGGGAAAGGCCCCAGGTTTCATTTGGACTTCGATATATTTCGATAAATTTATCGATAACTGAGTTATTGTCAAAATCTGAGGCAAAATGCCTTAAAATTCCCTAACAATATGGGTATCAAACGAAAGTGGAAGTCCAAAGGTTTCGTTTGGACTTCGATATATTTCGATAAATTTATCGATAACTGAGTTATCGGTTAAAATATGATTGCCCAAAAACCTAAAAAAATCCCTACAATATGGGTATCAAACAAAAGGTGAAGGCCCCAGGTTTCATTTGGACATCGACATATTTCGATAAATTTATCGATAACTGAGTTATCGGTCAAAATATGATTGCCCAAAAACCTAAAAATTCCCTACAATATGGGTATCAAACGAAAGGGGAGGGCCCCAGGTTTCATTTGGACATCGACATATTTCGATAAATTTATCGATAACTGAGTTATCGGTCAAAATATGATTGCCCAAAAACCTAAAAAAATCCCTACAATATGGGTATCAAACAAAATGTGAAGGCCCCAGGTTTCAGTTGGACATCGACATATTTCGATAAATTTATCGATAACTGAGTTATCGGTCAAAATATGATTGCCCAAAAACCTAAAAAATCCCTACAATATGGGTATCAAACAAAAGGTGAAGGCCCCAGGTTTCACTTGGACATCGACATATTTCGATTAATTTATCGATAACTGAGTTATCGGTCAAAATATGATTGCCCAAAAACCTGAAAAATTCCCTACAATATGGGTATCAAACGAAAGGGGAGGGCCCCAGGTTTCATTTGGACATCGACATATTTCGATAAATTTATCGATAACTGAGTTATCGGTCAAAATATGATTGCCCAAAAACCTAAAAAAATCCTTACAATATGGGTATCAAACAAAAGGTGAAGGCCCCAGGTTTCATTTGGACATCGACATATTTCGATAAATTTATCGATAACTGAGTTATCGGTCAAAATATGATTGCCCAAAAACCTAAAAAATCCCTACAATATGGGTATCAAACAAAAGGTGAAGGCCCCAGGTTTCACTTGGACATCGACATATTTCGATTAATTTATCGATAACTGAGTTATCGGTCCAAATATGATTGCCCAAAAACCTGAAAAATTCCCTACAATATGGGTATCAAACAAAAGGTGAAGGACCCAGGTCTCATTTGGACTTCGATATATTTCGATAAATTTATCGATAACTGAGTTATCGGTCAAAATATGATTGCCCAAAAACCTAAAAAATCCCTACAATATGGGTATCAAACAAAAGGTGAAGGCCCCAGGTTTCACTTGGACATCGACATATTTCGATTAATTTATCGATAACTGAGTTATCGGTCAAAATATGATTGCCCAAAAACCTGAAAAATTCCCTACAATATGGGTATCAAACGAAAGGGGAGGGCCCCAGGTTTCATTTGGACATCGACATATTTCGATAAATTTATCGATAACTGAGTTATCGGTCAAAATATGATTGTCCAAAAACCTGAAAAATTCCCTACAATATGGCTATCAAACGAAAGGGGAAGGCCCCAGGTTTCATTTGGACATCGACATATTTCGATAAATTTATCGATAACTGAGTTATCGGTCAAAATATGATTGCCCAAAAACCTAAAAAAATCCCTACAATATGGGTATCAAACAAAAGGTGAAGGCCCCAGGTTTCATTTGGACATCGACATATTTCGATAAATTTATCGATAACTGAGTTATCGGTCAAAATATCGTGTATTTTAATAAATTTGCTTATATTCAAGAAATATACATTGACTTTAATTTTTTGGTCATAAAGCGGGCTACCCACCTGCCAAGAAATGTCTCAAGAAAAAAGCGAGCATATATTTCTTGTGCCTGGTCAAGAAATTTTGACGTTTACCAAATTTTCCATTTTTTTTGCAAATGACTCCTATAAAAATGTACAAAATATGTTTAGCGAAATATGTACTGACCTTTGCTGTGGATCTGCACGTTTACCTCAAGAAATATATACGAGCATATTTATTTCTTGAGGTAAACCGGCATTGCCAACCATCGAAAATTGTAGAATTTTTTCTTATGAGCTGAGTATTGGCTCAAGAAAATCTGACGTGTGAAAACAGTTCTTGACCATTTTTTGAGCGTTTTTTTATATGGAGTTTGACATTTCTTGGCAGGTGAGTAGCCCGCTTAAGACAGAAAACCAGCGGAACAATTTGTCTTTCTACTCTTCCGTGTATGCCTCGTCATTGTTGGAACAACGTCAAATGTACCGTCCGTAATCTAGCAGTCGCTCTCATTTAATAACTGCAGCGAAGATTTTGTTCCAAAAATAAGAATGCATTCGCCATAACTTCTCACTTAAAATAAATAGTTGATCTTCCAAAACATAACGTGATAATAAAGGAATGTCTATTTTTACCACGCTTTTATTAGGTTCACTTGTATGTTTGTTTGTTTGCTTGCTTGCTTGCTTGTATGTATGTAACTCTCGTTCGGTTTTAGCCCCAGTGGCCCAAAAACCGTAAAATGCCCCTAAAATATGGGTATCAAACGAAAGGGGAACGCCCCAGGATTCATTTGGACTTCGATATATTTCGATAAATTTATCGATAACTGAGTTATCGGTCAAAATATGATTGCCCAAAAACCTAAAAAATCCCTACAATATGGGTATCAAACGAAAGGTGAAGTCCCCAGGTTTCACTTGGACATCGACATATTTCGATAAATTTATCGATAACTGAGTTATCGGTCAAAATGTGGTTGCCCGAAAACCTTAAAATTTCCCTACAATATGGGTATCAAACGAAAGGGGAAGGCCCCAGGTTTCATTTGGACTTCGATATATTTCGATAGATTTATCGATAACTGAGTTATCGGTCAAAATATGATTGCCCAAAAACGTAAAAAATTTCCTACAATATGGGTATCAAACGAAAGGTGAAGGCCGCAGGTTTCATTTGGACATCGACATATTTCGATAAATTTATCGATACTGAGTTATCGGTCAAAACATGATTGCCCAAAAACCTAAAAAATTCACTACTATATGGGTATCAAACGAAAGGTGAACGCCCCAGGTCTCTTTTGGACATCGACATATTTCGATAAATTTATCGATAACTGAGTTATCGGTCAAAATATGATTGCCCAAAAACCTGAAAAATTCCCTACAATATGGGTATCAAACGAAAGGGGAGGGCCCCATGTTTCATTTGGACATCGACATATTTCGATAAATTTATCTTGGACATCGACATATCAAAATATGAAGGCCCAAAGGCCTAAAAAATTCCCTACAATATGGGTATCAAACGAAAGGTGAAGTCCCCATGTTTCACTTGGACATCGACATATTTCGATAAATTTATCGATAACTGAGTTATTGGTCAAAATGTGGGCCCCAGGTTTCATTTGGACTTCGATATATTTCGATAAATTTATCGATAACTGAGTTATCGGTCAAAATATGATTGCCCCAAAACCTAAAAAAATCCCTACAATATGGGTATCAAACGAAAGGTGATGGCCCCAGGTTTCATTTGGACTTCGATATATTTCCATAAAATTATCGATAACAGAGTTATCGGTCAAAATATGATTGCCCAAAAACCTAAAAAAATCCCTACAATATGGGTATCAAACGAAAGGTGTAGGCCCCAGGTTTCATTTGGACATCGACATATTTCGATAAATTTATCGATAACTGAGTTATCGGTCAAAATATGATTGCCCAAAAACCTGAAAAATTTCCTACAATATGGGTATCAAACGAAAGGTGAAGGCCCCAGGTCTCATTTGGACTTCGATATATTTCGATAAATTTATCGATAACTGAGTTATCGGTCAAAATATGATTGCCCAAAAACCTAAAAAATTCCCTACAATATGGGTATCAAACGAAAGGTGAAGGCCCCAGGTTTCATTTGGAATTCGATATATTTCTATAAATTATTGATAACTGAGTTATTGTCAAAATCTGAGGCCAAATGCCTTAAAATTCCCTAACAATATGGGTATCAAACGAAAGTGGAAGTCCAGAGGTTTCGTTTGGACTGCTGTATTTTTCGATATATTTATCGATAATTTCCTAGGACATTTGACTAAAAAGTAAAAAATAAATATAGTTTAAAAAAACTAAAACTCACGCTTTTAGAGAGTATTGAACTAAAAATTTGAAAATAATTTTAAAAACCCTACACAGTAGTATTGTGGAAAAAGCGTGGTCCGCTTTGTCCCATAATTTTCGTATATCGAGCGCTCGACGCTTTTCCCACATAATGCTAGTTTCTTTACTGCGCTTTCATTAGCTTTACTTGTACATACATTCATATGTATTTTTGCTTGTTTGTATGTAACTCTACTTCAGTCTACCCGATAGTGGCATATGACTGTCACAAAAACCTTGAAATGTGCCTTCAATGTGGGTGTCAAACGATAGGAGGTTGCATTTGGACTTCGTTATATTTATCGATAACTAAGTTATCGGTCATAATGCCTACTACCTATATCAAACGAAAGGGAAGGTCCACAGGTTTCTATTATTTAAACCAAGGAATATTTCGATATATTTATCGATAACTGACTTATCGGTCAAAATGAGGTTGTCCAATAATATTGAAAATTGCCTACAATATGGGTATCAAACGAAAGTGGAGGCCCAGAGGTTTCGTTTGCACTGCGGTATACTTCGATATACATATATATCGATTACTTCATAACACACTTAACTAAAAAAGTAAAAATAAATATAGTTTAAAAAGCGAAAACACGCGCTTTTAAAGAATATTGCACTAAAAAGGTAAAAATAATTTAAATAAAAAACGAAGATTATGGAACAAAGCGGACCACGCTTTTTCCACAATACTACTGTGTAGGGTTTTTAAAATTATTTTCAAATTTTTAGTTCAATACTCTCTAAAAGCGTGAGTTTTAGTTTTTTTAAACTATATTTTTTGTAATCATGTTGAGAAAAAAATTGGTAAAAGGCGATTTTATGCTATATTTCCACAGTCTTAGGAAATTGTTGATGGTGAGCAAAGCACTTCAAGCTTGAGTTGTGACTTTGTGAGTATTTGATGAAAAAAATAAAATTTGAAGGACAGCTTAAATTTTTTGGTTTTTTAATACATACAGGAAGAAGAAAATACGTCAATAGCTCTTAGTCAACTAATACCGGTTTTTAATAACAACGAGCTCAGCCAAACTGCTTTAATTGAGGAACCTACCACATCTTCACCGGTATCTGTTAACAAAGAGCTCAGTCCAACTGCTTTAATTGAGCAACCTACCACATCTTCACAGGAGAGTGATTATATTCATTCATCCCAAAAACAATCAATGAACAAGACACCACAGCAGGATATTTTTTTAGCGAAAAATAAACCACTTTGTCTTTTTTGTAAACATGTTGAGAAAAAAATTGGTAAAAGGCGATTTTATGCTATATTTCCACAGTCTCAGGAAATTTTTGATGCAATAAAAGTAACCGCCAAAGAAGCGAATGATTCAAAACTACTCGAAAAACTAGAAGACCGCCGGTCAATTGCCTATCACTCAAAATGTTGGTTATATTATCAGATGTCATGGAAGCGACAAATCAAGGATCAACCAAAACCAAATCCTTGGCATAAAAATAGAAAATTGCATCAATGTGCATTTAACGCTATTTCAGAAATTATAAACTCGGAAATTATACAAAAAAAATCGAGTTATGTACCTTAGTGATTTATTATCACAGTATAAAACTATACTTTTAGAGTTCGTTGAGGGTCAAGTAAGCCTTGATGACCGTGTCAAAAATTTGGAAAGCAAAATTATATCTGTTTTTGGTGATCGAGTTTTAGTAGACTTAGCTCCGGAATATCCAATACGCAAAATTATCTATGCTCATGAAATAGACAGCACACGATTAGCTGGAGAAATTGCTATATTAGAAACTAGTCAAAAAAATCGATTCAGGGATGTCGCTTACGAATTGCGAAATTGTATAACATCAGTTGATAGTAGAAAGCTGCCAAATAATTTAACTGTAGACGATGTTATTCGTGGGTATTGTAAAATTCTTGAAATACTATTTGATTTTGTGAGCGCCTTAATTCAAGGACCAGATACCCGCTGTAAAAATTCAAGTAATGATTTAGTAAAAATTAGATATGTGTGCAGTGATCTTATTTATATTGCATCAAAAGGCAGAGTAAAACCATCGAAACATCTTAATCTTGGGTTAGCTATGAAGTCAATGACAAGTTCAAGAAAAGTTTTAACGATATTAAATAGGTATGGCCATAGGTTAGGTTAGGTTCAAGTGGCTGCTGCAGAGGCACACCTAGACCAGTATTAAAAGGCCCGTTGTGATACCACCAACACTAGAAAAGTCAGTTCCGGGACCCTGCCATATGGAAAATACTGGTATTAACGGAATTCTCCACATAGCAGGATCCCGGGACTGACGTTCCTATACCGACACCGTTACTCCTCCTCGAACCATTTAGATGACTTGATGAAGGCCATCAGGTCCTTTATGCCGAGCCCCGTGACCTGGCGTAGGCTAACCAGGAAGGGAACTCCCAAAAAGCGCATTCTCGCGCCACTTAAAGCCGGGCAGTTGCAGATGAGGTGCTCCACCGTTTCCTCCTCCTCATCATCCTTACAACACCTACAGCATCGTCGGTAGGGCACACCTAGTCTTTCTGCGTGCCTACAAATGAGGCAGTGCCCAGTTAATACGCCTATTAATATGGAGATTTCTCTTCTCCTTAGGGCATAAATTTGTCTCGATCTTTTATGATCCCATTTCGGCCAGGTTTCTTTTGGATATCCGGCATCCTGGAGATTGCAGCCATCTTTCGTTGGCTTGGCAGAGTGTGTACTCCTTCAGCATAAGCTTGCATGTGGCAAACGGCATACCTAAGCGCTCTTTATCCCGAAGAACCTGCTTGGTCGTGCCCTGCCCCGCAAGTTCGTCTGCCCTACAATTTCCCTCAATGTCCCTATGCCCCGGGACCCATGTGAGGTTCACGCGATTCTGTTGGGCCATCTCTTGTAGAGATCGACGACAGCTAAGAGTCAGTTCAGAGTTGAACGAATAAGAGCCAAGGGATTTGATGGCCGCCTGGCTGTCGCTGAATATAAAAATGTCCTGTCCGATAGTGTGTTGGGCTATCCAAGCCGCGGCGTCCATGATTGCTGAAACTTCAGCCTGGAAGACACTGCAGTGATCAGGTAGTCTGAAGGAGAGCTCAAGGTTCAGATCCTTTGAATAAACCCCTCCTCCAACTCTGCCGTCTAACTTCGAGCCATCAGTATAAATGGAAGTGCCGCCTTGAGTGGCGGGACTCCGATCCGTGCTCTCCCATTCCAAAATACAGGCGTGTCCAGTAGTGCTTGCGCCCCAGCCGGACGTTTCCCTTAGACGCAGAGCCGATGCTGCTGCCACCCGGTGCCCTTCCAGATTGAGTGACAAAATGCCAAGAATGGCCTGGAGTGCTTCATTTTGCGTTGTTCTTAACGCACCGCTTATACAAATCATGCAAGATCTGTGTACTTTACCTAGCAGGTTAAGGTTTGTTGCCTTGCTCAGCGCAGGCCACCATACCACAACTCCATAGAGCATGATTGGTCGAATGATTGCAGTGTAGATCCATTTGCATATTTTTGGGCTGAGCCCCCATTTCTTTCCAATGGCTCTTTTGCACGTGTAGAGTGCAATACACGCTTTCTTCTTGCGCTGAAGAACATTCTCCTTCCTGGTTAGTTTCCTATCCAGAACTGTGCCCAAGAACTTGGCTTTGTCAGCCAAGTTCAGGTGCACGTCATTCAGATTTGGTAGTATTAGCGGTGGTATCTTATAGCGGTTGGTAAAGAGAACCAGTTCTACTTTTCCCCGGTTGATGCTCAGTCCGCAGCGCAAGCACCATGAGGAAACCTCTCGCAGTGCTACTTGCATCAAGTCGCACAGGGTTTGTGGAAATTTGCCCCTATATACTATAGCTAAGTCGTCTGCATATGCCACTACCTTCCCGCCTTGAACGGTTCGAAGCTTTTAACCGCCCACCTAACCTTTTCCTCCGTGATGGGTATGTATACAGCCAGGTTTGTTGTAGGTGCTAGGGGTTCCTCATGCAAGTTCCCTGGGAAGTGCGTATTCAAGAGCAGCTCTAGGGGTTCCCTCTCCGTGCTGGTCCAGGATCCGTCAGGTTTGCGCAAATAGCTTGTGGCTGTTTGAGTTTTTGAGAGCACTCGTCTAAGTCTCGCTGTATCGTCGACATTTTCGACCCCAGTGCAGAAATTTCTCCACGATACTCTCTTCGCCTGCCTCAGAGCTTTTTTGTAGGCCCTGAGTTTAACTTTATATTCGAGCCATTGAGTCTCCGTGCCAAGGCTCTTGGCCTTATTAAATTGTGTCCTACATGATTTTCGGAGCGAGTCCAGGTCGTAGGACCACCAATGCGGCCTATGTTTACCGCGTGGTTTTGGCACTGGGCAAGCCTGCTCTAAGGCATTCGAGAGCGCCGTTGTAAAGGTCTTTACCAGATCCTCCAACTCCCCTACTGATGAGGGGACTTGTGGGGGCAGTGCTGGTAAGTCCCTAGATAGTATTTCATTGTGTAGCGTTACGTGGGTTGCGTTTCATAACCGGCTGCTCAACAGAAAAGTCTAGAACTAATTCAACGTACCGGTGGTCGGAGAATAAGTGCTCATCGAGAACGCGCCATTTTCTTACCCACTCATAAGCGCCTTCGCTGCAAATAGTGAGATCTATGACCTCCCTACGGGTTTTAGTAATCAACGTAGGTTCGTTACCCACGTTGCAAACTACCAGGTTAGTTGTTAACAAAAAGTCAAACAACGACTCTCCTCTAGCATTGATATCGGAGCTTCCCCACTGGACGTGATGAGAATTGGCGTCAGTTCCGATAATAAGATGACCGACCCATGGAAAAATTTGCCACCAGGTCTTTTACCTCCCTCTGTGGCGGAGGTTCTTCGGCGTCGTAGGGCATTTAGACCGACGCCATCGTCAGACTGGTACTGTCGACTGTTAAACTGGCAGCTGTAACGTCACCATTGGTATAGTTGGGCAAGAGAAAGGCATTCAGCTCAGACTTAACCAAAATACAGGCTCTAACCCTGCCCCCCTCGCTGGCTCGAATAAGCTTAAAACCCTTAGTCCCCAAACCGCAAATCCTTGAGCTGTTGACCCAGGGCTCTTGGATGAGGACCACATCTACGTCGCCTTTAGAGAGACGACTGATTAAGCAGCCGAGGCATTACCGATGGCATTCCGGACGTACCGCCACTGATCCCTAGGGATGGCCCAGCTTTCATTAGGTCAATGATGCCTATGAGGATCCTATCCTTAGTCACTTCAGCAAAGCTGAGTTTACCCATTACGGGGGCGTGTTGCTGCCGCTTCGGGTGAGGTTTTAAATCCACGTCCGATCTCTGGCGTTTTAAGGGGTTTCCATTAACCTTCTTTGGCGCGTAATCGCTTTGGAAGTTCAGTAAGATAGCTTCAGCCATCTCCACCATCTTTCTAGCATTCGGCGATAGCGTCTCTTGTGAAATACCCTCGTATTTCTTCAAAATCCTTGCGGCCGCTCTTTTGTCCAAGTACTCAGAGCGACTGGGAGATGTCTTTTGGGGTAAATTTCGACCCGTAGTTGCCATCGCGGTCATACCCTTATTTGGATCTCTGGGGCCAGGTCGTGAGACCACTGCCGCAGACGTTAAAGACTTGGTTTCGGTACCGGCACTTACTGGGGCTTTAGCATCAGCCGTTGTTGGCTTCACCGTGTTTGTACCGGTACTTACTTTGGGGATTGCCCCCTTGTTATCCAGAGCTAATCGACTCGTAGTTGCCATCGCTGTCGATCTCTCGGCTGATAAAGAAATGGAGTTTGTCCTCCGACGTTGCGTTCTCGCTAGCTCCAGCATTTTCCTCCTCTGCTGTGCAGTATACATTTTTGTATCTTTAGTTTTAGGGTTTTTGTTACTATCTTTCATCTTGTTCGTACGACCCCTCGCAAGGCCAGTTTAGGGTCAAAGGAAGAGTAAGGGGAATGTATTGTCCACCGCGGCAGAGCCCCATACCGCGGTAAGGCCATAGTTACTCTCCGAGGCGGCCCGGTATCAGAGAGGCTCCGTTCGATTACAGCCACGGTTTTCCTCCCGGCTGCAAACGTCCAATGGGCACGTGGTCGCATAACACCCTGGATTGGGAGGGGGAAGATCTTAGTCGTCGCGCCAGAGAGGCTTGGCTTCTCTCGTGATGTAGTACCGGCGGCGCTATGATCACAAGGGCAGCGTAGCCCTGTGGCTATCGACTTAAGCTCTCGTACCGCGGCAAGGTTTCCACCCTTCACGAGGGAGGTATGGCCACACAATTGGCTTCAATTTAGCCGAAGAAATAGAAACTGAGATGACGTATACCGCACAAAAAGAAAATAATATTATACCATCCGGCATCAAAACAATTGTTGAGTACGCACGTTGCTTTCGATAATTTTGATCGTTTTGTAGACACAGCTACTGGGAAAGACACTTTACACGATACCGTTGGCATAATTTATCAAATTTGTAATGAAAGTCATGAAGAGTCGAATATGGAAGTTGACAGTTCTTCTCGTGCTGATGCGTCTTCACCTGTATTAGCTCGGAAGAGGCGGCGATTCGAAGCAGTTCCGAAAGAAATTAAACCTTTTGTCAAAACACCTTTTACCAGTATGGAATTTCTTCCAATCGAAGTAATCAAGGACACTATTGAAGCATGTCATTTCGAAAAAGTTATTGCAACAAATAGAGATTTAATTTGGAATATGTCTTTGGCACGGATTGATTTGGTACCCATGTGGTTGGGTTACAACTGCAAGATCGGCCTCGATAATAGCAAAATTCAATCAGTTGAATACTTACCACCTATAAATTACTCTCCAACGTCACTTGCAGTCGTTCAAGAAACTCTTAGCATTGCTAAAGAAGTTGCTAAAGTTTCCAATCAAGATCAGATAATAGCTACTTATGATTTGGCGATAGCGAAGATGGCAATGCAAATTCAAAATACTAGAAAGTGTTATGATATCATATGACTGAGTGCGATGAATTCACAATCAAGGACGATAGAGAGGCAATGCTTGTGGCAAGATGTCGTGACCGCGGTGTGTGCACTGGCGTTTAGGCCCGGAGCTTCAGCTTCGAGCTGTTCGATAACACGATCAATACACCGCACTACCCTCCTCAGTCAATAGACAAACAGGATAATTTATATTTGCACACAGGGACTTTCATAACTAACACCAAAAAAAAGGATAACCGCAAAGTTGCATTTACTTACCACACTTCCCTAATACGATTCTTCACCCTTACCTCTTATGCCTGACAGCGCATTTAAAGAGATTTTGTGGCTGCCTCTGAACCCGCCCTACCATTGGCCTCATAGATATTACCGAGGCCCCAAATACATTACCGTCAACCGGCCATGTCCCAAACCAAATAAAAATTCAATTAATTACTCATATTATTATATAATTAGTTTTCAAAATAAATCATCCCATTACAATTTGAGGGTTTCCTTAATTTAAGTAATCCACGCAGGATCATGCAATTCTTTAACAAATACTATGATTGTAATAATAATAGCACTAAACAACATTCCAAAGAAAAATTCAAAAGTAAGCTAATCGAACTGTTGTTAGTCTCGCCGTGAGTATCTTTAACACAAATCAAAACTAATTCAAATGTACCTATGTATGTATGTAAATATGTCTATGTTGATATGCACATATTTTTGTACAAAAGAAAGAAGTTAGCAAAAACCAGCTATCAACCCAAACGGAAAAGTAAAGTCAACAATGTTTGGCCATACCTACATATGTACATACATATATACGTACAGGCGCGAATGTAAATATGTATGTATATAAAAGTTTAAACATCAAAAGTATGTATGAAGCATGTATTTAACACAGGAATGTATAGTGTGGATTAATTAGGGAATCAAAAAAAAAATAATCATTTTACATATGCATTTTCACGTAGCGTCGAAGGCCTTCTCGCAACGAAGTCATGGATTTGCCAAAGTGTAAAAAAAAAACATATAACAAGATTCCTTTATATGTACAAAAGAAAAAAATATTTGTTTAATCAAATATATTAATATTCAATAATATATAAAAAGGTATCACCAAAAACTTTTTGCGCTCAATGTCTGAGGTTACGTTATACCGTTCTCTCAAACATGTCCACTGCTTCTTCTCATTTCACAGATTTTGATGTGACACATGTTTGAGCGAGTGTATGGCACAACAAAAACAATAGTAGCTTTATTTAAATATAGGTATAATTTAAATTCTTATTAGAATTCATGGCAATCTAAACTTCGAATATTTCAGCCAAGTTAGTATTTTCACAGTGGGTTCTATCTAAAGGGAACTAGTGAAAACATAATATTGTTTTAACCTACTTTAACATCAATTATCTTATTATTATTATTACTTGAACTAATATTAATATGTATTTACATGTTTACTAATTAATTCGTATTGTAATTCTTCTTCTTCCTATATGGTGTTCGAGTTGGAATCCACTTCTCTCAATTCATTTCGTGGTTGAATTTATTTAAATATATTTTACGCTGATTGGAATGATTAAACGTTAATTATTAGGAAAATTAGCTTTCGGACTGGATTTTGATGAAAAATTCGATTCGTAGCGCATTTATGACGTCCACTGACGCATTTTGGTGGGTATTTCCATGTTATGTTCGCACAAGCAACCCACATGCATATGATGATAAAATTGTTGTTGAAAAATTCTTTTAGACAATTTGGTCATAAATTAAGGCAAAATCTACAAAGAAAAAAACCGAGTATTTAACTAACTGCAAGGGGATATTTTCACTACAAAATATTAAGGAAGGGACTTATAATTTGAGATTATGGGATTTATTTTCACTCACCATATATTCGTATATGTACTATGCGCTGAAATGTGAAACCCAAGCACTGACTGAAAATATTCACGGCGGAATGAACTTGTTAATCGAAATTCATTAACACTGCACGGATGAGAGTTGGAAATTTATTCGAATTCACAAACTTTTTCAAATTTTCTCAACAACGCCACGATAACTTATACTTACGATGTTGTCAGTCTTGGGATTTCACAGGAAAAGAAAGATGATTATGCTCGGAAGTAGCATTAGACCCGCGCTCAGTGCTAGCGTCGATAAATCAGTTCAAGAACATATGTTTTTGACAGATCAGTGTTAGTGGAGGTTTTGGAGTTTCCACACTGGTGGCAAGAAAAAAAGTTTACGAGCAACCAAAAATATTTTTAAAGAAAAAAAGAAATAAGATGACTAAAATAAATTTGCTGTCTTGTACTACGGTACACATCCCCCACCTAGAGAGTTGGTGCGGTGTGCGTTAGTTACTATTCTGAATATCTTTCCTGTGGTAAATTTCTCTTTTCCCTGTCTCAATGTCCTCTAACTCGTACTCGTTTATGGCAATCACTTTACATTTTAAAAATTTCGGAGCAAGTTTCGCTGAAAATCTCTTTGATGCATCGCTTTGGACAAAGTTGCGTCGAAAAACAAAATCACCAATTTCAAAACGTTTATCAGAGCTTCGAAGATTGTATCTTTTGGAAGAATTTTCGAAGGCTGCTGAGATATTATCAGTGATTTTCTTTCTAATGAGTTTCAGGTTGTCACTTCGTTCCTGAGCGGTGTCATCCAGGGTCTGGAGTTTCCTTAATAGTTCGTAATCACCTGCATGGGAAATCATCTGCTGTCCAAACAAGGCAAAGTATGGGGTTACACCGATCGTTTGGTGATATGAGCTCTGCAGTGATTCAACAATTTCAGGGATGTTCCTGTCCCAGTGTGCTTGGTCCTTTTTAAGGTAAGATCTTATACCTGCGATGATTGAGCGGTTCACAAGCTCGCTCGCATTGGCCTGCGGACTATATAGGGCCGTGTAAACATGTCTTATTCCATTGGCCGACAACAAACTATTGAATTGCGTGGATGTAAATTGCTTGCCATTATCACTCATTACAATTTCGGGAGTTCCGTAAATAGTAAAGACGTTATCTCGTAAGAAGTCGCATACAACTGAAGTGTTGAAATTTTTGACAGTTTTTAATAGGGTAAACTTTGTTAAAGGGTCTAACACAATGAAAATTCCTATATTTCCTTGCTTGGATCTAGGGTAAGGTCCAAGAAAGTCAACATACAATTATTGAAACGGTCTTTGTACCGTGTATTGGGCGGACATTGTTGGTCTTAGCGTTACATTGGGAGATTTGCTTTGCTTGCAAGTTTCACATCGGCTGACGTAATTCTTGACATCAACTGTCATATTTGGCCAATACAAATTGTTTCGCAATCTCTCTAATGTTTTCGAAATTCCACCATGGCACTTATTTGGAGGACACTGAGCGTTTTCTATGACAACCGGAACTAGAGATTTGGGAATCCAAAGCTTCCAATTAAATGGTTCCCTCTCCGGATTTCCATCAGGGTGTTCGGTCCTTTTATAAAGGAGTCTGTCGATTACCTGAAGATCGGGCAACCTACTTTCACTCTCTCGGACATGACTTATCAATTTTTGATAATCTGCGGACAAAAACTCGGACGACTGTAAATCAACTAACGGACGGATCTCTATTTCACGGACTTCGCATACTTCCTCGAAATTTTGTCGTGACAGACAATCAGGCACCACATTGAGTGAACCTTTCCTACGCTCAATATTAAATTTAAAACCTTGCAATTTCAAAGACCAACGCGCTAGTCGGCTGGATAAATCAGTTTGTCGCATAAGTCACTGCAAACTAGCGTGATCCGTAACTATAGTGAATTCTTGTCCCTCTACATAGGCTCGAAATTTCTTCAAGCTAAGCAAAGCGGCTAGACATTCGAGCTCTGTTACACTATAGTTACTCTGCGCTTTATTCAACTTTTGAGAAAAATACGCTATCGGAACTTCAACATTATCAGCATTCTTTTGGGCTAATACCGCACCAACTCCTAGCTTACTGGCATCACACTGGATTATGAAGGGTTTACTATAATCAGGACTAGCCAAAACTGGTGCCGTACCAAGTTTTTCTTTCAGGGTATTGAATGATTGTTGGGCGGCGTCATCCCAGTCAAATCTTTTACTCTTTTTAAGCAAATTTGACAGTGGGCTCGTCAAGGCAGCGAAATTGTCTACAAACCTGCGATACCAACCCGCCATTCCCAAGAACCGTCTGACCTGCTTGACGTTCGATGGAACGGGGTATTGAGTTACAGCAGAAATATTTTCGGGATCGGTACGTATAGTTCCGTTGCCCACAATATATCCCAGATATTTAACCTCTTTTATATAGAACTTGCTCTTGTTGACGTTAATGGTCAACCCTGCTTTCCTTAGATGTAGAGCAACTTCAGCTAGGACGGACATATGTGTCTCAAAATCCTCTGACACAATCAATAGATCGTACAGATAGACGAAGACTTGCTTTCTCAAATTGGGAGGTATTACGCGATCCATCAAGCGACAGAATGCTTGTGAGGCGTTACAAAGACCGAAAGGCATAACACGGTATCAGTATAACGGACGATTAGGGACGGTAAAATAGGTGTAATCTCGGGATTGTTCAGCGAGGGGAATTTGCCAAAAGGCACGCCGTGGATCGAGAGAACTAATAAATTTCGCCTTGGGTATTCTGCTCAGAATCCCATCAATATGAGGAAGGGGATAAGCTTCCTTAACGGTAACGCTTTTACTTTTCGTGAATCCAGACACAGACGGACTTTACCTGGCTTTTTCACTAACACCACCGGACTGGACCATGGACTATTCGGAGCTTCCTCGATTACACCTAACTTAATCATTTCATCAATTTCGGCATGTACGAGTTTCTCGACAGCTGGTGAAATTGGGAAATATCTCTGCTTTATCGGACGGACATTGGGTTCGAGTTGGATCTCTTACTCCAATAAAGACGTTTTGCCCAAGCCTTCTTTTTCACAGCTTGGGAATCTATTTTTAATTAAATCTAAATGCTGTCGTTGCTCAACATTCAACGAGGGCGAGTTTTCGGTAAATTCACAACTCTGCTCAAATGAAATTTCTGATATGATATTAGGTGCGATTTGAAATTTAATCCATAAGTCGACTCCTAAAATCAAATCTTGGGATATACTGGGGACAACGAAAAACACTATCACCTCCGATCTATCTTTATATTGGACGTTAAGATCTATAGTACCGAAAACGACTTGGGTTTTTCCAGCGGCTGTTTGGCAACTTCTTTTGCCAGTAAACCTCCTAGACATGAAACTTGTGCTCCGCTGTCTAACAGGCCCAAGTGATCACCTTCTAGCAACCTAACGCTAGCATATTGCCTCAAATCATTTTGTTTTTGCTGTAGTGAGCAAATCATTTTCTTTAAGTTTCTTCTATTTGCTCTTATTTTTGCCCAAAAGTTCCTCATTCGAATACAAGAACGCTTCGGGCTTTGGGATTGGTCATAATCTGGACTAAATATTCTATTTCTCACTTCGTTATATCTTTTCAACCGTACGTCATATGGAATTATTTCTTTTTGTAAAGTGATACAAGTATCAGGAAAATGGGAGTCGCCAGGACGTATTGATTTTGCGCCACTGGACTGGTTTTGCGTTTGTATGCACACGTTATCGCTATTTAGCGGTTGCTGTCGTGGCGAGGTATCTGTCTTGATTCCTCTATCATTTAGCAGTTTCCCGGACTGCATTTTGGGCGATAAGTGTTTGGTGCGCCACAACCGTAGCAAAATACAGTTCGGTCTTCAAGGCAATCATAATACCTGTATCCGTCTTTATTGCAATTCCAGCAACCGGGTTTCATTTTCGAAGCTGGCTGAGAACTGCATCAATTTCTGCAAAATCTGTTTGTGTCACATTTTCATCAAGATCTAGGTCAAGGTAGGCTTCATTCACCTGTCGCCTGGGTATTTGTCTGGGGTTGTTACCTTGTGAGAAAGCAGTCGTCTTAGAAAGCTCGTTGGCAAGACTTTCACCTTTCAAACAGAGTCTGCGCAACTCTGCCAAAGAGTGGATAGGGACAAAAAGGAGCTGTTGCCGTAAACGCGGCCGCAAATTGTGTTTCATTATTTCCAGTAACTCTATTTCAGATAAAGGAGTTTCCAATGGTTCAGCAATTTTCAATATGGCATTACGAAATTCGTCAAATCCTTCACTTTGACCTTGCTTTCTGGCCCGAATGGATTCCTTTATCTCAAAGTCGCTCCTATGCTGCTGAAAATTAGTTCTTAAAGCTTGGCACAACGCTGGCCAGGTTACGCGGTCGACCGACCTACGATAACGCCAGTACCAATCTTTAGCTTCATTAACAAAAAGACTTTGGATATGCTCACATAAAAGATTGAAATTACCGTTCAGCGTATCGATGACTAAAAGCTCTATTCGGGATAAAAAACTATCAACAGACAAACGCGACGTTCCTTCACATCCCAACTAGAGATTAGTTGCGCGATCCTACCTATATAGGGAATAGTTGAAATTTCGCTAAGTCGCAATTGATCAACGTTGTTATTAAAGTTTAAGTGACTCTGGCTTAGTAACGGAGGTGCATCTCTTGGCCACACTGGTGTGGACCTATTAGGAGGGTATTGAGCTTGCGACACGTTAGCAGTTGGGCTTATGTCATTGGCAACAGGGACTGGAGGTACGGGGTTGAGATTTATAAAAAGTTCGATAAGGTGCTTTCTATCCTCTGTTCTACCAGTTGAGCTACACGATTTTCTATGCCGTCAAAGGCCGTTGCGTACCTTGCTGAAACAATGGCAGAAACCATGTTCCTAATACGCGCATCATCGTCGTTTGCAGCACCTTGATCACCATGCGCTCCTTCAGTTGCCAAACTATCGTCATTTCCTACCCTTTTCTGTTCCTCACGAAGCGCTTCACTACTTGTCTAGGTTGGTTCTCATTCCCACTATTATTACTGGCGTTTCCTTGCCTCATCATCTGTCATCTGGTATTAATGCCTGAGTGTCGATTGAAATCCCTACTTCTTCACGGTGCTCTACACAAAGGGCAGGAAGAATTATTCCTAAGCCACGACAATAGGCAGTTCCTGTGGAATCGATGGTTACACGCTGTAACTATCGCAGTGTTCCTATTAGAAATCGGCTTTCGACCCACGATACAAAGAGTCTGCAAGGATGGGTGTTCGCCGCTATGCCGTAATGGAATGTTGTTCAAGGAAAACAAGGAAGAAAACAAATAGAACACAATTCGTAACTAAAGTTTCAAACTTGGTTCGCTTACACAGAAAAAAAAATGTTTCAATAAAGAAGTTTAATGTCAACACCGAAAAAAAAGAGTTTGATAAAAAAAATATATATATGTTTATGTGAACCCTTTCACGCTTCGATATTCTCAAACGAAAAAGAAATTTTATTTAAAGGTTTACAAAAAAAAAATCATCAAAATAATTTGGTTTGAGACTATGAGAGTTTCTGTGACGGTAATGTGGCATAAGGTTAAAAGTGGTAAAAGAGTCATATTTGGTTGTGGCATGCAACATTTCGGGGAAGAAGTATCGGTTGTGTATTGTTTCGATTACAACCACAATTTCCGAAATTTTTCGAATCTTTCCCAAAACAAAAAAAAATATCTAATGGCTTGGCATCTCGAAATAGAGTTTGAGATGTACTAACTATTTAAAAACTTTAATATATTTTCTTTTGTTAAGTACCTGGCATGAACCCCTGGTAAGTCAACTTGCATAAAGCCTTAATGACAAAAATTCCAAAAAAAGGTATATCATACATTTAGGTAAAAATAAAGGAACATGCTGTGCTTAAACGATTTCTTGAATACGAAACATCTTTCGCGGTACGAATCTTGAGGCATATAGCCTGTAGGATCGTCGATTCCTTCGAAATCGATTCGCATCCACACAAAAATGCTCAAACCCAACATCAAACAACAAAAAAAATTTTAATTTAAAAATGAAGAATTAAAACGGACAGACGAGCTGATTCCAAGAGGGAATCCTGAATGTGAAACCTCGAATTGAAAACAAAAAGCTTTTCTTCAATCGGGCCATTGAGCGCCATTTTATCTGTTATGATATCATATGACTGAGTGCGATGAATTCACAATCAAGGACGATAGAGATGCAATGCTTGTGGCAAGATGTCGTGACCGCGGTGTGTGCACTGTCCTTTAGGCCCGGAGCTTCAGCTTCGTGGTGTTCGATAACACGATCAATACACCGCACTACCCTCCTCAGTCAATAGACAAACAGGATAATTTATATTTGCACACAGGGACTTTCATAACTAACACCAAAAAAAAGGATAACCGTCAAGTTGCATTTACTTACCACACTTCCCTAATACGACTCTTCACCCTTACCTCTTATGCCTGACAGCGCATTTAAAGAGATTTTGTGGCTGCCTCTGAACCCGCCCTACCATTGGCCTCATAGATATTACCGAGGCCCCAAATACATTACCGTCAACCGACCATGTCCCAAACCAAATAAAAATTCAATTAATTACTCATATTATTATGTAATTAGTTTTCAAAATAAATCATCCCATTACAATTTGAGGGTTTCCTTAATTTAAGTAATCCACGCAGGATCATGCAATTCTTTAACAAATATGTACTATGATTGTAATAATAATAGCACTAAACAACATTCCAAAGAAAAATTCAAAAGTAAGCTAATCGAACTGTTGTTAGTCTCGCCGTGAGTATCTTTAACACAAATCAAAACTAATTCAAATGTACCTATGTATGTAAATAGGTCTATGTTGATATGCACATATTTTTGTACAAAGAAAAGAAAGAAGTTAGCAATAACCAGCTATCAACCCAAACGGAAAAGTAGAGTCAACAATGTTTGGCCATACCTACATATGTACATACATATATACGTACAGGCGCTAATGTAAATATGTATGTATATAAAAGTTTAAACATCAAAAGTATGTATGAAGCATGTATTTAACACAGGAATGTATAGTGTGGCTTAATTAGGGAATCAAAAAAAAAAAAAAATAATCATTTTACATATGCATTTTCACGTAGCGTCGAAGGCCTTCTCGCAACGAAAAAAACATATAACAAGATTCCTTTATATGTACAAAAGAAAAAAAATATTTGTTTAGTCAAATATATTAATATTCAATAATATATAAAAGGTATCACCAAACTTGAATGTTGGCAACCCTAATTGTGTATAAGATTTTAAATATAAATTGTTCGCAACAAAAACTTTTTGCGCTCAATGTCTGAGGTTACGTCATACCGTTCTCTCAAACATGTCCACTGCTTCTTCTCATTTCACAGATTTTGATGTGACACATGTTTGAGCGAGTGTATGGCATAACAAAAACAATAGTAGCTTTATTTAAATATAGGTATAATTTAAATTCTTATTAGAATTCATGGCAATCTAAACATCGAATATTTCAGCCAAGTTAGTATTTTCACAGTGGGTTCTAACTAAAGGGAACTAGTGAAAACATAATATTGTTTTAACCTACTTTAATATCAATTATCTTATTATTATTATTACTTGAACTAATATTAATATGTATTTACATGTTTACTAACTAATTCGTATGGTAATTCTTCTTCTTCCAATATGGTGTTCGAGTTGGAATCCACTTCTCTCAATTCATTTCGTGGTTGAATTTATTTAAATGTATTTTACGCTGATTGCAATGATTAAACGTTAATTATTAGGAAAATTAGCCAAATGCATATAATGATAAAATTGTTGTTGAAAAACTCTTTTAGACGATTTGGTCATAAATTAAGGCAAAATCTACAAAGAAAAAAAAACGAGTATTTAACGAACTGCAAGGGGATATTTTCACTACAAAATATTAAGGAAGGGACTTATAATTTGAGATTATGGGATTTATTTTCACTCACCATATATTCGTATATGTACTATGCGCTGAAATGTGAAACCAAGCACTGACTGTAAATATTCACGGCGGAACGAACTTGTTAATCGAAATTCATTAACACTGCACGGATGAGAGTTGGAAATTTATTCGAATTCACAAACTTTTTTCAAATTTTCTCAACAACTCCGAAATAAAATTTGTTAAGCCACGATAACTTTTACTTACTATGTTGTCAGTCTTGGGATTTCACAGGAAAAGAAAGATGATTATGCTCGGAAGTAGCTTTAGACCCGCGCTCAGTGCTAGCGTCGATAAATCAGTTCAAGAACATATGTTTTTGACAGATCAGTGTTAGTGGAGGTTTTGGAGTTTCAACAGTGGTGGCAAGAAAAAAAGTTTACGAGCAACCAAAAATATTTTTAAAGAAAAAAAGAAATAAGATGACTAAAATAAATTTGCTGTCTTGTACTGCGGTACAAAAGCCTGAATTTGATAATGTATTTATTAACTTAGGCGCATTTCATATGCAAATGGCATACTTCAAGGCCATTGGTAAATATATTGAGTCGAGTGGACTAGTCGAGGTAGTGGTAGAATCTGAGGCACTAGCGGAGGGATCAATGAATAGCTTTTTGGATAGCAAACATTTTAATCGATGTAAACGATTACACCCCTTGACTTCTACATAGTGCTTTGCAAGTTCTGCATTTCGAAAAGTATATATCAGAAACTGAAATTGATATTGGAACATTAAATGAGGACCTAGAAACGATAGTAAATGCAATATGTGATGTCAATGAAAGCATTGTTTTAACTGACTCCCTACAAAAAATCTTAGAGGACTACACACTCCACGGTGGTCATGGAAAGACCGCTCAATATTATTTGCAATACACAGAACTTGTCAATATATATCTTCGATTTTCCAGAAGTATTCGTTGCAGTATTGCGAACTTTACTTGGGCTCTATCTTTGAATTGTGTGACTACTTTTTTGCATTCAATCTACCAAACTACTCGAAATGGACTGCTATGTATTTAAATAACTTAACTAAGCTGAAAGTTGAGGGTTCAAGGCTGGTTATGGAATTTCGCGAAGGCGCATTTGGGGTAAAACGTACAAAGTCGTGCCTAAGTCGATCGCCTGTCAACCTTACCTTAGAACAGACGATTAATGCAGATGCTGGCAATACCTTGACTGGTGTGAGCCATTTTACAAACTCAATATCTGGACGACAAAGATGAGAGCTTAGTCATAGCATGAGGACTAAAATATTATCAGTAGTAAAGGCAGAAGTCGGGTTAGCTTGTTAGTTGATGACACATCACATTCTTTACAAAAGAGCCGTATAGAGAAAGGCAATAAAACTTTGAAAAACATTATTGAAACCATGAAGAAAACTATGAATCCTTTTTCAGATAACTTGGACAAAAATATATTGTTTAATATGTCTACTGATAAATCGGCATCCTTAGATGTTACAAATTTTTTACTGAATATCAAGTCATTAGGGCAAGAAGAAAAGAAACTTTTTTTCACAGAATTTTTGAAGATGCTTCAAGATTTTCGAAATCAATCAAACGAAATAAACTATATAACTTTGCATCGGATTGTGCTAGAAAAACTATTAAGAGTAACACCGGAGGCAATAATGCTTTAATTAAAATGGAACGGGATATTTTCGGTCGGCTGTTGGCAATTGCTATAGACAATAAGGTTGATATTGAGTACTGTTTGTCATATCCTCTTGCACCAATACCGCCAACACTTTTTCACTGTTCCGGCCACATGCATAAGACGGATAAATCTGCATTAAGTAAACAATTAACGTCTAAAATTTTACCAGCTAATCCCGGGCACATTGATGTAGAAATAATTGATGGTTTTTACTATTTGCATCAAAATGCTTCCACTTTACCGCAAACATTTGGAAAGGTAGCTGAATCGATATTGTGGAAGCTCTGTTCAAAAAAAGCTCTTGAAGTATATATCATATTTGATAGGTACTTAACAAGATCGTGAGGCTATTGACATTCCGTACACAATTAACCCTAGAACACACACCCAGAAAATACCACGAAAAGACACACCCGGGATACGTTTGTACCCGGGACCTTATTTTGCGGTTTTTTAATGCTTATTCAACCGATTTCTATGATTTTTTTTTTTGAAATGTATATTTTAATATATAACAAGTATTTTGTCTTTTGTTTCATTCGAATATTCCTACTAGTTCCAGCGATATGGGCAAATAAAGTCAGGACATGCAACAGTGGATTTTTTTGTTTTTTTTGTTTTTGTTGTTGTCCTGATAAATGCAAAACAAAATAATATAATTTATAATATTATACTTGTAGAGTAACAACGAATACACAATTTGGTTTTTATTTCATTGAAATATTCTACCTGGTTCAAAAGATATGTGCAAAAAGGTCGCGCAAGGTATGGGTACGTAGGTAGCAAATACACTGGTATAACTGGGTTTTGTATTTTATATGCAGCTGCAAGGGTTGTTTTCACACGAGGTGTTGTTATAAATGCTTCCTGTTGATATTTTCATTATTGTTTTGGTGCTCAAAAGTGTAAGAAGTGAAAATATAAGTGAAAATAAATATAACTGAAACCATAAATAACTGGATACGAAATGGCTTCAAGAAGAAACGAATATTTATCAAGTGCAGCATATAGAAGGTAAAAATGTAAAATAAGCAACAATGTAAACATATACTAATTTTTTTTATTATGCAGGCTTACTGAGGAACAGCGAGAATCATATATACAATCTTTATTTGATGAAATTTGTGACGAGGATGCTCCCTATGATTTTGACTCAGAAGATGAAGAAGAAATTCAAATCAATGACATTGAAATTGATGATGACGATGCTGAAGTTTCGCAAAGTGCCGCAGAAGTATTATCTGATTATTCGGACTATGAGGATGATGAAGAAGACGATGAAGAAGAAGAAGTAGAAGAAAATAATGAATTACCTGCTGTGTGCATTTTTTGGCATACTTATTATGACTGGTGCAAACCATAGCAATGGAGAACATGTTCGAGATTTATGGAGCGTCAAAAACTATCCTTTATATCGCGCCACAATGGGAGTCAACCGTTTCTGTTCGATATTGCGGTTCCTAAGATTTGGCGATAAAAACACTCGTGCAACGCGCTTACTAACTGATAAAGCAGCACCGATCAGTGAGTTGTGAACGATGATGAACAATAATCTTGCTGCACATTACAAGCCCAGCTCATGCTTGACGATTGATGAACAATTATTTCCTTACCGTGGACGCACACGGTTTACGCAGTACATACCGTCAAACCTGATAAATATGGTATCAAGGTTTGGTGGATTTGCGATGCCATAAATGCATGTCCACAGAAACTGGTAGGGAAACGAACCAAGGCGAACGAGTGGTGAAGGTTTTGTCTGCCAAATACCAAGGAAGTGGCCGAAACATTACAATGGACAATTTGTTTACGACCTTGCCAGTTGCAGAACTGCTTCTCACCTGGAAACTCACGATCGTTGGAACTTTGCGCAAAAACAAATCATATATTCCTCAAGCAATGAAGCCGAACAAAAACAGGACAATTGGTTGTTGTTGTTGTTGTTAACAGCAAAACACTCCCCGAAGGTTTTGGGGAGTGATGCCGAAGTTGACAGTCGTTGGCCGGATATGACCCCGGTACGCTGCGGTACTCCCTTGCGGTACTGCCCGTTTGTCGTGGTAGCGATTTGGTATGACCAGTGGATCCTTCTAGGTCATGTCATCCCTCCATCCGTGAGGAAGAAGAAGATGGGTAATGAGAGGTGAGAGGAATCATATCCGTAGATCAACCATCGAGTAGCACGTCATTACCTATGTGCATATTAGTCTCCTCTTACGACCGGTATGCCTACCTCGGGCATATTCTAAACCCCTAACCCGCAGGGCACAACAAAAACAACAACAGGACAACTGGTTCAACGAAATTTGGCTTCAAAAATAATGTGACAATGTGCTCTCATGTTCCCAAAAAAAAATAAAGCAGTAATTTTGCTTTCGACCATTCATAATGATGCTGAAATAGCTGACAGTGGGAAACCTGAAATAATTGAATATTATAATCGTACCAAAGGTGGTGTTGATCGAATGGACCAAATGTTTGTGGAATATCCAACACAAAGACAAACAAAACGATGGCCACTAGCGATGTTCTTCAACATGTTGGACAGCCTACATTGTCTACGATTTGAATAACCCTATGTTGCCTTGGAGATCAAACAAGCGTAAGCTGATCCTGCGCAGCTTGGCTGAAGCATTGTGTATGCCCATTATTGAAGCCAGAGCCATAAATCGTCAAGTGACGCGAAATTTTTCGACTAAAATTGCTATTGAAGCATATTTCAATCGACCGGTGGAATCAATGGTGTCAACAGCAGCATCAACATCTGCCGCAGCGCGCACGCCAAAACCTGTGTGCGGATCTTGCTATTTATGTTACGCACAAGAGGAAAAACGCCGTAGAAAAACCAGAAAGCTGTGCGCCAAATGTAAGAAGCCAATGTGTCTTGAAAATTCGGTCACATCAACAAATTGCTTTATTTGCCATGATTTTCCTTAGATATAAGATGCATTTTTATAATTTTTATAATAGGTTAGGTTCAAGTAGCTGCCGCAGAGGCACACTTAGGCCAGTTTTGAAAGGCCCGATGTGATACCACCAACACAAGGAAAGTCAGTCCCGGGACCCAGCCAAATGGAAAATCCCTGAGTTGTTGGGATTTTCCACATAGCAGAATCCCGGGACTGACACTCCTAAACCGACACCGTTACTCCTCCTCGAACCACTTAGATGACTTTATGAAGGCCATCAAGTCCTTTATGTCCAGTTCCGCTATCTGGCTTAGGCTATCAAGGAACGGAGCTCCCAAAAAGCGTGTTCTCGCGCCGCTTAAAGCCGGACAGTTGCAGATGAGGTGTTCCACTGTTTCCTCCTCCTCATCATCTTTGCAACTCCTGCAGCATCGTCGTATATGGAAGTGCCACTATTTGTTTCGGGACACCAATCCGTCCTCTCCCAGTCTTCTCTGCTGGGAATGTTTATTTTGAAACAGCTATCGCCGAATGTAGTGGTCGCACAACGATCTGTGCTTAGAGGGAGAAAGCTGTAAGATTCCAGAATACTGGAGTGTCCAATAGTACCCGCACCCCAACTGGAGGTTTCTCTTAGGCGCAGGGCTGATGCCGCTGCTGACCGAAACCCTTCCAGATCAAGTGGCAAAATGCCCAGAATGACCTGGAGGGCTTCGTTGGGCGTTGTCCTTAGCGCACCGCTTATACAGATCACATTGGATCTATGGACTTTCCGCAACAGATTCAGGTATGTTGCCTTGCTCAGCGCAGGCCACCATACGACGACTACATATAGCATGATTGGACGAATGATGGCCGTGTAGATCCAACTGCATACTCTAGGGCTGAGCCCCCATTTTTTGCCAATGGCTCTTTTGCATGTGTAAAGAGCTATGCAAGCTTTCTTCTGGCGCTGAAGAACATTCTCCTTCCAATTCAGTTTCCTGTCCAGAACTATGCCTAGAAACTTGGCCTTATCCGACAAGCCCAGGCGCGTGCCATCTAGTTCTGGTAGGCTTAGTGGCGGTATTTTGTACCGGTTGGTGAAGAGGACAAGTTCCACTTTCCCCGGGTTGATACTAAGTCCGCAGCGAGAGGACCACGTCGAAAATTCTCACAGTGCTACTGGCATCAGGTCACACAGAGTTTGTGGGAACTTGCCTCTGAATGCAATAGCTAAATCGTCTGCGTATGCCACTATCTTCCCGCCCCCCCCCCCCCAGCTTGTGTCACGTAGCAACGAGTTGACTGTGAGGTTCCATAAAAGCGGGGAAAGAACACCACCCTGGGGTGTTCCCCTTGTGACATAGCGTGATAACTCAACCGTACCAAGTGAAGAAGCTATTTTCCTTCCCATTAAAAGTTGGTCAATTAAACCAGTTAGAGGTCTCTCTACGCCCAGCTTAGTTAGAGCGATTTCTCAATGACAGATACTAGGCTGTGCAAAGCAGTTTCTGTTGATTTACCCTTGGTGTATGCATGCTGATAGCTAGAGATTAGGTAACTATCAATAGTCGTTGAGAGGTAGTCGCTTAGTATCCTCTCAAAGGTTTTGAGTACAAAGGACGAGAGACTGATCGGTCTGTAGTCTTTTGGCTCGTAGTGGGATGCCTTCCCAGCCTTAGGGATAAACACTACCGTGGAGCTTCTCCAGGAGCCCGGAAAGTGGTTGAGAGCCAGGCAGGCTGTGAAGAGAAATACCAGCCATTTAGCTGATGTCTCCAACGTGTTTATAAGTAGCGCGGGTATAATCCCGTCCGGCCCGGCAGCCTTATACGGTTCAAAGCTCTTAACTGCCCACCTTACCCTTTCCTCAGTGATGGGTATTTTTACTGCCAGGTTTGTTGCAGGTACTAGTGGTGCGTCATGCAGATTCCCCGGAAAATGTGTATTCAAGAGCAGCTCAAGGGTTTCCTCTTCCGTGCTGGTCCAGGATCCGTCAGTTTTTCGCAAATAGCTGATGGCTGTTTGACTTTTCGAGAGGACTCGTCTAAGTCTCGCTGTGTCGTCGACCTTTTCGACGCCAGTGCAGAAATTTCTCCACGAAGTTCTCTTCGCCTGTCTCAGAGCTTTTTTGTGGGCCCTAAGTTTAGCTTTATATTCGTGCCAATGAGGCTCAGAGCCGAGGCTCTTGGCCTTGTTTAATGTGGCCTGTGTTTACCCCGTGGTTTTGCCACTGGACAAGCCTGTCCTAGAGCATTTGCGAGCGCCGATGTAAGTGTAGTAACAAGATCCTCCAGCTCCTCTACTGATGAGGGGGCTTGTGAGGGCAGTACTGGGAGGTCTCTGTCTAATATTTCATTGTGTAACTGCCAATTTGTGTTACGTGGATTGCGCTTCATGATTGGTTGTTCTACAATAAAGTCTAAAACCCTTTCTACGTAACGGTGGTCGGAGAATGAATGTTCTTCCAGAACCCGCCATTTTCTGACCCACCCATAAGCGCCTTCACTACAGATAGCGAGGTCTATGACCTCCCTACGGGTCTTAGTGATAAAAGTAGGCTCATTACCCACGTTGTAAATTACCAGGTTGGTCGTTAAGAGGAAATCAAACAGAGACTCGCCCCTGGCATTGATATCGGAACTCCCCCATTGGACATGGTGAGCATTAGCGTCCGCTCCAATAATACGATTACCTGTGCAGAAATTTGACACCAGGTCTTTCACCTCCATTTGTGGTGGGGGTTCTTCGGCGTCGTAGGGCATATAGACCGACGCCACCGTCAGGCGGGTGCTGTCGACCGTTAGACTGATAGCGGTAATATCACCATTGGAGTAGTTAGGTAGGAGAAAGGAGTTCAACTCAGACTTGACCAAAATACACGTTCGAACTTTGCTCTCCTCACTGGCTCGAATGAGCTTGAAGCCCTTAGTCCCCAATCCGCAGATTCTCGAGCTATTGACCCAGGGTTCGTGGATGAGGACCACATCCACGTCGCCTTTAGAAAGACGACTACTTAAAGCAGCCGAAGCCACTTTAGGTTTGTGCACATTAATCTGAAGCACCACCAACATGAGAGCGCACAGTTGTTCCGATTCATCATCATCATTTATTGGCGCTTAACCGCCTAAGCGATTTTGGCCGTCGCCTATCAAAGCACGCCAGTCATTCCTTTTTAGCGATAACTGACGCCAATTGGAAACCCCAAGGGAGTTCAAGTCATCCTCCACCTGTTGTTTCCATCTCAGTCGAGGCCTCCCCCTTCCTCTGCTGCCGAATTCGGGTGACGATTGGAAAACCTTCTGGGCTGGAGCTTCTTTGTCCATTCGCATGACGTGACCCAGCCAGCGGAGCCTTTGGGCTTTAATTCGCTGGACTATGGTCAGATCTGCGTAAAGCTCGTACAGCTCATCGTTAAATCTCCCTCGATACTCGCCGTCGGCATCACGGGAAGGACCATAAATCTTCCGGAGAACTTTTCTCTCAAATACTCCAAGGGCCATCTCATCTTCTCTTGACATTGTCCATGAATCTGAGCCATACATCAGGACAGGTATGATGAGAGACTTATAGAGCGTGATCTTTGTTCTTCGAGAGAGGACTTTACTTCTCAATTGCCTACTCAGTCCAAAGTAGCACTTGTTCTCAAGAGTGATTCTCCGTTGGATTTCTAGACTGATATTATTTTCGGTGTTAATGCTGGTTCCCAAATAGACGAAGTCCCTCACAGTTTCAAATTTGTAACTATCAACAGTGACGTGGCTGCCAAGGCGCAGGTGCGCCGATTCTTTCTTTGATGACAGCAAATACTTCGTCTTGTCCTCGTTGACCGCAAGACCCACTTTTTTCGCTTCTTTATCCAGTCCAGAGAAGGCAGCGCTTACGGCGCGGTTGTTAAGGCCAATGATATCAATATCATCGGCATACGCCAGCAATTGCACGCTCTTGTAATAGATTGTACCATTGCGGTTTAGCTCTGCTGCTCGAATTATCTTCTCCAGCATCAGGTTGAAGAAATCGCACGAAAGGGAGTCGCCCTGTCTGAAGCCTCGTTTGGTTTCAAATGGCTCAGAGAGGTCCTTCCCGACTCTGACGGAGCTGTTAGTATTGCTCAACGTCATTTGGCAAAGCCGTATAAGCTTTGCAGGGAAGTCAAATTCAGACATGGCGGCATACAGGCAACTCCTTTTTGCGCTGTCAAAAGCGGCTTTGAAATCGACAAAGAGATGGTGTGTGTCGATTCTTTTATCATGGGTCTTCTCCAGGATTTGGCGTATCGTGAAAATCTGGTCGATGGTAGACTTACCAGGTCTAAAGCCACACTGATAAGGTCCAATCAGCTTGTCTACGATGGGCTTCAGTCTTTCACACAATACGCTAGAAAGAACCTTATATGCGATATTAAGAAGGCTGATTCCGCGGTAGTTGGTGCGGTTAGCGGGATCGCCTTTCTTGTGGATTGGGCAGAGCACACTTAAATTCCAATCTGTAGGCATGCACTCGTCTGACCATATTCTGCATAAGAGCTGATGCATGCTTTTTACCAGCTCTTCGCCTCCGTGTTTGAACAGCTCGGCGGGTAGTCCGTCTTTTCCAGGCGCTTTGTTGTTTTTGAGCCGGGATATAGCTATCCTCACTTCATCATAGTCAGGTGGTGGGACGACTTTTCCATCGTCAGGGATTGGGGTATCGGGTTCGACGTCTCCCTCGCAATTTAGCAGTGAGGAGAAGTGCTCCCTCCATAATTTAAGTACACTCTGTACGTCGGTAACCAGGTCGCCATTATTGTCCTTACAGGAACTTGCCCCGGTCTTAAAACCTTCCGTCATCCGACGGATCTTTTCATAGAATTTTCGGGCATCATTCCTGTCAGCCAGCATCTCAAGCTCCTCACACTCACGCCTTTCGGCCTCACGTTTCTTTTTTCTGAAAAGGCGTCTCTCTTCCTTCTTTGCCTCACGATAGCGTTGCCATACACTGCGGATTGCGCCCGTTCGCAACGTCTCCCTGTAGGCAGCGTCCTTTTTGTCCGAGGCAGTGCTGCATTCCTCATCGTACCAGTTGTTTTTGCGGGCTCGCTGGAACCCTATAGTGGCCTCAGCGGCAGTACGTAATGAGTGAGAGATATGCTTCCATTGCTCGGTTGCATCGTTAGGTCGAGGATTGCTCTCCGATAGCAGGTGTGAGAGTCGAGTGGAGAAATTGTCAGCTGTCTGTGTCGTGCGCAGCTTCTCGACGTCAAACTTTCCTTCCGTTACTGTGCGCACTTTCTTTGCTACACAGAGGCGTGTGCGTATCTTAGCTGCAACAAGATAATGGTCCGAGTCGATATTGGGAACACGAAGGGTACGCACGTCCAGAACGGTGGAGCTATGTCTGCCGTCGATCATGACATGATCAATCTGGTTTCTTGTTCTTTGATCAGGAGACAGCCATGTGGCTTGGTGTATTCGTTTATGCTGGAACCTGGTACTACTGATGACCATATTGCGAGCAGCGGCGAAATCAATCAACCTAGTGCCGTTGGGGGATGTTATATCATGGAGACTAAATTTTCCAACTGTTGGACCAAAGACTCCTTCCTTGCCCACCTTCGCATTAAAGTCGCCGAGCACGATTTTGATATCATGTTGGGGGCAGCGATCATAAGTCTGTTCAAGTTTATCGTAGAAGGAGTCCTTCTCTGCGTCGTCCGTCTCCTCAGTCGGCGCATAGGCGCAGATAAATGTTATGTTGAAAAATTTCGCTTTGATGCGGATCGCAGCGAGACGCTCGTCCACGGGGGTGAACGCTAGTACTTGGCGGCGAAGTCTCTTTCCCACCACGAATCCTACACCACGCGCTTTGCCGCGTGTCTGGCCACTGTAGTATACGTCACAAGGTCCGATGGTCGTCTTTCCTTGTCCCGTCCATCGCATTTCCTGCAGGGCGGTGATGTCAGCCTTTGCGTTAACGAGGACATCAACCAGTCGGGCAGCGGTACCATCCCTTGAAAGGGTCCGGACATTCCAGGTACATGCCCTAATATCCTTCTCGTAGTCCTTATTTCGTTTTGCCGGGTCGTCAACATTAAAGGGGGTTCTCATCCGAGGCTTTTCTTTGCTTTTCATTGGAATAAAGTTTTTCCGTGGCGGGTCCCAAACCCAGCGCACAACCCGTCTCCGGGATTTTGATAAAAATATTCACACATTTATATAGCGAGCCGCTTGCTACAAGACAGACACCCGCTTGCAGCCGCACCATGTGGTGAACAGACGCTGCGAAAAAGACCTCGGTGAGCCCTTAAACCAAGTATGTCAGAGTGGCCCCACCGGGGCTCCCTCTCTTTCTGCCGCGAGCCTAGGTAGCTCACGTTGCCCAGAGTGCACGAACGAGGACGCAAGAGTCGGGATTGAGCAAGGTCACTCAGCAACCACACCCCATTACACTCCTCCGATTACACTTGTTCCGATTAACTGCCCGATATGGCGTTGCAGGAGTCCTGCTGCCTGTACGTCAGATGTTAATCGCTCAGCGTTGGCTGCTACCACCGTGACGTCGAGGACTTCCTCGTCCTGTAGGCTGTCCTCCATCTCCGAGTTGTTCACAGCAATATCGGCAAGGGACGTGGCGGATAACATGATTTCCGCATCGGAATCCTCCGCTTCCTCTTCTGGTAATTCGTTTTCCCGTTCCCCCGGAGCAGCCGAGAAGGAAGCGCGCTGAGCATCACCACGATATTCGTGGATAACGATCTGGCCTACGCTGTAGTGTACTAGGCCATTGCACCTTTTGAGGGGCTCGATTGACTCTTTATTCATGGTGAACACCACCTGTCTGTCGGGCCCCACCGCACCCCCGACCAGATTGACACTCCAGTCATGCGTTGGGAGGGACGGATTCATTAGCCGTAGCATCCCGAGAATTCTGTCGGGTTCGTCAGGGATGGCCGGAATCCACGCCCTTGCCCTTGGACGAGCTGGAATGTCCTTCCAGTCGACGACATCTATCTTTGCGCCCTTGTAGACTTCACCCAGTTTAGCAGCTGCTGCCTTAAACAGTCCTACGGTTTTTGCATCCTCGCATGCGAGTAATTTGATCTGGCCCATCCGTTACTCGCGCCGAACTACCCGGAAACTCCGGAGCAACGATGAGAAGAATGTTGCCGAGTTCATTTCGCACGTAACGCTACCGGTCCTTGGGGATGGCCAGACGGTCATTGCCTCGGTCAAGGACGCCTATAAGGATCCTGTCATTGGTTACCTCAGCAAAGCTTAGTTTGCCCGCTCCAGAGGTATTATCACAGCTTTCGCTAGCTCTACCGATTTACTGGAATTCGGCGACAGCGACTCCTGCGGTACCCCTTCATACCTCTTCAGGATCTTTGCAGCCAATCTTTTCTCGTGGTATGTGAAGCAGCGGGGAGATGTCTCCCGGGAGTGCGGACCCGTAGTTGCCATCGCGGTCGCTCCCCTTGCCGAAATCTCAGTTGCAGCTTCCTTCCCCTTCGAAACTCCGAGGCCAGGTCGTGAGACCGCTGCCACAGACGTAAAGATACTGGTTTTCATATCAGAGGTTGATGGGAGTTTAGCATCCGCCGTTGTCCGCTTAGCTGCGTTGGCAACCGCACTGGTGCTAGCTCCCATTAAGTCAATCTTACTCGATAGAGGGTTGGTTGACCGACTCGTAGTTGCCATCGCTGTCGATCCCCCCCTTGATTGTGGAACGGTGGTTGTCCTCCGGCGTTGTTGTTGCTTTCTCGCCTGCTCCTCCATAGCTCTCCTTTGCTGAGGTATCAGAGAGGCTCCGTTCAAATACAGCCACGATTTGCCTCCCGGCTGCAAACGTCCAATGGGCACGTGGTCGCATAACACCCTGGATTGGGAGGGGGAAGAGCTTTGTCGTCGCGCCAGAGAGGCTAGGCTGCTCTCGTGATGAAGTGCCGTACGGAGCCATGATCACAAGGGCAGCGTAGCCCTGGGGCTATCGACTTAAGCCCTCGTACCGCGGCAAGGTATCCATCCTTCACGAGGAAATTTTTATAATAAAAGTCAATAATCTAATGTGTGAAATTAATATTTTTAAATTTTCAAATAAAAAAATAATATAAAAAATGTTTTTTTTTGATTATTATCAGGATTTTTACTATTGGGGTACAAACGTATCCCGGGTGTGTGTTTACGTATATAATGTGTTTGGAAAGCTGTAGCTCCTGAACCAATGGTCCCATCTGGTTCAAATTTTGAATTTGAACTCAAAATAAATAATCTTCCTAGATCCGAAGTTAGCGGTATAGAGGTATAGCGGTTCAAAAGTTACAACACTTCAAAGTTGAAAGTGGATACATTTGTACCCGGGTGTGTGTTCTAGGGTTAATGGGCCATTGCAAACCAGACCCAGTGATTTTATAAAATGATTAAAAAATTATCGTTTTAAAGAAGCATTAGTTAACTTCTTATCTTTACACTGGAAAAACGACTCATTCGTTTCATTATTAGGAAACAAGAAAATATTTATTACCGTGAATCAAAAATGTTTTTCTTACTGCGCCAATGGAAATTACATTGTAAAAAACGAAGAAAGCGAACTGGAATGCCAACATGAGGAAGCAGATACAAGGATAGTGTATTATATAAACAAAATAAAGGATGCATCGAATATTTTAGTAAAAGCTAGTGATACGGATGTATTGATAATTTTACTCGGTAATATACATACATAAATTTTCGCATTTAAAAATTTGGTTGGCTAACAGTCCGTCGAAAAGAAACAGTAACGACGAAATGTACATAAATTGTACGGAATTATGGGTTAATTTGGGCCCGACTTTATGTCTTGCGCTGCCAGCGTTGACTGGATGCGATTATACCGCAGCATTCATCAACAAAGGCAAAGTAAGACCGTATAATATTTTTGTGAAATATCCGAGGATTCAACAAATTTTTTCGTCACTGACCAACCCAAATGACATTTTCGACAAAAACAAAACTGCAGCTGTCGAAGAATTCACTTGCCTTATCTATGGAGTCGACAATTGCCAAAATGTGAACTCTGCAAGACTTTTGCTTTTCAAAAAAACGTATGCGGCAAAAAAAACAAAATGAAAAATTTAAAAAAAAATCAAAGGGTTTGAGTCTAACCATATTAAACCATGCTCGAAATCCTTAAAACAAAAATTAATGCGGGTTATCTTTGTTAATTCAGCGCAATGCTGCAGAAGAAGATAATTTTGATGTACGCGACAATGAAAGTGACAGCGATGACAGTGTTTCAGATTTCGAATACATTTAATTAACATGTAATATTCATGTATACTTGTTTTATTATTATAATATATGTATTTATTTGCAAATAAATACATATATTATAATAATAAAACAAGTATACATGAATATTACATGTTAATTAAATGTATTCGAAATCTGTGTTTCATTTGAATTGTTGGAAAATTTTTGAGTACTCAGTTTTGAAGTCCATCAAAATTTAGTACAGTAATGTGCAAGTTAAAAGTAACGCAACATTTTTGCGTTAATTTTCATTTTCTTCGTTGAGGGTGTTCAGTATTTTTCGATCTTTAGGGGCTGGCAATCCTTACCTGCGTCCTCTTTTATATGAAGCCTTGCTTTATTACGTAAGGGAAATGGTAAGTATTCATTTGATAAATATATAACTGATAAGTCTAAGTTATGAGCCAAAAACGCGTGAAAATGCCACCTGTTTGGGCGCTGCTGCCAACGGGGTAGCGGCCAACTGCCGGATTGCTGCCATCACTTTTTGAGTTCACTGAGTGGATATCTATAGTTCACAGTTTAGTTTGCTCGGTTACTCGATGAGCGAAGTGACGCCTCCAAATACCATCTCTTTGGGCGATGCTGCCACCGGGTTACGGCCAACTGCCGGATTGCTGCTATCACTTTTTGAGTTCACTGGGTGGATATCTATTGCTCACAGTTTAGTTTGTTCGGCTACTCGATGAGCGCAGTGCCGCCCCCAAATACCAGCTCTTTGGGCGCTGCTGCCGCCGGGTTGCGGCCAATTGCGCGATTGCTGCTATCACTTTTTAAGTTCACTGGGTGGATAGCTATTGTTCACAGTTTAGTTTGTTCGGCTACTCGATGAGCGCAGTTCCGCCCCCAAATACCAGCTCTTTGGGCACTGCTGCCACCGGGTTGCGGCCAACTGCCCGATTGCTGCTATCACTTTTTAAGTTCACTGGGTGGATAGCTATTGTTCACAGTTTAGTTTGTTCGGCTACTCGATGAGCGCAGTTCCGCCCCCAAATACCAGCTCTTTGGGCGCTGCTGCCACCGGGTTGCGGCCAACTGCCCGATTGCTGCCATCACTTTTTGAGTTCACTGGGTGGATATCTATAGTTCACAGTTTAGTTTGCTCGGCTACTCGATGAGCGTAGTGACGCCTCCAAATACCACCTCTTTGGGCGCTGCTGCCATCTGGTTGCAGCCAATTGCGCGATTGCTACCATCACTTTTTAAGTTCACTGGGTGGATATCTATATCTATATTTCACAGTTTAGTTTGTCCGTCTACTCGATGGGCGTAGCGACGCTTCCAAATTTGGTTTTTCAAAAATTAATTAAAAATATTAGCGGCCATTTTGAAAATGGCAGCATGGCCAAAACGTCTTGTCCTCGTTGGAAACTAATATAAAAATATGCTTGTTACCGTGTATTCGATGAGCGTAACGATCTTGCGGTGGGATCTCGTACTATACGGAAAGTGAACCGACTTAAACTAAAATTCTTTGACGAAATTATTTAGGGTTTTAAGAATATACTATAGAAACAGGAAATGGGTGAGCTACTCATGGTGATGTCTATCAGAAAGTCGATAGAGATTTCGTCGACTTTATTGAAATTTACTACCAAATTCTGATAGAGTCGATTGATTCTCCCAACATTTATCACATTTTTCCCCGTAGGGAGCTCCACCGTAATACATAGATATTAGACCCCAATATATTTATGGTATGTATCATCTTCTATCTTTCTTCTATATATATAAAATTCAAATTATGTACCTAGAGGCGAACTTGGCTCACACACACGCACTGGATATCTTCCAGGGATGGTCACAGGCTAAAAAATATTTTGATATATATAGGGGGCGTGGTACCTCCCATATAAATGGAATTTTTCATTGTCCGTATCTCTGGAAGTATTCGGGTTATACCACTGAAATTTGGTGAGAGGTTGTACGAGATCGATCCCTACCACCTCCAAAAAAATTGGGGATAACAAAAAGGGGGCGTGACATCTCCCATACAAATGGAATTTTTCATTGTACGTAACTCTGGAATTACTTATGTTATGTTTATGTTTGGTAAGGGGCTGTATGAGATCGAGCCCTACCACCTCCAAAAAAACTAGGGGTAACTAAAGGGGGCGTGGTTCCTCTTATACGAAGGAGATAGGGATATGGATTAAAATAAATATAGTGATCGGGTTAGAGAAACATGCAGGGAAATAAATTTGTGGCAGGACAACGCCTGCCGGGTCAGCTAGTAGTATATAAAAAAAATTTTTAATGGTTTTAATAATCGAGTTCTAATTGGAAACAATTAATTCAATTAAGCAGGAAGTCTTGTATTTTCTAATGCAACGAAATAAGTAACAAGTAATACTAGAGATTTTCAATCCATAAACCGATAGTTTCCTTAACCATCTTTAACCTCCCCTGGTAGTGATCCCGAGCTAGAAAAAAACATGTAAATCCAACAACAATTTTGCCACGCGGATCAACTTGTTATTGCGTTTAGAAGTTAAACTGACCGTGATCCGGAGCGATATAGCCACGGGGTATCCCTTTATGAGAAAAAGTTTAATCCCTTTAAAGGGTTTGCCTTCTTGCCGAATATTCCAGCAATCTACGTAGAGTGGAGCGTATCCACTTGACATACTAGAGGATATATCGACGTGCCATGCGAAAACTAACACTTTTCAAATTTTTTACGAAAACTAACACTTTTAATATTCTGTAAGAAGATTAACACTTTTATTTTGTATCTGACGAAAAATAACACTTTCAGTTTGTGTCCGACGAAAACTAAGACTTTTAGTTTGTATTGAAAAAATGAAAGTGTTTCTTTTCGTCAGACAGAAAATAAAAGTGTTAGTTTTCGTCAGACTCAAATTGAATGTGTTAGTTTTCGTTAGACACAAAATCAAAGTGTTAGTTTTCTTCAGACACAAAATTTTGGTGTTAGTTTTCGTATGGCACGTCGATATGTAATATCAAACTCTCAGAAAAAAGTAACCAAAACAAGTACGAAGTAACCACGTAACCAAATCAAAAAAAGTTAACCCAATTTGGTTAATAGTAACCAAAACGGCAAACCTGGTTCATATGGACTCTATACCATTCCCAAGTCAGCCCCAGTCTCTTTTTCTAAGAAATATTCAATGTACAGACACAACTTTTCTAGAGTTGTATTATAGTACTAGCAGCGTACCCGACGTTGTCCGGGGTGGTACTACGTTCGGGCCCATGGCTTTGCCTTCAAATTTTGTTCTCTCTTTTCCATATATATAATACTTCTACATATATTGCTATTACAATATACTCGCTATGAGTTTTCAGCTCCCCATAAAAAGGAGACAGAGCATATAATTTTTATGATTTTAGTAGTATACGTGTGCCCTCGTGAAGGGTGGATACCTTGCCGCGGTAAGAGGGCTTAAGTCGATAGCCACAGGGCTACGCACTTCATCACGAGAGCAGCCTAGCCTCTCTGGCGCGACGACAGAGATCTTCCATCCAGGGTTTTATGCCGGTTTGCAGCCGGGAGGCAAATCGTGGCTGTATTTGAACGGATCTGATACCGGGTCGCCTCAGAGAGTAGGCATGGCCTTACCGCGGTACGGGGCTCTGCCGCGGCGGACGACACATTTTCCCCTACTCTTCCCTTGACCCTAAGCTGGCCTTGTCCGGCGATGGGTCGTACGAACAAGATGAACTCAAATAAAAACGATAAGCCTAAAAAACAAACAACGCCAAATTTCACTCCTCAGCAAAGGAGAGCTATGGAGGAACAGGCGAGAAAGCAACAACAACCCCGGAGGACAACCTCCGTTCCACAATCAAGGGGGGATCGACAGCAACCCTCTATCGACTAAGATGGACTTGATGGGAGCAAGCACCAGTGCGGCTGCCAACGCAGCTAAGCGGACAACGGTGGATGCTAAACTCCCATCAACCGCTGATATGAAAACCAGTGTCTTTACGTCTGTGGCAGCGGTCTCACGACCTGGCCTCGGAGTTTCGAAGGAGAAGGAAGCTGCAACTGAGATTTCGGCAAGGAGAGCGACCGCGATGGCAACTACGGGTCTGCACTCCAAGGAGACATCTCCCCGCCGCTTCATATACCACGAGAAAAGATTGGCTGCAAAGATGCTGAAGAGGTATGAAGGGGTACAGCAGGAATCGCTGTCGCCGAATTCCAGTAAATCGGTAGAGCTAGCGAAAGCTGTGATACCGGATTTCCAAAATTCTTACATGCCAAAGAGGTTAAAAGTTAACCCTTTCAAGCGCAAGAGATCGGACCTGGAGTTAAATCCCCCTCCCAAGCGGCATCAGAATACCCCTGGAGCGGGAAAACTAAACTTTGCTGAGGTAACCAAGGACAGGATCCTTATAGGCGTCCTTGACCGAGGCAATGACCGTCTGGCCATCCCTAAGGCCCGGTGGCGTTACGTGCGAAATGAACTCGGCAACATTCTTTTCAATATTTGTGTGACAAAAAGAAATTTCACCGAAAGAGGAAGTGATCGTGGGGTGCTCACTTTAAAAATCTTTTTACGAAGTTTCTAACCTTTTAATAGAAAAAAATGAATTGCCTAGTTTGCAAAGAAAGAGTTGAGCGCAATAATGCAAATAAAATTGATTGTTTTGACTGCAAGAACTTTTTCCATTGCAATTGTGTAAATTTAAAGCCTGCTGATATTGAGTTCTTTAAAACATCCAACAACAAATACCGCTGCGACAAGTGCAGTGTAATGCGAAGAAAATCGTTTCAGCAAACAACAACAATACCTACACAAATAGCAGAGAGCCAACATCAGCAAGTGCCTGCTGCTGTACGACAACAAGAAAGCGATAGCAGCGGACGTCAACGCAAAGCAGTGTGTGAAACAGAACAGGTGACGAAAAAAACAAACAATGTAAATGAAACCAAAGTTACTCTTCGATTTTATACTACTGTAGCGTAGGACAACAAATTACAAAAGTGTAACAAGTTATAAAAGTAACACTGTAGCTGTGCCTACAAAAAAACATGCTAGCATAAAAAAGTTACGCACCAAAGTAGCTCGACATTTATGCCTATGCCTTGAAAACTAAAGGGGGCACATCAAATACAAAACCACCGAAAGTTTTGATTAAGCTATCATTGCGTACAACCAAAATTTTAATACTCCGTTGCCTCCAAAAGTTATAAGCACAAAATCACACATATTGAAAATGGCCAAAAACTGGGTATCGCTACTTTCATTGATGATAACATTTAATATTGGAGGAGCACATTAACCTCGCTTGCATTTTTAGAATCTCCGTTTCAAAAACTACACCCTGGTAAAATTTCAGAGCGATACATTGATGCCTCAAAATTTTATAGAACAAATACCAAAAAGAAAATTAAGAGTATCACTCGAAAAAGCGATATATTCGACTTTTTCGCCTTTGTAAGAACTTATTGTCTACATTTTTTTCATTCAGATATTCAAAGAAGATAGTCAATACGTGAAACTAAATATCCATATGCTTTTTTCCAGCCTTAATTCGTTAACCGTTGTGTAGCATCCGAGTATCAAAAAATTATTTGCCCATATGTAGGTATCTCATTTACATCTTGTCGTGAGTTTGGCTTTTGTCGCTTATGATAGCCCAGTCACAGAAGCTGCTTCGAAGTTTCATTTCTTCCAAACTAAAAAAAAAAACAATTCATTCAGCACACAGACCAGGGATGTGATAAGTGGGCTTTTCCTACCAAAAATGGTAGGTTTTTTTCCTGTTACCTTCATTCGAGTAACATCACTGTCTTTCTGCAAAGTCATATTCTTCAAGGTCAATTCGCATTCTTCTGTATTTGGAAGAAGTGGCTTTCATAGCAAATTTGTATCATCACTTTTGATCTGGAAATTCGTATCACAAATGACGAGTTTTACTTAGGAAGGTATTGCATAGTTAGTGTGTAGACCTTAATTGAAGCATCATCGCGAATAACGTTCTAAGTTACAAAATCAGAATTTGTATATTTATATATTTTTTCTTTTCTTTCTCTCATCTGTCTCCTTAACTTTTTCTTTTAATTTAATTTTCTGTACCATATATGAGGACTGAACAAACAAAACGTCTTTTTTCCATTTTTCACTTTTTCAGTGTTTTGATGCAATCTGGTGGTTCAGAGTCCCCATACAATCGATTGTTCCGATAAACGGAGTTTGGTAGAAAACTCCAGTAATTATATAGGTAGGAAAATGAAATTTCGTAACAATTGCTCGATGTTAAAACTCAATGAGATTGGGCCAATATAACACATCGCCCCATATAATCGATAGTTCCGATAATTTCGGTATGAGCTAAAGTTAAATACACACAGGCTGTACTAGGGATCGAACAGTGAAAATCGTGACGCTTATTCATGAAAGGTATATAGCCTTCGGCACAGCCGAAGACAGCTTTCCTTACTTGTTTTAAATAAACGTATATGCAGTCTTATAGATCTCATCGAGTCGTATAAATTAAGTGCAAAATTTAATCATTTAATAGCATGGACTTATTTTAAACACACAAAAAAGAAAAAAAAGTCACAATTTATACACCCAGAGAAAAAATACCGTAGAATGAACTGGATTACAGGTTAAAACAACAGATTTCACATTCAAAAACCATCCAAACGATATATCTGTTGAAACGACAGATGCTGTTCGTTCGTGAACAGTTTTAGCTGTTGTTTTAACAGAAAATTTTGTTGTCTAAGGTATTCCGAGTTCGAACAAAAACAAAATTTTTTTCAGAGTTCTTATATTGTGAATTCACCGAGAATCGAAACTCAGGGCTCTTGAACACTCAACCCAGGGGGGTCACTCTGTATTTTTTCGCATTTGCCTTAGCGTCACTCAGTCTCTGTCTGTGTCTACTGTATAACCTTTATGCATAGTTGGGGAATAATGATTAGTAATCCTAATGATTACTAATCGGTTTAGAAACTTTTTTTAAAGCTAATTGCTTGATTAGGATTATATGGATATTCTAATCGCTTACTTTTTGATTAGATTAGAACTAACCAAAAAATGAACCACGATTGGTGACGATTGTCATATTTAATCAAAACTAATAAAAAAAAAATCGATTAGATTTCTCGACTAGTTTTGATTAGAACAACTGTTTGTCACTTGAATGATTCCACGTATTCTGAAACGATCGTGCCTCAGTTGGTCTATGAAAGCTCTTTCTTTGATTTCAATAAAGGTAATTATCAATATTTTATAATTTTTCAAACTATATAACTATTATTTTGGTCCCAGAAGATGATGAGGAGGCGTTAATTTCCAGAACATCAATTTTACCAAACGCGTCAAATGGTTTCAAATGCTTTCAAAGAAGTGGTTAGCAATAAGCTATACGCGTATTTGAATGACCTGATGCCAGGTCCTGAAATTTGGAATAAATATGGTGCACTGAAAGAAGCGTGTCTAGCGTTCTTTTGCTGGCATAGTCAATAACCCAAGACGGAATTCATTGTCTGGCGTTTTTTTATAAGCTTTTATTTAGTTTCACCTGACGGCTGTCTGTTATCAAATCTTGCAAGCTAAATTTGATACACTTCCCGGTGTCCGATTGATTTGAAATTCTGCACCCATGTATAACCCTGATGACAATGCAATATTATAAAAAAAAAATTCTATAGGTGGCGCGTGGGTCGCTATATTTTCAAAATTCGCATTTATGGTCCGATTTAGCTGAAATTCGTAACATGTATTACAACCATAAAAAGAAATATTTTTGTAAAAAAAAATTCCGCTAGGTGGGGCTGAGCTAGCGTAATAAAAACTCAAAATCGTAATTATGGACCGATTTGGCTGATATTTTACGTGTGTGTTACTTAATTAATTTCTAAATGTTAAAAAAAAATTGGACCCGCTAGGTTGCGCGTGAGTCACTTTATTTGAGAATAACGAAGGTCTGTTTTCAGTGTCGATTAATTCGTTTTTCAACGAACTTCCCGTTGAGGTAGGATCTTGAAATTTTCATCATCGCTTAGTTTTATACCCCAATGCACTATAATAAAAAAATAATTCCGATAGGTTGCGCATGGGTAGAGATATTTGAAAAATTAAATTAACAGAGATTTTGCTTTCGATTTTGAACTAACTCCCCGTTGAGCTGGGGTTTTGAAATTTTCACCATCGATCAGGTTTTACTGACAATGCATTATACAAAAAAAAAAAATCTAAAATATTGCTTTATTTGCAAAAATCCAATCATCACCCAAGTTTAGTCGTTTTTCCCTATTGCCATAGAAAGAAGATTGGAATTCGCCGCGTGGTGTAATTTTGATGGTATAATTAAGAACATTTAGGACCTTCTTTTCTATTTGATGGTATAATTAAGAACATTCAGGACCTTCTTTTCTTGCTATCGAAATTTAACACGCTTTTATTATTAATAAAATTAGGAATGTGATATATACTGGAAGATTTAATAATTTAGGTGTAAAGTTTTAATGTTAGAAATATATAATTATGTACAATATGGAATTATTTTGTGGCAGACGAAGAAGCCAAATTATCTTTGAAGGTTACAGTGAACTTATAAAGTGTTATATTCCTTTACAGTGAATTAATTTTTTACTTTTTAGTTAATTTTATAAACCAATAATAAAAGCTTATTTTTAAAAAAAGTTTTTTTTCTTTAATTTTATTTTAATCCTAATTGCTTGATTTGGATTAGATGGCTATTCTTATTTTTTGATTAGATTATTGGCATATCTAATCAAAACTAATAAAAAAAAATCGATTAGATTTCTCGACAAGTTTTGATTAGATTTGAATAGAACAACTATTTTTCACTTGAATGATTCCACGTATTCTGAAACGATCGTGCCTCAGTTGGTCTATGAAAGCTCTTTTTTTGATTTCAATGAAGGTAATTATCAATATTTTATAATTTTTCAAACTACATAACTAATATTTTGATTCCAGAAGATGATGAGGAGGCGTTAATTCCCAGAACATCAATTTTACCAAACGCGTCAAATGGTTTCAAATGCCTTCAAAGAAGTGGTTAGCAATTAGCTATACGCGTATTTGAATGACCCGATGCCAGGTCCTGAAATTTGGAATAAATATGGTGCACTGAAGGAAGCATGTCTAGCGTTCATTTGCTGGCATAGTCAATAACCCAAGACGGAATTCATTATCTGGCTTTCCTTTTGAAAAGTTTGTACTAATGAAGTCGAATATAAACTTTTTGTGATACATATGTATGAAATATAAATCAGCATATTTTTTTTTCAGAATCTCGATTTAATTTTTATAATTTCACAAGTATTTAGTGTTTATGTTTCCGATGAAATTTTGATAAAAGTTATTTCAAGTTTGTTAATTTATGAATTAAATGACAAAAAAAAAATATTTCAAAGCAGTTGATCTAATCAAATTTAATCAAAACTAATCGAGAAATCTAATTGATTATATTTTTTGATAAGTTTTGATTAGTTTCGATTAGATATGCTAATCGTCGATAATCGCCATTAAACCTTTAGCTCTAATGTTGTTGTTGTAGCGAGGTATAGCCCTGCCTAAATGTCAGACAGGGTCACCCCGAGTGTATTGTTCTGGCCGGGTCGATATAAGAAAACGGCCCGGCACGATGGGTACAGCACAAGTACTGGTACCGTTCTCGTAGAACCGGCAATACAAGAAACTAGCCCTGTAGGCCATGTAGGTCATTTAGCGTTACCCAGGGTACACCAACGGGGAGGCGACCTACTCTAGCTCTAATCTAATCAATTAGTAATCAAAATAAAAAGAATCAAAAAAATCTTTTGATTGGATTACTTGATTTTTCTAATCGTAATGATTTCTAATTCTAATCGAAGTTCCCCAGCTATGGTTCAGACAACATTATACATGATGTATTCAATAGAAACTACTAAAACGTCATATTTCCTATAAAAAGATCCACCAAAATCAAAATTTTGTACAAATCGGAAATAATTTCTTCTCTTTTATTTGTGCGTGGAAATTTTTGCACCAAAACAACTGGGCGAGGCTTATATTGTATCGTAGATGTTGATAGGCCGAACAAAAAATTTAAAGCTCAATATTTTATTTTTCAAAGACAGTTTATTTTGTTGATTTTGTTTTTGGTTTTTTGGCCTATAAACATCTACGGCGCGATATAAGCCTAGCCCAGTTATTTTAACGCAAAAAATCCCAAGGGATACCGTATAAAATTGCTTGTTTCAAACAGAAGGGTATATTTCCAAATTATAAAGTTAAAAAACTACAACTACATAAAATTATGACCCCAGTTGGTCGTACCGGTTTTAGTTTAGTAACGCCCATGATGCAATAAACAGGTGACCCCATGGCGACATACACCCGTGCATACATAATTTTTGTATGTAATTTGTTGTTGTACTTTGTGAGCGTACTGTCAAAATTGCACTGAAAATTGTGGCTCTTTGATTCTGTCAAAGTTTTTTTCGGTTTCGACTTCGCTATCATTCCTGCTACCTGTAATACTACGGCTGATTTCGATGATACTATCAATAAAGTAGTTATTTAATGCCTGTGCTATTTCGCTTTCATTCATGAAAAGGCAATCATTTATCAATATTTGATTAATACTATTGCTTTCTTTTGACATTGACACATAGCTTTTTAGGTGCTTCCACATAGCTTTGCTATCACCTAAGTTGATCGTTATTTTGTGCTCCATATACTTGGTCTTTTTAATCTTAATTAAATGTTTGTATTCACGCCTCGTTGCGTTGTATTCTTCCCATTCACCAGTTTCAATGGCGATCCTGTATAAATTAAACTTATGTGTGTTGAGAGCTGCCAACTCTGTATCATACCACTTGTTCATGAGCTTCACACTGACTTCTTTCGAATATGTCAGGCAGCTCATAGCAAAGCCCTGATAACTAGACTGTCGCAAAAGGCTAACGAGATTCGATTATCACTACTATAGCATTCCCAGGAAGTTATATTTTTCCTAACTCTCATTTGAAATTTTTTATCTAATTTCACTGCAAAGCTTATAGTTTCATGACCTGTTATTCGATGTTCTTCCACTCTTCTACAAGAGATGGAATCACTGTTCGTAAATAGCAGATCAATCAGTGTTTCAGAGTTTTGTGCTTTTCTGGTATAGAAGTCGATTTTTTGTTTCATAGCAAAAGATCGATACAAGTCAATTAGTTGTTTGCTATATGTGGTGCTGTTGTACAAATTAATATTGAAATCTCCAATAAATACAATCTTATCACGTGTTAGACATTGGCTACCCAGGACTTCATGCATAAAAGTAATAAAATATGCATAACTCGAACTGGGTGAGTGGTATAAAACGCCTATTCGGTATTGCGGGAAAATGTTTTTAATTTTAATTACCATACGCCAGAGGTTTTTATTAAACGTTTTGTTATAAGTTATTTGATATTCAATTGATTCATGAACGTACATTAACACTCCACCCGTGTGTCTACTATGGGAATCACATCGTTGGAGTCTGTATGTTGAGATCTGTAATTCTTGATTTGTTATCTCATCAGTGGAAAAAGTCTCCGAACATAAGACCAAATAGGACTTACGCATTTCTAAAATACGTTCTAATTCACATCTGTTCGCGACTATACTACTAATATTCAAGTACATGCAGTTAAGCTCGTTAATTTTTTGTTGCTATATGCGCACTTTACTTTTATTTTTAGCCCGTGGATGTTTAATGAATGCAGGACAGTCTTTGCTGAAGGTATGATGTCTCACATCGACATCAATAACTTTTATTTGGACCAATTCACTACAGTTTACATATTTAACTATATTTGAAGTACAGTTTTTACTTTCATGGGGCCCATCACATTTACTACATGTTAGTTTATTTCTGCAGTCGGTGGCTTTGTGATTATGCCCCAAACAATTAAAACACCTCAGAACAGTTACGTGTTCGTAAGCGGTACAAGTGTCCCATTCAATATAAACTTTTTTTTGTTGCAATATACTATCATGTGTTACAGCATCTGTTTTAACCAAAGCGACATAGCTTTCCGATCTACTATTTAGATTATCATATAACTTCAACACCTTGAAGTCCTTTCCATTACACATTTCGTTCTGCTTAGTTAAACATTCAATCAATCTTTCGTTACTAATTTTTCCAGTTAATCCAACTATCTTCACGATCTTTTTAATTTCACTTTTACTTTTAGTTTTCTCTGTTTCGTATTCATTTCCGATAGCCGCTGTTACTTTTTGCTGCACTTGCGCACAAGCGTCTTTGCTTTTACATTCGACAATTATGGCACCTGTATTGGTCTCTTTCACCTTTCTGACAAGCCCATCGGTCGGCTCAACAATTTTTTTTACCGCTTCTTTAGTTTCTTTCGCCTTGTTGCTCTTATTTTTCGGCTATTTTGGCATACGTTTTATTCGCGTTCACTGGCTTATTTGCAATACTTAAATTTTTAATCAAATCGTTACTTTTTTGCAACTCTTTCATAAATTATTTCGCTTTTCATTACATTTAATTTAACCTCAATATTGTGCTCTGTTTGTTTAGGCCCGATGACTAAATATTAAAAAAAAAATGCCACCCAGCAGCCCCAGAATTTTCGCCACGCTAATTTAGCTAATTTTACAACTCAATAAACGGCCATAGATTATAACGAGAATTCTCGTCTCTATCTTTTTTTTTCATCCTCCAAAATAATCCGACCGCGGTGTCCTGAGCAACGGCCGCAAAAGAAGAACCCCGTCGTCGAATTTACATGGTCAATCTCGCCGTAATTTATAGAAAACCAGCACACATTCCGATCAGAGTCGATCTCAACCTATCAGCTACAGTCCACTAGAGTCATCCAAAAAGGGAAATTACAGACCAACAGTTTCATCAAAGTCAGTATTATATGCAAGTAGCGATATCTCAGCGCACCAAACAACAACACACTCAGCCACATTGCATTGAAAAAAGATTAGTATCTACATTTTGCATACACAGAAATCGATATTAATATTTTTTTTGCATAAATAGAAAGATTTGGACGTGGATTTTCTAAAATGGTAATTTTTAATTACAAAATTAATATATGTTGAAAAGTCCAGATTCAAACACATTTTGTTCATTATTTCGGTTTGAGCAAGCTCTGCCGTGGCGGACGACACATTCCCCTTAATCCACCCTTGACCCCAAGCTGGCCGTGTCCTGCGAGGGGTCGTACGAACAAGATGAATACAACTCAAAATTCAAAACAATCAATAACTTCGTTTACTCCGCAGCAGAGGAGAACTATGCTGGAGCAAGAGAAATCACAACGCCGGAGGACAAACTCTATTTCAAAGTCAACTGGGGGACCGACAACGATGGTAACTACGGGTCGGTCATCCTCGAAACTGCTAGCAAGTGAGAGTGACTTGATGAAAGCCAGCACCAGTGCGGCTGCATACGCAGGTAAGCAGAAAACGGAGGATGCTAAACTTCCATCAAGCGCCGGCACGAACATCAACCTCTCCATGTCTGGGGCAATGGTTTCGGGACCAGGCCTCAGTGATCCGAAAGAGAAGGAAGACGCAACTAAGCTTCTATCAAAGGGAGAGACCGCGATGGCAACTACGGGTCTGAACTCCTCCCAAAAGAAATCTCCCCGACGCTTTGCGTACTGGGATAAAAGGAAGGCTGCAAGGATCCTGAAGAAATATGAGGGAGCATCGCAGGATACACTATCGCTGAATGAAAGGAAGATGGTGGAGAAAGCGAAAGCTCTGATACCAAATTTCCAAAGGCCCTATGCGCCTAAAAGGCTGAACGGGAATCCCTTCAAACGCCAGAGATCGGACGGAGAGGTGGATCCCCATCCGAAGCGGCATCAGAATATCCCAGTAGTGGGCAAACCCAGCTTTGCTGAAGTGACCAAGGACAGGATCCTTATAGGTGTCATTGATCGAGGCAACGACCGTTGGTCCATCCCTAGAGACCGGTGGCTGTATGTCCGGAACGAAATTGGCAGGGCCCTTCTCGACATATGGCGTGAGTCTCCGGGTAGTCCGCCGCGGAGTACAGACGCGGGTTGGCACCAGGGTCAGATTAAAGTTTTCGCGTGTGAGGATGCAAGAACTGTTGCACTGTACAAGGCAGCAGTTGCAAGACTGGGTGAATTCTACCCAGGGGCAAAAATCGAGGTCGTCGACTGGAAGGACATTCCGGCCCGGCCAAGGCAAGGGCATGGATTCCTGCCATCCCTGCTGAACCGGAGAATATTCTTGAGATGCTGCAGGCCTGGAATCCGTCTCTCCCGACGCAGGACTGGAGTGTCAATCTGGTCGAGGGTGAGGTTGGGCCTCATAGACAGGTGGTTTTAACTTTGAATAAGGAGGCACTCGAGCCCCTTAAACGGTGCAACGGACGAGTGCATTATGGAATGGGTCAGATCGTGATCCACGTATACCGTGGCGATGCACAACGCGCTGCCATTCCGGCCGCTTCGAAGGACTCGGAAATCGAAGGACCAGAAGAGGAGGCAGGGGTGTCAGACGCGGAAGGTATGGTATCCGCCACGTCAAATTGCGAGGAAGCCGTGAACGACTCGGCGATGGAAGATAACCTAACGGACGCCGAAGACCTCGACCGCACGGTGGTGGAGGGCAATCCGGTGCACACTAACGTTGATGCCGCTTCAGACAGTAGAGATTCCGCCACGCCAAATCGTGCAGATAAATTGTCGTTGAGAGATAGGCCCCGGGACGGGGTAGATCTCCACGACGGTACGACGGTGGTAGGGAAGTCTGAGCGCTCTCATGTTGGTGGTGCTTCAGATTAACCTGCACAAATCTAAAGCAGCCTCAGCTGCCCTAAGCAGTCGTCTTTATAAAGGCGACGTAGACCTGGTCCTTATCCAAGAACCCTGGGTTAATAGCTCAAGGATCTGTGGATTGGGGGCTAAGGGGTACAAGCTCATCCGAGCTAATGAGGAGGGCAAGGTCAGAACCTGTATCTTGGTCAAGTCTGAGCTGAACACCTTTGTCTTACCCAACTATTCAAATGGTGACGTTACAGCTGCCAGCTTAACGGTCGGCAGCACCAGCCTGACGATGGCGTCGGTCTACATGCCCTATGACGCCGAAGAACCTCCTCCACAAAAGGAGGTGAAAGCTGGTGGAAAATTTCTGCACGGGTCATCTTATTATTGGAGCTGACGCTAAAGCTCATCACGTCCAGTGGGGAAGCTCCGATATTAACGCTAGGGGCGAGTCTCTGTTTGACTACCTACTAACAACTAACCTGGTGGTTTGTAACGTGGGTAACGAGCCTACTTTTATCACTAAAGCCCGTAGGGAGGTCATAGACCTCACTATTTGTAGCGAAGGCGCTTATGAGTGGGTTAGGAAATGGCGTGTTCTTGAGGAGCATTCATTTTCCGACCACCGGTACATAGAAATTGCCTTAGATTTTTCTGTTGAGCAGCCAGTTATGAAACGCAATCCACGCAACACTAATTGGCAGCTACATAATCAAATATTAGTTAGGGACCTACCAGTGTTACCGCCACAAGCTCCATCATCAGTAGGAGAACTGGATGATCTGGTTGCGACCTTTACAACGGGGCTCTCAAATGCCCTAGAGCAGGCTTGTCCAGTGCCGAAACCACGCGGTAAACATAGACCACACTGGTGGTCCTACGACCTGGATTCGCTCCGCAAGTCCTGCAGGAAGCAATTTAATAGGGCCAAGAGCCTCGGTACGGAGCCTGAATGGCTTGAATATAAAGTTAAACTGAGGGCCTATAAAAGGGCCCTAAGGCAGGCGAAGAGAACTTCGTGGAGAGATTTCTGCACCGGGGTCGAAAAGGTCGATGATACGGCGAGACTTGGACGAGTGCTCTCAAAAACTCAAACAGCCATTAGCTATTTGCGGAAATCTGACGGATCGTGGACTAGCACGGAAGGGGAAACCCTGGAGCTGCTATTGAATACACACTTTCCGGGGAACTTGCATGAAGCACCTTTAGCATCTGCAACAAATATGGCAGTGAATATACCCATCACGGAGGAAAGGGTAAGGTGGGCGATCAAAAGCTTTGAGCCGTTCAAGGCTGCTGGGCCAGACGGGATTTTCCCCGCACAACTCATAAACACGTTGGAAACATCGGCTAAATGGCTGGTATTTCTCTTTTCAGCCTGCCTGGCTCTCAACTACATTCCGCACTCCTGGAGAAGCGCCAAGGTAGTCTTTATTCCTAAGGCTGGGAAGGCCTCACACTATGAGCCTAAGGACTACAGACCGATCAGTCTCTCGTCCTTTGCACTCAAAACCTTCGAGAGGATAATTAGCGATTATCTCTCCTCTACTATTGATAGCAACCTTATCTCTAGCTATCAACATGCATACACCAAAGGTAAATCAACGGAAACTGCGCTTCACAGCCTTGTCTCTGTTATTGAAAAATCGTTGTATGAAAAAGATTACTGTCTCGTGGCCTTCCTACACATTGAAGGTGCCTTCAACAATATAAGCCCGGAGGCTATTAACACCGCTCTAACTAATCTGGGCATAAGCAGGTCTCTTATTGGACTAATTGATAAGCTACTAAAGGGAAGGAAAATAGTTTCTACACTGGGCACAGTTGATTTCTCACGCTATGTCACAAGAGGAACGCCTCAGGGTGGTGTTCTCTCTCCGCTTTAATGGAACCTCACTGTAAACTCGTTGCTACGAGACACAAGCTGGGGGGCGGGAGGATAGTTGCATATGCAGACGATTTAGCTATTGCATACAGGGGCAAATTCCCACAAACCCTGTGTGACTTGATGCAAGTAGCACTGCGAGCAGTTTCCTCGTGGTCATCTCGCTGCGGACTTAATATCATCCCGGGAAGAGTGGAGCTTGTCCTTTATACTAACCGGTACAAAATACCAACGCTAAGCCTACCAGAACTAAATGGCGTGCGCCTGAACTTGGCTGACAAAGCCAAATTCCTAGGCATAGTTCTGGATAGAAAGCTTAACTGGAAGGAGAATGTCATCCAGCGCCAGAGGAAAGCGTGCATTGCACTTTACACCTGTAAAAGAGCCATTGGCAAAAGATGGGGGCTCAGTCCGAAAATCTGCAGATGGATTTACACTGCGATAATCCGGCGAATTATGCTGTATGGAGTCGTGGTATGGTGGCCTGCGCTGAGCAAGGCAGCCAACCTAAACCTGTTAGGTAAAGTCCACAGATCTAGCATGATCTGTATAAGCGGCGCGTTGAGAACAACGCCCAACGAAGCTGGCCTTGCCACTCGATCTGGAAGGGTACCGGGCAGCGGCAGCATCGGCTCTGCGTCTAAGGGAAACTTCCGGCTGGGGCGCAGGCACTACTGGACACTCCGGTATTCTGGATTCTTACAGCTTTCTCCCTCCGAGCACGGACCGTTGTGCAACCACAACAGTCGGAGATAGCTGGTTCAGAATAAACATTCCCAGCAGGGAAGACTGGGAGAGGACGGATCGGTGTCCTGCTACTAATGGCGGCATTTCCATATACACCGACGGTTCGAAGTTGGACGGCAGAGTTGGAGGAGGGATTTATTCCAAGGATCTGGACCTTGAGCTTTCCTTCAGACTGCCTGATCTTTGCAGCGTCTTCCAGGCTGAAGTCTCAGCAATCATGGACGCCGCGGCTTGGATAGGGCAACACGCTATCGGACAGAATATCGTTATTTTCAGCGATAGCCAAGCGGCAGTCAAATCCCTTGGCTCTTACTTGTTCAACTCTGAACTGACGCTCAGCTGTCGTCGATCTCTTCAGGAGATGGCCCAACAGAACCGCGTGAGCCTCACATGGGTCCCGGGACACAGGGACATTGAGGGAAACTGTAGGGCAGACGAACTTGCTAGGCAGGGCACGACCAAGCAGGTTCTTCAGGATAAAGAACGCTTAGGTATGCCCTTTGCCACATGCAAGCTAATGCTGAAGGAGCATACACTCCGACAAGCCAATGAAAGATGGCTTTTATCGCCAGGGTGCCGAGTATCCAAACAATCCTGGCCAAAATGGGATTTTAAAAGATCTAAATATATTTACACCCTAAGAAGAAGGGATATATCTATATTAATAGGGGTTTTAACCGGGCACTGCCTTATTGGAAGGCACGCAGCAAGGCTGGGTGTACCCTACCGACGATGCTGTAGGAGTTGCAAAGATGATGAGGAGGAGGAAACGGTGGAGCATCTCATCTGCAACTGCCCGGCTTTAAGCGGCGCGGGTCCCGGGACTGACTTTCCTAGTGTTGATGGTATCACAACGGGCCTTTTAATACTGGCCTAGGTGTGCCTTTGCGGCAGCCACTTCTACCTAACCTAACCTAGATACCCACATTCTTAAATAGGACCGCAGAATTGTACTAGTGTCGAATGTTCGTTTGCTGCCTTACGTTATGCAATACTAGCCAGTCTTACCTGATATTTTAAAATTTACGTGTTCAATATGTAACGATATTTAAATGTTTACTTCTACCACCTGGTTAGCAGAATTTGTACTTACAACACTTATTTAATTTCAGTTTATGGTTAATAGTTTGACAGTATTGTTAATTTTTATTTAATTATATTTTTGTTTATATTTTTTTGTAACATTAATTACTTTGTATTATCTTTAGTCGACCATACCTGATAGTCGACTCTAATAAATAAAATATTGGTATGGTAATGGTATGTAATGAATAAACAAAGAGTTCCTATAGGCTTAAGTATTACAATTACCATACCATTATGGTATGAATAAACAAAGAGTTCCTATAGGCTTAAGTATTACAATTACCATACCATTACCAAACCATTACCATACCATAACCATACCATTACCATACCATTACCATACCATTACCATACCATTACCATACCATTACCATACCATTACCATACCATTACCATACCATTACCATACCATTACCATACCATTACCATACCATTACCATACCATTACCATACCATTACCATACCATTACCATACCATTACCATACCATTACCATACCATTACCATACCATTACCATACCATTACCATACCATTACCATACCATTACCATACCATTACCATACCATTACCATACCATTACCATACCATTACCATACCATTACCATACCATTACCATACCATTACCATACCATTACCATACCATTACATACCATTACCATACCATTACCATACCATTACCATACCATTACCATACCATTACCATACCATTACCATACCATTACCATACCATTACCATACCATTACCATACCATTACCATACCATTACCATACCATTACCATACCATAACCATACCATTACCATACCATTACCATACCATTACCATACCATTACCATACCATTACCATACCATTACCATACCATTACCATACCATTACCATACCATTACCATACCATTACCATACCATTACCATACCATTACCATACCATTACCATACCATTACCATACCATTACCATACCATTACCATACCATTACCATACCATTACCATACCATTACCATACCATTACCATACCATTACCATACCATTACCATACCATTACCATACCATTACCATACCATTACCATACCATTACCATACCATTACCATACCATTACCATACCATTACCATACCATTACCATACCATTACCATACCATTACCATACCATTACCATACCATTACCATACCATTACCATACCATTACCATACCATTACCATACCATTACCATACCATTACCATACCATTACCATACCATTACCATACCATTACCATACCATTACCATACCATTACCATACCATTACCATACCATTACCATACCATTACCATACCATTACCATACCATTACCATACATTACCATACCATTACCATACCATTACCATACCATTACCATACCATTACCATACCATTACCATACCATTACCATACCATTACCATACCATTACCATACCATTACCATACCATTACCATACCATTACCATACCATTACCATACCATTACCATACCATTACCATACCATTACCATACCATTACCATACCATTACCATACCATTACCATACCATTACCATACCATTACCATACCATTACCATACCATTACCATACCATTACCATACCATTACCATACCATTACCATACCATTACCATACCATTACCATACCATTACCATACCATTACCATACATTACCATACCATTACCATACCATTACCATACCATTACCATACCATTACCATACCATTACCATACCATTACCATACCATTACCATACCATTACCATACCATTACCATACCATTACCATACCATTACCATACCATTACCATACATTACCATACCATTACCATACCATTACCATACCATTACCATACCATTACCATACCATTACCATACCATTACCATACCATTACCATACCATTACCATACCATTACCATACCATTACCATACCATTACCATACATTACCATACCATTACCATACCATTACCATACCATTACCATACCATTACCATACCATTACCATACCATTACCATACCATTACCATACCATTACCATACCATTACCATACCATTACCATACCATTACCATACCATTACCATACCATTACCATACCATTACCATACCATTACCATACCATTACCATACCATTACCATACCATTACCATACCATTACCATACCATTACCATACCATTACCATACCATTACCATACCATTACCATACCATTACCATACCATTACCATACCATTACCATACCATTACCATACCATTACCATACCATTACCATACCATTACCATACCATTACCATACCATTACCATACCATTACCATACCATTACCATACCATTACCATACCATTACCATACCATTACCATACCATTACCATACCATTACCATACCATTACCATACCATTACCATACCATTACCATACCATTACCATACCATTACCATACCATTACCATACCATTACCATACCATTACCATACCATTACCATACCATTACCATACCATTACCATACCATTACCATACCATTACCATACCATTACCATACCATTACCATACCATTACCATACCATTACCATACCATTACCATACCATTACCATACCATTACCATACCATTACCATACCATTACCATACCATTACCATACCATTACCATACCATTACCATACCATTACCATACCATTACCATACCATTACCATACCATTACCATACCATTACCATACCATTACCATACCATTACCATACCATTACCATACCATTACCATACCATTACCATACCATTACCATACCATTACCATACCATTACCATACCATTACCATACCATTACCATACCATTACCATACCATTACCATACCATTACCATACCATTACCATACCATTACCATACCATTACCATACCATTACCATACCATTACCATACCATTACCATACCATTACCATACCATTACCATACCATTACCATACCATTACCATACCATTACCATACCATTACCATACCATTACCATACCATTACCATACCATTACCATACCATTACCATACCATTACCATACCATTACCATACCATTACCATACCATTACCATACCATTACCATACCATTACCATACCATTACCATACCATTACCATACCATTACCATACCATTACCATACCATTACCATACCATTACCATACCATTACCATACCATTACCATACCATTACCATACCATTACCATACCATTACCATACCATTACCATACCATTACCATACCATTACCATACCATTACCATACCATTACCATACCATTACCATACCATTACCATACCATTACCATACCATTACCATACCATTACCATACCATTACCATACCATTACCATACCATTACCATACCATTACCATACCATTACCATACCATTACCATACCATTACCATACCATTACCATACCATTACCATACCATTACCATACCATTACCATACCATTACCATACCATTACCATACCATTACCATACCATTACCATACCATTACCATACCATTACCATACCATTACCATACCATTACCATACCATTACCATACCATTACCATACCATTACCATACCATTACCATACCATTACCATACCATTACCATACCATTACCATACCATTACCATACCATTACCATACCATTACCATACCATTACCATACCATTACCATACCATTACCATACCATTACCATACCATTACCATACCATTACCATACCATTACCATACCATTACCATACCATTACCATACCATTACCATACCATTACCATACCATTACCATACCATTACCATACCATTACCATACCATTACCATACCATTACCATACCATTACCATACCATTACCATACCATTACCATACCATTACCATACCATTACCATACCATTACCATACCATTACCATACCATTACCATACCATTACCATACCATTACCATACCATTACCATACCATTACCATATATAAAATATCAGGTAAGACTGACAAGTATTGCCTTACGTAAGGCAGCAAACGAACATTCGACACTAGTACAATTCTGCCGTCCTATTTAAGAATGTGGGTATCTACATTCTTGCTCAAACCGAAATAATGAGCAAAATGTGTTTGAATCTGGACTTTTCAACATATATTAATATTGTAATTAAAAATTACCATTTTAGAAAATCCACGTCCAAATCTTTCTATTTATGCAAAAAAAATATTAATTTCGATTTCTGTGTATGCAAAATGTAGATATTAATCTTTTTTCAATGCAATGTGGCTGAGTGTGTTGTTGTTTGGTATCGCTACATGCATATAATACTGGCTTTGATGAAACTGTTGGTCTGTAATTTTCCTTTTTGGATGACTCTAGTGGACTATAGCTGCTAGGTTGAGATCGACTCTGATCCGAATGTGTGGTGATTTTCTATAAATTACGGCGAGATGGACCATGTAAATTCGACGACGGGGTTCTTCTTTTACGGCCGTTGCTCAGTACACCGCGGTCGGATTATTTTGGAGGATGAAATCTATGGCCGTTTATTGAGTTGTAAAATTAGCTAAATTAGCGTGGCGAAAATTAGGGGGCTGCTGGGTGGCATTTTTTTTTTTAATATTTAGTCATCATAGATGTAATGAAAAGCGAAATAATTAATGATTTGTCTAAAGAGTTGCAAAAAAGTAACGATTTGATTAAAAATTTAAGTATTGCAAGCCAGTGAACGCGAATAAAACGTATGCCAAAATAGCCGAAAAATAAGAGCAACAAGGCGAAAGAAACTAAAGAAGCGTTAACAAAAGTTGTTGAGCCGACCGATGGGCTTGTCAGAAAGGTGAAAGAGACCAATACAGGTGCCATAATTGGCGAATGTAAAAGCAAAGACGCCTGTGCGCAAGTGCAGCAAAAAGTAACTGCGGCTATCGGAAATGAATACGAAACAGAGAAAACTAAAAGTAAAAGTGAAATTAAAAAGATCGTGAAGATAGTTGGATTAACTGGAAAAATTAGTAACGAAAGATTGATTGAATGTTTAACTAAGCAGAACGAAATGTGTAATGGAAAGGACTTCAAGGTGTTGAAGTTATATGATAATCTAAATAGTAGATCGGAAAGTTATGTCGCTTTGGTTAAAACAGATGCTGTAACACATGATAGTATATTGCAACAAAAAAGAGTTTATATTGAATGGGACACTTGTGCCGCTTACGAACACGTAACTGTTCTGAGGTGTTTTAATTGTTTGGGGCATAATCACAAAGCCACCGACTGCAGAAATAAACTAACTTGTAGTAAATGTGCTGGGCCCCATGAAAGTAAAAACTGTACTTCAAATATAGTTAAATGTGTAAACTGTAGTGAATTGGTCCAAATAAAAGTTATTGATGTCGATGTGAGTCATCATACCTTCAACAAAGACTGTCCTGCATTCATTAAACATCCACGGGCTAAAAATAAAAGTAAAGTGCGCATATAGCAACAAAAAATTAACGAGCTAAACTGCATGTACTTGAATGTTAGTAGTATAGTCGCGAACAGATGTGAATTAGAACGTATTTTAGAAATGCGTAAGTCCCATTTGGTCTTATGTTCGGAGACTCTTTCCACTGATGAGATAACAAATCAAGAATTACAGATCTCAACATACAAACTCCTACGATGTGATTTCCATAGTAGACACACGGGTGGAGTGTTAATGTACGTTCATGAATCAATTGAATATCAAATAACTTATAACAAAACGTTTAATAAAAACCTCTGGCGTATGGTAATTAAAATTAAAAATATTTTCCCGTAATACCGAATAGGCGTTTTATACCACTCACCCAGTTCGAGTGATGCATATTTTATTACTTTATGCATGAAGTCCTGGGTAGCCAATGTCTAACACGTGATAAGATTGTATTTATTGGAGATTTCAATATTAATTTGTACAACAGCACCACATATAGCAAACAACTAATTGACTTGTATCGATCTTTTGCTATGAAACAAAAAATCGACTTCTATACCAGAAAAGCACAAAACTCTGAAACACTGATTGATCTGCTAGTGGAAGAACATCGAATAACGGATCATGAAACTATAAGCTTTGCAGTGAAATTAGATAAAAAATTTCAAATGAGAGTTAGGAAAAATATAACTTCCTGGGAATGCTATAGTAGTGAGATTATCAGCCTTTATTAGCCTTTTGCGACAGTCTAGTTATCAGGGCTTTGATAACCTGAACATCCCGAACAAGGTTACGTTATTGAATAATAATATATCAAATGCTATGAGCTGCCTGTCATTTACGAAAGAAGTCAGCGTGAAGCTCATGAACAAGTGGTATGATACAGAGTTGGCAGCTCTCAACACACATAAGTTTAATTTATACAGGATCGCCATTGAAACTGGTGAATGGGAAGAATACAACGCAACGAGGCGTGAATACAAACATTTAATTAAGATTAAAAAGACCAAGTATATGGAGCACAAAATCAACTTAGGTGATAGCAAAGCTATGTGGAAGCACCTAAAAAGCTGTGTGTCAATGTCAAAAGAAAGCAATACTATTAATCAAATATTGATAAATGATTGCCTTTTCATGAATGAAAGCGAAATAGCACAGGCATTAAATAACTACTTTATTGATAGTATCATCGAAATCAGCCGTAGTATTACAGGTAGCAGGAATGATAGCGAAGTCGAAACCGAAAAAAACGTTGACAGAATCAAAGAGCCACAATTTTCAGTGCAATTTTGACAGTAGGCTCACAAAGTACAATAACAAAATACATACAAAAATTATGTATGCACGGGTGTATGTCGCCATGGGGTCACCTGTTTATTGCATCATGGGCGTTACTAAACTTAAACCGGTACGACCAACTGGGGTCATAATTTTTTTGAATTTTTTGTTTGTGTAGATGTAGTTTTTTAACTTTATAATTTGGAAATATGCCCTTCTGTTTGAAACAAGCAATTTTATACGGTATCCCATGGGATTTTTTGCGTTAAAATAACTGGGCTAGGCTTATATCGTGCCGTAGATGTTTATAGACCAAAAAAACCAAAAACAAAATCAACAAAATAAACTGTCTATTGACCTCTACGATACAATATAAGCCTCGCCCAGTTGTTTTGGTGCAAAAATTTCCACGCACAAATAAAAGAGAAGAAATTATTTCCGATTTGTACAAAATTTTGATTTTGGTGGATCTTTTTATAGGAAATATGACGTTTTAGTAGTTTCTATTGAATACATCATAGATTTGTTTACTGACCGAAAAAAAAATTCAGAGCAGGTTAGAGCAGAGCAGAGCAGGGCAGCTGTCAAAATAGAAATATAGCAACTTAGAGTAACTCAGAGCAGAAATGCCATGAAACACTTGAATCTCGATAGTTTCTTTTTATTTAGTTTTTTTGTTTAAATCTTCAAAATTAATGCAAATTCACATTGATTTTCTTGCAAGCTAATTTTTTTGAAGTTTTCAAAAATTTATTTTTTCCTGAATGACAATTGCTTCTCTGCTCTAACTTACTCCATAAAAAAAGTTAGAGCAGAAATTTGTGATCTGGATTACTCTAGTTTTGTTTTGAGCGTACTCATGAAACAAAAGATAGAGCAACCTAGAGCAAGAAAAGTGTTCGTTAAACACAATTTTGTGAAATATCTCAATCTGGCGTAAGCTAGAGCAGCCCAATAAGCAAACCTCATGTATAATGTTGTCGGAACCATAGCTGGGGAACTTAGAATTAGAAATCATTACGATTAGAGAAATCCAATCATAAGATTTTTTTGATTATTTTTATTTTGATTACTAATTGATTAGATTAGAGCTAAAAGGGGTGTAAGAGTAGGTCGCATCCCCGTTGGTGTACCCTGGGTAACGCTAAATGACCTACATGGCCTACACGGCTAGTTTCTTGTATTGCCGGTTCTACGAGAACGGTACCAGTACTTGTGCTGTACCCATCGTGCCGAAACGACCCGGGCCGTTTTCTTATATCGACCCGGCCAAGAGCAATACACTCGGGGTGACCCTGTATGACATTTAGGCAGCGCTACACCTCGCTACAACAACAACATTAGAGCTAAAAGTTTAAGGGCGATTAGCATATCTAATCGAAACTAATCAAAACTTATCAAAAAAAATAATCAATTAGATTTCTCGATTAGTTTTGATTAAATTTGATTAGATCAACTGCTTTGAAATATTTTTTTTGTCATTTAATTCATAAATTAACAAACTTGAAATAACTTTTATCAAAATTTCATCGAAAACATAACCACTAAATACTTGTGAAATTATTAAAATTAAATCGACATTCTGAAAAAAAAATATGCTGATTTATATTTCATACATATGTATCACAAAAAGTTTATATTCGACTTCATTAGTACCAACTTTTCAAAAGGAAAGCCAGATAATGAATTCCGTCTTGGGTTATTGACTATGCCAGCAAATGAACGCTAGACATGCTTCCTTCAGCCCCGGTGGGGCCACTCTGACATACTTGGTTTAAGGGCTCACCGAGGTTTTTGCGCAGCGTCTGTTCACCATGAGGTGCGGCTGCAAGCGGGCGTCTGTCTTGAAGCAAGCGGCTCGCTATATAAATGTGTAAATATTTTCCAAAAACCCCGAAACGGGTTGTGCGCTGGGTTTGGGACCCGCCACGTAAAAAATTTAGTCCAATGAAAAATGTATTAAAGCCTCGGATGAGAACCCCCTTTAATGTTGACGACCCGGCAAAACGAATAAGGCATAATGATTTGGATATTAGGGCATGTACCGGGAATGTCCGGACCCTTTCAAGGGACGGTACCGCTGCCCGACTGGTTGATGTCCTCGTTAACGCAAAGGCTGACATCACCGCCCTGCAGGAAATGCGATGGACGGGACAAGGAAAGACGACCATCGGACCTTGTGACGTATACTACAGTGGCCAGACACGCGGCAAAGCGCGTGGTGTAGGATTCGTGGTGGGAAAGAGACTTCGCCGCCAAGTACTAGCGTTCACCCACGTGGACGAGCGTCTCGCTGCGATCCGCATCAAAGCGAAATTTTTCAACATAACATTTATCTGCGCCTATGCGCCGACTGAGGAGACGGACGACGCAGAGAAGGACTCCTTCTACGATAAACTTGAACAGACTTATGATCGCTGCCCCCAACATGATATCAAAATCGTGCTCGGCGACTTTAATGCGAAGGTGGGCAAGGAAGGAGTCTTTGGTCCAACAGTTGGAAAATTTAGTCTCCATGATATAACATCCCCCAACGGCACTAGGTTGATTGATTTCGCCGCTGCTCGCAATATGGTCATCAGTAGTACCAGGTTCCAGCATAAACGAATACACCAAGCCACATGGCTGTCTCCTGATCAAAGAACAAGAAACCAGATTGATCATGTCATGATCGACGGCAGACATAGCTCCACCGTTCTGGACGTGCGTACCCTTCGTGGTCCCAATATCGACTCGGACCATTATCTTGTTGCAGCCAAGATACGCACACGCCTCTGTGTAGCAAAGAAAGTGCGCACAGTAACGGAAGGAAAGTTTGACGTCGAGAAGCTGCGCACGACACAGACAGCTGACAATTTCTCCACTCGACTCTCACACCTGCTATCGGAGAGCAATCCTCGACCTAACGATGCAACCGAGCAATGGAAGCATATCTCTCACTCATTACGTACCGCCGCTGAGGCCACTATAGGGTTCCAGCGAGCCCGCAAAAACAACTGGTACGATGAGGAATGCAGCACTGCCTCGGACAAAAAGGACGCTGCCTACAGGGAGACGTTGCGAACGGGCGCAACCCGCAGTGTATGGCAACGCTATCGTGAGGCAAAGAAGGAAGAGAGACGCCTTTTCAGAAAAAAGAAACGTGAGGCCGAAAGGCGTGAGTGTGAGGAGCTTGAGATGCTGGCTGACAAAAATGATGCCCGAAAATTCTATGAAAAGATCCGGCGGATGACGGAAGGTTTTAAGACCGGGGCAAGTTCCTGTAAGGACAATAATGGCGACCTGGTAACCGACGTACAGAGTGTACTTAAATTATGGAGGGAGCACTTCTCCTCACTGCTAAATTGCGAGGGAGACGTCGAACCCGATACCCCAATCCCTGACGATGGAAAAGTCGTCCCACCACCTGACTATGATGAAGTGAGGATAGCTATATCCCGGCTCAAAAACAACAAAGCGCCTGGAAAAGACGGACTACCCGCCGAGCTGTTCAAACACGGAGGCGAAGAGCTGGTAAAAAGCATGCATCAGCTCTTATGCAGAATATGGTCAGACGAGTGCATGCCTCCAGATTGGAATTTAAGTGTGCTCTGCCCAATCCACAAGAAAGGCGATCCCGATAACCGCACCAACTACCGCGGAATCAGCCTTCTTAATATCGCATATAAGGTTCTTTCTAGCGTATTGTGTGAAAGACTGAAGCCCATCGTAGACAAGCTGATTGGACCTTATCAGTGTGGCTTTAGACCTGGTAAGTCTACCATCGACCAGATTTTCACGATACGCCAAATCCTGGAGAAGACCCATGATAAAAGAATCGACACACACCATCTCTTTGTCGATTTCAAAGCCGCTTTTGACAGCGCAAAAAGGAGTTGCCTGTATGCCGCCATGTCTGAATTTGACTTCCCTGCAAAGCTTATACGGCTTTGCCACATGACGTTGAGCAATACCAACAGCTCCGTCAGAGTCGGGAAGGACCTCTCTGAGCCATTTGAAACCAAACGAGGCTTCAGACAGGGCGACTCCCTTTCGTGCGATTTCTTCAACCTGATGCTGGAGAAGATAATTCGAGCAGCAGGGCTAAACCGCAATGGTACAATCTTTTACAAGAGCGTGCAATTGCTGGCGTATGGCGATGATATTGATATCATTGGCCTTAACAACCGCGCCGTAAGCGCTGCCTTCTCTGGACTGGATAAAGAAGCGAAAAAAGTGGGTCTTGCGGTCAACGAGGACAAGACGAAGTATTTGCTGTCATCAAAGAAAGAATCGGCGCACCTGCGCCTTGGCAGCCACGTCACTGTTGATAGTTACAAATTTGAAACTGTGAGGGACTTCGTCTATTTGGGAACCAGCATTAACACCGAAAATAATATCAGTCTAGAAATCCAACGGAGAATCACTCTTGCGAACAAGTGCTACTTTGGACTGAGTAGGCAATTGAGAAGTAAAGTCCTCTCTCGAAGAACAAAGATCGCGCTCTATAAGTCTCTCATCATACCTGTCCTGATGTATGGCTCAGATTCATGGACAATGTCAAGAGAAGATGAGATGGCCCTTGGAGTATTTGAGAGAAGATTTATGGTCCTTCCCGTGATGCCGACGGCGAGTATCGAAGGAGATTTAACGATGAGCTGTACGAGCTTTACGCAGATCTGACCATAGTCCAGCGAATTAAAGCCCAAAGGCTCCGCTGGCTGGGTCACGTCATGCGAATGGACAAAGAAGCTCCAGCCCAGAAGGTTTTCCAATCGTCACCCGAATTCGGCAGCAGAGGAAGGGGGAGGCCTCGACTGAGATGGAAACAACAGGTGGAGGATGACTTGAACTCCCTTGGGGTTTCCAATTGGCGTCAGTTATCGCTAAAAAGGAATGACTGGCGTGCTTTGATAGGCGACGGCCAAAATCGCTTAGGCGGTTAAGCGCCAATAAATGATGAATGATGATGCTTCCTTCAGTGCACCATATTTATTCCAAATTTCAGGACCTGGCATCGGGTCATTCAAATACGCGTATAGGTAATTGCTAACCACTTCTTTGAAAGCATTTGAAACCATTTGACGCGTTTGGTAAAATTGATGTTCTGGGAATTAATCCTCATCATCTTCTGGAATCAAAATATTAGTTATGTAGTTTGAAAAATTATAAAATATTGATAATTACCTTCACTGAAATCAAACAAAGAGCTTTCATAGACCAACTGAGGCACGATCGTTTCAGAATACGTGGAATCATTCAAGTGAAAAATAGTTGTTCTATTCAAATCTAATCAAAAATAGTCGAGAAATCTAATCGATTTTTTTTATTAGTTTTGATTAAATATGCCAATCGTCACCAATCGTGGTTAGATTTTTGTTTAGTTCTAATCTAATCAAAAAGTAATCGATTAGAAAAGCCATCCTAATCAAGCAATTAGCTTTAAAAAAAAAGTTTCTAAACCGATTAGTAATCATTAGGATTACTAATCATTATTCCCCAACTATGCATAAAGGTTATACAGTAGACACAGGCAGAGACAGAGTGACGCTAAGGCAAATGCGAAAAAATACAGAGTGACCCCCTTGGGTTGAGTGTTGAAGAGCCCTGAGTTTCGATTCTCGGTGAATTCACAATATAAGAACTCTGAAAAAAATTTTTGTTTTTGTTCGAACTCGGAATACCTTAAACCACAAAATTTTCTGTTAAAACAACAGCTAAAACTGTTCACGAACGAACAGCATCTGTCGTTTCAACAGATATATCGTTTGGATGGTTTTTGAATGTGAAATCTGTTGTTTTAACCTGTAATCCAGTTCATTCTACGGTATTTTTTCTCTGGGTGTATAAATTGTGACTTTTTTTTCTTTTTTGTGTGTTTAAAAGTAGTCCATGCTATTAAATGATTAAATTTTTCACTTAATTTATACAACTCGATGAGATCTATAAGACTGCATATAAGTTTATTTAAAACAAGTAAGGAAAGCTGTCTTCGGCTGTGCCGAACGGTGAACAGCAATTGAAGTATCATCGCGAATAACGTTCTAAGTGTCATTTTTTCAAAACCGTTTTTATTGCATATAACATTTTGTATTGCTCTCTTGAATTGTCCAGATAACAAATATTTTAAAATTTAACACACCAAATCTATAAAAATGCATTTAAAAATAGTAGGTTATTTTAAAGTGACATACATTATTTTGCATAGAAGCATCGAAAGTGATCATAAGAAAGGTGTTAAACTGATAATATGAAAGATATAAAAGAAAAAGTTAAGGAGACAGATGAGAGAAAAAAATAAAAAAAATAGAAATATACAAATTCTGATTTTGTAACTTAGAACGTTATTCGCGATGATGCTTCAATTAAGGTCTACACACTAACTATGCAATACCTTCCTAAGTAAAACTCGTCATTTGTGATACGAATTTCCAGATCAAAAGTGATGATACAAATTTGCTATGAAAGCCACTTCTTCCAAATACAGAAGAATGCGAATTGACCTTGAAGAATATGACTTTGCAGAAAGACAGTGATGTTACTCGAATGAAGGTAACAGGAAAAAAACCTACCATTTTTGGTAGGAAAAGCCCACTTATCACATCCCTGGTCTGTGTGCTGAATCAATTGTTTTTTTTTTTAGTTTGGAAGAAATGAAACTTCGAAGCAGCTGCTGTGACTGGGCTATCATAAGCGACAAAAGCCAAACTCACGACAAGATGTAAATGAGATACCTACATATGGGCAAATCATTTTTTGATACTCGGATGCTACACATCGTTTAACGAATTAAGGCGGGAAAAAAGCATATGGATATTTAGTTTTACGTATTGACTATCTTCTTTGAATATCTGAATGAAAAAAATGTAGACAATAAGTTCTTACAAAGGCGAAAAACGTCGAATATATCGCTTTTTCGAGTGATACTCTTAATTTTCTTTTTGGTATTTGTCCTATAAAATTTTGAGGCATCAATGTATCGCTCTGAAATTTTACCAGGGTGTAGTTTTTGAAACGGAGATTCTAAAAATACAAGCGAGTTTAATGTGCTCCTCCAATATTAAATGTTATCATCAATGAAAGTAGCGATACCCAGTTTTTGGCCATTTTCAATATTTGTGATTTTGTGCTTATAACTTTTTGAGACAACGGAGTATTAAAATTTTGGTTGTACGCAATGATAGCCTAATATACAGTAAAACTTTCGGTGGTTTTGAATTTGATGTGCTGTGGAGGCATAAATGTCGAGCTACTTTGGTGCGTAACTTTTTTACGGTAGCATGTTTTTTTGTAGGCACAGCTACAGTCTTACTTTTATTACGTGTTACACTTTTGTAATTTATTGTCCTACGCTACAGTAGTATAAAATCAATTGCCTCATTTTGAAAGATTAAAATAACGAAAGTTATTGAAATTTGTACAAGGGGCAAATATGGGCAATTTTCGAGAGATATCAGAAACCGTAAAAAAAAATTGGAAAACATGTATTTAACTATTTCTAAATTAACTTTTATTTAAGCGTCAGTGACCTAAAACACAAATTTAGTACAGTAATCCCAACAATACAAACATATAAAAAAAAATTAATTAAAGAAACCACTAATTCTCCCAAAATATTGAATGGTAACTTTACCGAAGTTTTAGTGGCTTTCATACTTTTTCTTGGTTTTTTGATATTTTTAATTCAATGCAATGTCAGTGTCAAGATATATTGTTAATATTTTACTATTTTGAACTTGACATTTTTTATTAAATTTAGAAAAATTTGAATTTTTTTCGGTCAGAATTCATTCCAATTTCTATTATTGGGATGCCTTTTGCAATATTCTGAATCGGCTTAAGGGGCCTTTTAGGGAATTTTATGCCCTTCAAAATTGCCTTTGAGCGTTTGTGCTCTCACTGGTTCACCAGTAGAAGTGGTCAAAATATTTTTTTTTTTTTAAATTAAACATTTTTGACGATATCTCAAAAACCGGGTTTCGGGTATCAAAAAATGTTTACCGAAGATTGCTTTGTATAAATATCTACATGCTGCTAAACTTTTAACATAATTGGTAGAGAAGTGCCCAAGTTAGCAAAAATATTTAACGATTTTCCGGGTTTTACTTTTATCGATATATTCAAAACCGGTTTTCGGATATCGACAATTTTTTTCCATGTCATTCTCCGTGTATATATCGGTATGGTGCCAAAATTTAAAGGAGGGAAAGTGTTAATGTTATTGAATAACTTCGCTCTAAAAGATAATTGACGGTTTTTCGGGTTTATATTGTTAACGATATCTCCAAAACTGGGTGTCGGGTATCAACATTTTTTTGCCTAAATATAACCTTCATATATCTCTACACGTTGATAAAACTTCAACAAAATCGGTGCAGTAGTGTTTAAATAAATGTATATTAAACATTGCGACTTGAATTTATATATATAGGCGCATAATCATAGTCAACTTAAAGCATGCGTTAAATAAAATTAGAGCATACTTTAAAGACAGTCCTATTTGGCCTATAAGAGTGGTATATGACTAACGGAAAAGTCATTTATGACTCATGAAAGAGTCATTTATGCCCCATAAAATAGAAAGTCATTTATGATTCATTGAAGAGTCATTTATAGCTTCTGGAAGAGTCATTTATAACTTTTGTAGAGTTATTTACTACTCATGGAAGAGTCATTCATTGCTCAAGGAAAAGTCATTTATGACTCATTGTAGTCATTTATGGCTAATTGGTTTCGTTCTTTTTCAGATCAAATTGAAAAATGAATCGGTTTTAAACGGTTCCGGTTTAGGTTTCAGTCCTTGCTTTTAAAGAAGTCTTCCTTTTAGCATCATCAAAATTGTCTTCCATTTAATTATTTATGCTGCCAATGCTCCTCTTGTCAGAGCTCTGAAAGAGTTTAACTTGCTCCCGAATTCTTCAGTTTTGGACTTCTCCTACAGTGGAAAGAGGTTTAAAGTCTTACTTAATGACCTGTTAAAGTAGTTGGTAACTTCCCAATTTGTAATTAGTCTGTAAGAAATGTAACAATTTCAAGATTAAATAAATATTATTATTATCAGAGCTTTGCATAAACTCGACCTTGGTAAAAAAATTTCATAATTTTTCCTCAGGACATAGAGTATCTGTACACGTTGTTTAATACTTTTCCTCAAGTCAAGCTGTTTATACCGAATAAAAACTCAACTTCCAACCCAACCTAAAAAAACTTAGCATTCATATGTAACTACTATTCGATCATCCTCTGTACTAAAAGTGAGTGCTTCGCCGTGCGAAACACCCTCGTCGTTGCTTTTGACGAAGAAGTCGCTGTGCGCTCGCTTTTCGTATACGTATATGGTCGCTTAGCATATGCTAAGCTGATCCCACCCTTGCTCTTGATATTATTATTACCTACATACATACCTACTCAAAGACGCATAGTTATTCGATTGTAATTATTGTTGCATATTCTCTCAATATAAGACCGTTGCGATAGTTTACTTATAATGCTTTGTCACCCTCTGACCAGTTTTTAAATTTTAAACCATAAATGAAAAAAATGTAGACAATAAGTTTTTACAGAGCTTTGAAAGGCCAAAAACGTCGAATTTATCGCTTTGTCGAGTGATACTCTTAATTTTCTTTTTGGTATTTGTTCTATAAAATTTTGAGGCATCAATGTATCGCTCTGTTTTTAAGACGGAGGTTCTAAAAATGTAAGCGAGGTTTATGTGCTCCTCCAATATTAAATGTTATTATCAATGAAAGTATCGATACTCTGTTTTTGGCCATTTTCAATATTTGTGATTTTGTGCTTATAACTTTTTGAGGCAACGGATTATTAAAATTTTGGTTGTACGCAATGATAGCCTAATATTCAGCAAAACTTTCGGTGGTTTTGAATTTGATGTGCTCCCATTAGTTTTCAAGGTAGAGGCATAAATGTCGAGCTACTTTGGTGCGTAACTTTTTTACGGTAGCATTTTTTTTGTAGGCACAGCTACAGTGTTACTTTTATTACGTGTTACACCTTTGTAATTTATTGTCCTACACTACAGTAGTATAAAACCAAATGCCTCATTTTGAAAGATTAACATAACGAAAGTTATTGAAATTTGTACAAGGGGCAAATATGGGCAATTTGCGAGAGATATCAGAAACCGTAAAAAAAATTGGAAAACAGGTATTTAACTACTTCCAAACTAACTTTTATTTAAGCGTCAGTGATCTTAAACACAAATTTAGTACAGTTATCCCAACAATACAAACATATGTATAAAAAAAAAATTAATTAAAGAAACCACTAATTCTCCCAAAATATTGAATGATAACTTTATCGAAGTTTTAGTGGCTTTCATGCTTTTTGTTGGTTTTTTGATATTTTAAATTCAATGCAATGTCAGTGTCAAGATATATTTACGCAATTCACAAGGTCTACTATTTCGTGCTATTCGTCTGTTTTGCTATATTTTTCGAAAAATTTATATTGGAAACCATGGAAACATATAACCATAGACGAATATGACAATCTTGTGAATTGCCCAATTGTTAATATTTTACTATTTAGAATTTGAAATTTTTTATTAAAATTTAGAAAAATTAGAATTTTTTCGGTCAGAATTTATTCAAATTTCTATTGTTGGGATGCCTTTTGCAATATTCTGAATCGGTTTAAGGGGCCTTTTATGGAATTTTACGCCCTTCAAAATTGCCTTTGAGCGTTTGTGCCTATCTCTCACTGGTGCACCAGTAAGGTAAGTGTCCCTAATTTCGTGGTAGTACGTTATTTCGTGATATTTTGATTATTTCTTTCAAACAAGGAATTGGGGGAGTTTTTTTTTTAACTGAAAATATCATAATAAAGACTAACTTTTTGGGTATAATATTTGATAGTTTACTAATTTTTTTAAATTAAACCTATTAAATGATAAGCATTATAAAGTTGGAAGCTCAGAAAATGAGCCTGTTGTAAAGAAAAGTGTTAAGGAGTCCAGTATATTTTGTTAAGCCTGTAAAAATTGTATCGTTCGCCTTTTTTTAAGATGCTAATTTTTTTGTATTTAGCCAACATTTCTCAAACGTTTCTATAACTACAAAAGTCATTTCAATAATTTTTTTCAACTTTTTTTTTTAATATTTCTAACCCACGAAATTAGGTACAACTTTTTTTGTGATGTACCTAATTTCGTGGATACCACGATATTAGGGTAGTATAATAATTTATGTTTTTCTTATTTTATTTAACATTTCATAAGAAACCCTTTTTTAAGTATTTTAATTATCAAATAAATCCCTGAGGAAGATTTTGCGTAATTTCGTGGTGCACATTATTTATTAATCTATTCGTCAATACTTTAATCGAAAAGCTCTGCGAAGCACATTTTAACGAAATAATGACATTATAGAACTTTTGTGTATTCAATAATTTTTCGTTTAATTAAAAAAAAAATGTGTCAAGATTTAAACTTTTTTACTATTGTTTTGAATGAATATTGATAATAACAAAAGAAAATTAAATATAAACCTCATATTACCTCTTAAAGCGATACCACGATTTTACGTACACCAATTTTTTGGCATGCCCCTAATTCCGTGGCATACTACGCAGTTAAAAAAACTTAAAAAAGACCAAAGAAATTAAAAAAAAATATATAAATAAAAAAAGCTTTTTTAGGAATAATAGATAAAAATAATTTTTAGAAAAGTAACAAGTTCATCAATTGAGTTAATTATTTTATTGTTTTTTTTCTTAAACATTTTTAATTCAATAATATTAACTATTTTTTATTGTTTATTTTTTTTTTTTACCTTTTTAATTTAATGTTACTTATTTCATTTCAATAATGTCTTAAGTTCTAAAAACTCTTAGACTTAATGAAAAATACATCAAACAAAAAAACAAGAAAAATTAGAACTAAAACAACAAAAAAGTAAAATGAAAAGTTTTTGAAAAGTACGTACATAAAACTATTTTCATAAATTCAGTAACAATTAAAATGGTATTAAATTTAAAATTTCTGAATATAATTTTAGTAAATAAATTTGTGGCGGCCGCCGTGGTGTAGCGGTGTTCGGCCTTCTACACCAAGTCGTGGCGGTTCGATGCCCGGAAAAGTAACATCAAAAAATATTTAGAAAAAGAATTTTTCTAAACCGGGTCGCCCGTCGGCAGTAGTTTGGCAAACTCTCCGGGCGTATTTCTGCCATGAGAAGCTTCTCAGCAAAAAAAAATCATTTGCTTTGGAAGTGCCGTTCGGAGTCGGCAAAAAACTGTAGGTCCCGCCAACTTGTAGGAAAAAACTCAAAAGCAACACATCACAAGTTGGATGAGAACTCTGCTAAAAATCTCGTTAGAGGTTATGATAACCTGTGGGTATATCGCCGCCATTAGTTTTTTTTTTTTTTAAATGTGTGTATCTTTAGGAATTTGCGTTTAAAATCAAATATAACCATTTTTTTCCATTAAAGTAGAGTTTCACTAAATACCTCGAAGTTAGGGACGCTTTACGACGGAGTTTGGTACATCAGAAAATTTTTTCCACGAAATTAGGTACATTTGAGTGTAACTGTATAGCAAGAGGTCGTAAAAAGTTTTTCTTTTTCTTCTGGTAACACTACGGACGCAAGCGTCTATGTCAGGCCACTGCGTTGGCCTGCCAGCACAACCTAACATAACCTAGGTACATTTGAGGTACTCCCACGTTTTTATTTATATAAAATAAAACATTTGTTAGTTTTGTTTGAAAGTTATCTAATTGATCAACTCAATGGGAAAAATTAACTTTTTTTAGTTTTCCTTCATTTGACGCAAGAGAGGTAGAAAGTCAGACAAATCCTTAGTACCACGAAATTAGATGCACTTACCTTAGAATTGGTCAAACAATTTTTTTTGAAAAATTAAACATTTTCAACGATATCTCAAAAACCGTGTTTCGGGTATCAAAAAAGGGTTACCGAAGATTGCTTTATATAAATATCTACATGCTGCTAAGCTTTTAACATAATTGGTAGAGAAGTTCCGAAGTTAGCAAAAATATTTAACGATTTTTCGGGTTTTACTTTTATCGATATATCCAAAACCGGTTATCGGATATCGACACTTTTTCCAAATCATTCTCTGTTTATATATCAGTATGCTGCTAAAATTTTGGAGGGAAAGTGTTAATGTTATTGAATAACCAACTTCGCTCTAAAAGATATTTGAGGGTTTTTCGGGTTTATATTGTTAACGATATCTCCAATATCGGGTATCTAAAATATTTTGTCTAAATATAACCTTCATATATATATTAGAACACCCACAAAATGTATGGGATTTGGAAAAGTATGAAACTATTTCGTTCCACACCCAATTTTTGAAAGACTGGGGATACAAAATAAGATCTGTAAAGAAATCTGGCCATCTGTAGTAAAAAAATGCCATGAAAATTTGACCTAAAGGCTAAACTAGTAATTTTAGGAGAAATAATGACATAAGGACTTTTATTTAGATTGGAGTCAGGAGTAAATTGCCCATATAAATGTTGTACCTGCGAGTATCCTTTCAAGGACTTTTAATAAGTCGAAGTTAATTTTTAATTTTTCATTTTTTTGTACTTGCCAAATGATGGATTAGATAAGCTATACATCGTTTGGTAGGATATTAACCACAGTTAAATAATAACATTACATTTTAATTTTACTAACATTTTGAATTTTTTTGTAATGGTCAAATAATTTACATACTTTCGAAGTTATGAGTTACATAAGCAATACATATATCCCTGCAGGAAAAGTATCTAGCGTAAAAGTACCTTTAAGTTGCTTACCAATCAACAAGTGCTGTATATTTACTGTAAATTTTCATATACTCGGACTAACTATTTTTTTTCGACGATGGCCGGAATCCGGTCAGTTATGGTTACCTCTGCATGAGATGTCAACCAACTACTAACTGACTACTTTTCAACCAAAAAATAGCCAAAAGATAAATTCATTTTTTTTTTATATAATTTTTATTTATTTACTTTAAATTTTATTTTATCTTTTCCATTCCTTTTTTAATTCCCCCATTTTACTCTATGTGTATCAAATTCATTCTTTAGAAACCAGCTACTATTTGTATTTACCCAATACCGAAAAAGCACCTGGAAATTACAAGCTAAAAGACGGAAGCAAAAGAAAAACAAGTAAGGAAAGCTGTCTTCGGCTGTGCCGAAGGCTATATACATTTCATGAATAAGCGTCACGATTTTCACTGTTCGATCCCCAGTACAGCCTGTGTCAATTTAACTATATTTACTATACACATTACACATCTTTGTTATAATTTAAAAAAAACTTACAAAATAATTGGATCCGAGTTATCGGAACAATCGATTGTATGGAGGCTATATATTATACGTGTTCAATTGTACTGACTTACACTATACACATTACATATGTAGAAAGTACTAAAGGTACAATATTTTACGTTCCTAACTTTTTAAATGCGGAAGTATTGTCCAAAAAACCTTATATCGGAACAACCGGTTGTATGGGGCTATATGTTATATTTACCCGATCTTCTTGATTTTCCTCTACACACTACATAAATTGAAAGTACTCAAGTTGCAAAATTTTATGTTCCTAACTTTTTAATTGCAGAAGTTTTGGCCAAAAAACCTTATATCTGAACAATCGGTTGTATGGGGGCTATATGTTACATTTGCCCGATCTTTTTGATTTTCACTATATACACTACATAAATAGAAAGTACTCGAGATGCAAAATTTTACGTTCCTAACTTTTTAATTGCAGAAGTTTTGGCCAAGAAACCGTATATCTGAACAATCGGTTGTATGGGGGCTATATGTTACATTTGCCCGATCTTGTTGATTTTCACTATATACACTACATAAATAGAAAGTACTCGAGTTGCAAAATTTTACGTTCCTAACTTTTTAATTGCAGAAGTTTTGGCCAAAAAACCTTATATCTGAACAATCGGTTGTATGGGGGCTATATGTTACATTTGCCCGATCTCGTTGATTTTCACTATATACACTACATAAATAGAAATTACTCGAGTTGCAAAATTTTACGTTCCTAACTTTTTAATTGCAGAAGTTTTGGCCAAAAAACCTTATATCTGAACAATCGGTTGTATGGGGGCTATATGTTAAATTTGCCCGATCTTTTGTTGATTTTCACTATATACACTACATAAATAGAAATTACTCGAGTTGCAAAATTTTACGTTCCTAACTGTTTAATTGCGGAAGTTTTGGCCAAAAAACCTTATATCTGAACAATCGGTTGTATGGGGGCTATATGTTATACTGGTCCGATCTTGTCAGTTCCGACAAATGATTCCTATATTACAAAATGGTGGCCACATACAAAATTTCAGCCAGATATCTCAAAAATTGAGGGACTAGTTTGCGTTCAAACAGACAGACGGACAGACGGACATGGCTAAATCAACTCATCTCGTCATCCTGATCATTTCGGTATACTTATTGATGGGTCTATCTCTTCTTCTTCTCATATTTACAAACATCGGACCAAAGTTATAATACCATTTCATGTTCATGAAAGGTATAATTAAACATATTTTCGGACTACTCTGCATGACCTGTGGCGTAGTTAGACGTTAGTTATTCCTCAGTGTGCTTAAAATGCACTATTTCCTACAATTGCCACAAAATAGTTATTTATAAGCTAGAAGTTTTTTTGCAATTGACATTCCCTGCAGGGATAATAATATAATATCTCCTAAGCTAGTAATTTTAGGAGAAATAATGACATAACGACTTTTACTTAGATTGGAGTCCGGAGGAAATTGCTCATATAAATGTTGTACCAACGAGTGTCCTTTCAAGGACTTTTAATAAGTCGAAGTTAATTTGTTTATTTTTCATTTTTTTGTAATGGTCAAATAAAATACTTGCAAAATGATAGATTAGATAAGCTATACATCGTTTGATAGGATATTAACCACAGTTTAATAATAACATTACATCTTAATTTTACTAACATTTCTGCAATGGTTGGTTGACGTAAACCTGAGAAAAAACTGTTTTTAAATTTCTAAAAACATACAATTTGGGATAGTTCAGGGTTCAAAGTTCTAATTTTCTTCCCACCAAATGCATTTTCTGAAAGTTTGGGGGTAAAGGACAAGATGTGCAAAAAAGTCTAGCCATCTGCAGTGAAAAAATTCCATGCAAATTTTACCTAAAAGCTAAAAATACATTAGAAAATTGTATATGTCTTTATTATTACCAGAACTAATGACATAATTGCTTTTATTTATATTGAAGTCAGGAGTAAATTTCCAATATAAATCTTATACCTGCGAGTGACCTTTCAAAGACTTTCAATATGGTCAAATAATATACATACTATCACAGTAATGAGTTACATAAGCTAAACATTGATTGATTGATTGATTTTTTTATTCCCACATTTACTTAGTTTTAAAGACTTACCAATTAAGAACACGATTTTGTATTTCTTTTCCATTGTGCTGCCTTATCAGAAGTATTTTTATTATAAATTTCTTGGTCTAGAGGTCACAATTACAAGGCACGTTTATTATCAATGTATTTCTTTTTGACAGTTGAGTACAAGTTTACTGGCAACTAAAATATAAACATATTATATTATAGAAAAAAAAAATTTGAATGAATTAGAAAATATAAACTTTCTTATGAAAGGTGCATAAAAGGACATTCGCAGGAAAAAAATGTGTATGAACAATTTACTCGTGATACCATTCTTAATAAAAGCCTTTGTTATTATTTCTCTATGAAATACTTGATCACGAGATGTTAGCCAATAAAGACATACACAATTTTTAGTACATTTTTAGTCTTTAGGTCAAATTTGCACGGAATTTTTTCACTACAGATGGCTAGACTTTTTTACACATCTTGTCCTTTATCCCCAAAATTCCAGTTAATGCATTTGGAGGGATGCGAATTAGAACTTTGACCCCTGAACTATCCCATAATGCATGTTTTTAGAAATTTAAAAACAGTTTGTTCTCAGTTTTACGCCAACCAACCATTGCAAAAATGTTAGTAAAATTAAAATGCAATGTTGTTATAAGCCTGTGGTTAATATCCTACCAAACGATGTATAGCTTATCTAATCCATCATTTGGCAAGTATTTTATTTGACCATTACAAAAAAATGAAAACTAAAAAATTAACTTCGACTTATTAAAAGTCCTTGAAAGGACACTCGCCGGTACAACATTTATATGGGCAATTTACTCCTGACTCCAATCTAAATAAAAGTCGTTATGTTAATATTTCTCCTAAAATTACTAGCGTAGGAGATATTAGCCAATAAAGACATATTCAATTTTTTAGTGCATTTTTAGCCTTTAGGTCAAATTTCCATGACATTTTTTTACTACAGATGGCCAGATTTTTTTACAGATCTAATTTTTTAACCCCATTCTTTCAGAAATTGCGTGTGGAGCGAAGAAAATAAGAACTTTATTTTTGTGGGTGTTCTAATGTATATCAAGTTTCGAGGAAATCGGTGCAGTAGTGTTTAAATAAATGTATATTAAACATTGCTACTTGTTATACCTTTCATGAACATGAAATGGTATTATAACTTTGGTCCGATGTTTGTAAATATGAGAAGAAGAAGAGATAGACCCATCAATAAGTATACCGAAATGATCAGGATGACGAGATGAGTTGATTTAGCCATGTCCGTCTGTCCGTCTGTCCGTCTGTCCGTCTGTCTGTCTGTCTGTCTGTCTGTCTGTCTGTCTGTCTGTCTGTTTGAACGCAAACTAGTCCCTCAGTTTTTGAGATATTTGGCTGAAATTTGGTATGCGGCCACCATTTTCCAATATAGGAATCATTTGTCGGAACCAGCAAGATCGGACCAATATAACATATAGCTCCCATACAACCGATTATTCCGATAAACGGATTTTGGGCTATAACTCCTGTATTTAAACACGAAGGAACGTGAAATTTTATAAGTGTTGCTATTTTCATATGTGAAATATCGATGCTGAAAATCATAGAGATGGGATAAATATTTCACATAGCTCCCATACAATCGATTATTCCGATAAACGGATTTTGGGCTATAACTCCTGTAATTAAACACGTAGGAACGTGAAATTTTGTAAGTATTGCTATTTTTATATGTGAAATATCGATGTTGAAACTCATAGAGATGGGATAAATATTTCACATAGCTCCCATACAATCGATTATTCCGATAAACGGATTTTGGGCTATAACTCCTGTAATTAAACACGAAGGAACGTGAAATTTTGGACGTATTGCTATTTTTATATGTGAAATATCGATGTTGAAAATCATCGAGATTGGATAAATATTTCACATAGCCCCCATACAATCGATTGTTCCGATAAACGGATTTTGGTAGATAACTCCTGTAATTATATAGGTAGGAACGTGAAATTTTGGAAGTATCGCTATTTTTATATGCGAAATATCGATGTTGAAAATCATTGAGATGGCATAAATATTTCACATAGCTCCCATACAATCGATTATTCCGATAAGCGGATTTTGGGCTATAAGTCCTGTAATTAAACACATAGGAACGCGAAATTTTGGAAGCATCGCTATCTTTATATGTAAAATATCGATGTTGAAAATCATTGAAATGGGATAAATATTTCACATAGCCCCCATACAATCGATTGTTCCGATAAACGGATTTTGGTAGATAACTCCTGTAATTATATCGGTAGGAACGTGAAATTTCGTAAATGTTGCTATTTGAGAATGTGGAATGTCGATGTTAAAAATCAATGAGATTGGACCAATATAACACATCGTCCCCATATAATCGATAGCTCCGATAATTTCGGTATGAGCTAAAGTTAAATTCACACAGGCTGTACTGGGGATCAAACAGTGAAAATCGTGACGCTTATTCATGAAAGGTATTTAGCCTTCGGCACAGCCGAAGACAGCTTTCCTTACTTGTTTTTTTTTTATAAATAAATCTTTGATCTATTGACTATATCTCTTTGAGGCATCGTGTCCCACGAATTACGCTGATAAATTTTAGCTCCTCTTTATCTACCAATGAACCATAAAAAAAGTTATTCTTGTGCTTCGATGTTACAATTTAATTTTTTTTTATCAAAAATGTAACACTATTTGGGGTTGCCCATATATATCTACAATTTTAACCTTCAAAGCGCTTCACTCAAAGATATATGGGCACATATGTATGTATTTTAAAGTATAAAAAAGAATTCAATAGTGGTAGGTTAGGTTAGGTTAGGTTCAAGTGGCTGCCGCATAGGCACACTTAGGCCAGTTTTGAAAGGCCCGTTGTGATACCACCAACACAAGGAAAGTCAGTCCCGGGACCCAGCCATATGGAAAATACCTGAGTTGTTGGGATTTTCCACATAGCAGAATCCCGGGACTGACACTCCTAAACCGACACCGTTACTCCTCCTCGAACCACTTAGATGACTTTATGAAGCCCATCAAGTCCTTTATGTCCAGTTCCGCGATCTGGCTTAGGCTATCCAGGAACGGAACTCCCAAAAAGCGCGTTCTCGCGCCGCTTAAAGCCGGACAGTTGTAGATGAGGTGCTCCCCTGTTTCCTCCTCCTCATCATTTTTGCAACTCCAGCAGCATCGTCGGTAGGGCACACCTAGCCTTTCTGCATGCCTGCATGCCTACCAATGAGGCAGTGACCGGTTAATACCCCTATCAATATGCAGATTTCCCTCCTAGTTAGGGCATAAATGCGTCTAGACCTTTTAAGATCCCATTTTTGCCAGTTTTGTTGTTTCGATATCCGACACCGTGGGGGTTGCAGCCATCTTTCGTTGGCTTGACGGAGTGCGTGCTCCTTAGTTTGCATGTGGCAAACGGCATACCTAAGCGCTCTTTATCCTGAAGAACCTTCTTGGTCGTGCCCTGCCTGGCAAGCTCGCCTGCCTTACAGTTTCCTTCAATGTCCCTATGTCCCGGGACCCATATGAGATTTACGCGGTTCTGTTGGGCCATCTCCTGAAGAGATCGACGACAGCTGAGCGTCAGCTCAGAGTTGAACGTGTATGAGCCAAGGGATTTGATGGCCGCTTGGCTATCGCTGAAAATAGCGATATCTTCTCCGATAACACGTTTGCTTAACCAGGCCGCGGCGTCCAAGATTGCCGAGACTTCCGCCTGGAAGACGCTACAATGATCAGGTAGTCTGAAGGAGAGCTCAAGGTCCAAATCCCTTGAATAAACCCCGCCTCCAACTCTGCCGTCCAACTTCGAGCCGTCGGTGTATATGGAAGTGCTACCATTTGTTTCGGGACACCAATCCGTCCTCTCCCAGTCTTTTCTACTGGGAATGTTTATTTTGAAACAGCTATCCCCGACTGTAGTGGTCGCACAACGATCTGTGCTTAGAGGGAGAAAGCTGTAAGATTCCAGAATACTGGAGTGTCCAATAGTACCCGCAGCCCAACTGGAGGTTTGTCTTAGGCGCAGAGCTGATGCCGCTGCTGACCGAAACCCTTCCAGATCAAGTGGCAAAATGCCCAGAATGACCTGGAGGGCTTCGTAGGGCGTTGTCCTTAGCGCACCGCTTATACAGATCATATTGGATCTATGGACTTTCCGCAACAGATTCAGGTATGTTGCCTTGCTCAGCGCAGGTCACCATACGACGACTCCATACAGCATGATTGGGCGAATGATGGCCGTGTAGATCCAACTGCATACTCTATGGCTGAGCCCCAATTTTTTACCAATGGCTCTTTTGCATGTGTAAAGAGCGATGCAAGCTTTCTTCTGGCGCTGAAGAACATTCTCCTTCCAATTCAATTTCCTGTCCAGAACTATGCCTAGAAACTTGGCCTTATCCGACAAGCCCAGGCGCGTGCCATCTAGTTCTGGTAGGCTTAGTGGCGGTATTTTGTACCGGTTGGTGAAGAGGACAAGTTCCACCTTCCCTGGGTTGATACTAAGTCCGCAGCGAGAGGACCACGTCGAAACTTCTCGCAGTGCTACTTGCATCAGGTCACACAGAGTTTGTGGGAACTTGCCTCTGAATGCAATAGCTAAATCGTCTGCGTATGCCACTATCTTCCCGCCCCCAGCTTGTGTCACGTAGCAACGAGTTGACTGTGAGGTTCCATAAAAGCGGGGAAAGAACACCACCCTGGAGCGTTCCCCTTGTGACATAGCGTGATAACTCAACCGGACCAAGTGAAGAAGCTATTTTCCTTCCTCTTAGAAGATGGTCAATTAAACCAGTTAGAGGTCTATCTACGCCCAGATTAGTTAGAGCGGAGTTGATCGCCTCCGGGCTTAAATTGTTGAAAGCCCCCTCAATGTCTAAGAAGGCCACGAGACAGTAGTCCTTTTCACACAGCGATTTCTCAATGACAGACACTAGGCTGTACAGAGCGGTTTCTGTTGATTTACCCTTGGTGCATGCATGCTAATAGCTAGAGATAAGGTTGCTATCAATAGTCGTTGAGAGGTAGTCGCTTAGTATCCTCTCAAAGGTTTTTAGTACAAAGGACGAGAGACTGATAGGTCTGTAGTCTTTTGGCTCGTAGTGGGATGCCTTCCCAGCCTTAGGGATAAATACTACCGTGGCGCTTCTCATGATTGGTTGTTCTAGGAGTGTAATGGGGTGTGGTTGCTGAGTGACCGCGCTCAATCCCGACTCTTGAGTCCTCGTTCGTGCACTCTGGGCAACGTTGAGCTACCTAGGCATGCGGCAGAAAGAGAGGTAGCCCCGGTGGGGCCACTCTGACATACTTGGTTTAAGGGCTAACCGGGGTCTTTTTCGCAGCGTCTGTACACCATGAGGTGCGGCTGTAAGCGAGCGTCTGTCTTGAAGCAAGCGGTTCGCTATATAAATGTGCAAAACTTTTCCCTCCCAATCCAGGGTGTTATGCGATACCCTGCCCATTGGACGTTTGCAGCCGGGAGGCAAATCGTGGCTGTAGTCGAACGGAGCCTCACTGATACCGGGCCGCCTCAGGGAGTAACTATGGTCTTACCGCGGTATGGGGCTCTGCCGCGGCGGACGACACACTTCCCCTTACACTACCCTTGACCCTAAGCTGGCCTTGTCCGGCGAGGGGTCGTACGAACAAGATGAAGAACACACAAAATACAAAGCAATTAACGACTTCATTTACTCCGCAGCAGAGAAGAACTATGCTGGAGCAAGCGAAAACACAACGCCGGAGGACAAACTCCGCCTCAAAGTTAACTGGGAGGCCGACAGCGATGGAAACTACGGGTCAGTCATCCCCCAAACTGCTATCAAGTAAGAGTGACTTGATGGGAGCAAGCAGAGGTGCGGCTGCCTACGCAGTCAAGCAAAAAACGGCGGAAGATAAACTTCCATCAAGCGCTGGTACGAAACCCAATCTCTTCACATCTGGGGCAATGGTCTCACGACCTGGTTTCAGAGTTTCGAAAGAGAAGGACGACGCCGCAAAGGGAGAGACCGCGATGGCAACTACGAGTCTGAATCCCCCCCAAGAGGCATCTCCCCGACGCTTTGTGTACTGGGATAAAAGAAGGCCGCAAGGATCCTTAAAAAATATGAGGGAGCATCGCAGGAGAAGCTGTCGCCGGAAGAAAGGAAGATGGTGGAGGAAGCGAAAGCTCTGATACCAAATTTCCAGAGGCCCTATGTGCCTAAGAGGGGGAACGGTAATCCCTTCAAACGCCAGAGATCGGACGGAGAGGTAAACCCCCATCCGAAGCGGCATCAGTTCAACCCCGTAGTGGGAAAACTCAGCTTTGCTGAAGTAACCAAGGACAGAATCCTTATAGGTTTCATTGACCGAGGTAACGACCGCTGGTCCATCCCCAAAGACCGCTGGTTGTATGTCCGGAATGAAATGGGCAGGGCCCTCCTCGACTTAATGCGTGAGTCTCCGGGTAGTCCGCCGCGAGGTACTGACGCGGGCTGGCACCAAGGTCAGATCAAAATATTCGCGTGCGAGGATGCAAGAACTGTCGCACTGTATAAGGCAGCAGTTGCAAGACTGGGTGAAGTCTACCCAGGGGCAAGACTAGATGTCGTCGACTGGAAGGACATTCCTGCTCGGCCAAGGCAAGGGCATGGATTCCTGCCGTCCTGCAGAACCCGAGAATATTCTTGAGATGCTGCAGGTCTTGAATCCGTCTCTCCCGACGCAGGATTGGGGCGTCAATCTGGTCGATGATGTGGTTGGGCCCAATAGACAGGTGGTTATCACTCTGAATAAGGAGGCGCTCGAGCCCCTTAAACGGTGCAACGGACGAGTGCATTACGGCTTGGGTCAGATCGTGATCCACGTATACCGTGGCGATGCACAGCGCGCTGCTATTCCGGACGCTCCGGAGGACTCGGAGATCGAGGCATCGGAAGGGGAAGCAGAGGAGTCCGACGCGGAAAGTATGTTATCCGCCACGTCAAATTGCGATGGTGCTGCGAACAACTCGGCGTTAGAAGAAAGCCTGCTTGACGAAGAAGGCCTCGACGTCACGATCGTGGCTAAACCTGAGCACACTAACGTTGATGCTGCTTCAGACAGCAGGGTTCCCGCCACGCCAAATCGTGCAGGTGCTCTGAACAACTCCTCGTTGAGAGACAGCCCCCGGAACAGGCCAGACCTCGACGACACGCTGGCGGCAGGGAAGTCTGAGCTCTCTCATGTTGGTGGTGCTTCAGATAAATCTGCACAAATCTAAAGCAGTCTCGGCTGTTTTAAGCAGTCGTCTTTCTAAAGGCGACGTAGACGTGGTCCTTATCCAAAAGCCCTGGGTCAATAGCTCTAGGATCTGTGGATTGGGGACTAAGGGGTACAAGCTCATCCAAGCCATTGATGAGGGCAAGGTCAGAACCTGTATTTTGGTAAAGTCTGAGCTAAACACCTTTCTATTACCCAACTACTCAAATGGTGACGTTACAGCTGCCAGCTTAACAGTCGGCAGCACCAGCCTAACGATGGCGTCGGTCTATATGCCCTATGACGCCGAAGAACCTCCTCCACAAAAGGAGGTGAAAGATCTGGTGGATAATTTCTGTACGGGCCATCTTATTATTGGAGCTGACGCTAATGCTCATCACGTCCAGTGGGGAAGCTCCGATATTAACGCTAGGGGCGAGTCTCTGTTTGACTACCTACTAACAACTAACCTGGTGGTTTGTAACGTGGGTAACGAGCCTACTTTTATAACTAAAGCTCGTAGGGAGGTTATAGACATCACTGTTTGTAGCGAAGGCGCTTATGAGTGGGTCAGAAAATGGCGTGTTCTTGATGAGCATTCATTTTCTGACCATCGGTACATAGAAATTGTGTTAGACTTTATTGTTGAGCAGCCAGTTATGAAACGAAATCCGCGCAACACTAACTGGCAGCTACATAACCAAATATTAGCCAGGGACCTACCAGTATTACCTCCACAAGCCCCCTCATCAGTGGGAGAACTGGATGATCTGGTAACGACCTTTACAACGGCGCTCTCAAATGCCCTAGAGCAGGCTTGTCCAGTACCAAAACCACGCGGCAAACATAGACCCCACTGGTGGTCTTACGACCTGGATTCGTTCCATATATCACGCAGGAAGCAATTTAACAAGGCCAAGAGCATCGGTACGGAGCCTGAATGGCTCGAATATAAAGCTAAACTGAGGGCCTATAAAAAGGCTCTAAGGCAAGCGAAGAGAACTTCGTGGAGAAATATCTGCACCGGGGTCGAAAAAGTCGATGATACAGCGAGACTTAGACGAGTGCTATCAAAAACTCAAACAGCCATTAGCTATTTACGGAAGCCTGACGGATCTTGGACCAGCACGGAAGGGGAAACCCTGGAGCTGCTCCTGAACACACACTTTCCGGGGAACTTGTATGATGCACCTGTAGCATCTGCAACAAACCTGGCGGTAAACATACCCATTACGGAGGAAAGGGTAAGGTGGGCAATCAAAAGCTTTGAGCCGTTCAAGGCAGCTGGGCCAGACGGGATTTTCCCCGAACAACTCATAAACACGCTGGAAATATCAGCTAAATGGCTGGTAGTTCTCTATTCAGCCTGCCTGGCTCTTAATTACATTCCGTGCTCCTGGAGAAGCGCCACGGTAGTCTTTATTCCAAAGGCTGGGAAGGCCTCACACTATGAGCCTAAAGACTTCAGACCGATCAGTCTCTCGTCTTTTGCACTTAAAACCTTCGAGAGGATAATTAGCGATTATCTCTCCTCTACTATTGATAGCAACCTTATTTCTAGCTATCAACATGCATACACCAAAGGTAAATCAACGGAAACTGCGCTCCACAGCCTAGTCTCTATTGTTGAAAAATCATTGCATGAAAAGGAGTACTGTCTCGTGGCCTTTCTGGACATCGAAGGGGCTTTCAACAATATAAGGCCGGAGGCTATTAACACTGCTTTAACAAACCTGGGCATAAATAGGTCTCTTATTGGACTAATTGATCAACTACTAAAGGGAAGGAAAATAGTTTCTTCACTGGGAACAGTTGATCTTTCACGCTATGTCACAAGAGGAACGCCTCAGGGTGGTGTTCTCTCCCCGCTCCTATGGAACCTCACCGTAAACTCGCTGCTACGAGACACAAGGTGGGGGGGGGGGGGGGGGGGTCGTAAGATAGTGGCATATGCAGACGATTTAGCTATTGCATATAGGGGCAAATTCCCACAAACCCTGTGTGACTTGATGCAAGTAGCACTGCGAGAAGTTTCTTCATGGTCCTCTCGCTGCGGACTTAGCATCAACCCGGGAAAGGTGGAGCTTGTCCTTTATACCAGGCGGTACAAGATACCACCGTTGAACCTACCAGAACTAGATGGCGTGCGCCTGAACTTAGCTGACAAAGCCAAATTCCTAGGCACAGTTCTAGATAGAAAGCTTAGGTTAGGTTAGGTTCAAGTGGCTACCGTAGAGGCACACCTAGGCCAGTATTAAAAGGCCCGTTGTGATACCACCAACACTAGGGAAGTCAGTTCCGGGACCCTGCCATATGGAAAATCCCGGTATTAACGGAATTCTCCACATAGCAGAATCCCTGACTTTCCTATACCGACACCGTTACTCCTCCTCGAACCATTTAGATGACTTGATGAAGGCCATCAGGTCCTTTATGTCCAGCTCCGTGACCTGGCGTAGGCTAACCAGGAAGGGAACTCCCAAAAAGCGCATTCTCGCGCCACTTAATGCCGGGCAGTTGCAGATGAGGTGCTCCACCGTTTCCTCCTCCTCATCATCCTTACAACTCCTACAGCATCGTCGGTAGGGCACACCAAGTCTTTCTGCGTGCCTACCAACGAGGCAGTGCCCAGTCAATACGCCTATTAATATGGAGATTTCTCTTCTCCTTAGGGCATAAATTTGTCTTGATCTTTTATGATCCCATTTCGGCCAGGTTTCTTTGGATATCCGGCATCCTGGAGATTGCAGCCATCTTTCGTTGGCTTGGCGGAGTGTGTACTCCTTCAGCATAAGCTTGCATGTGGCAAACGGCATACCTAAGCGCTCTTTATCCCGAAGAACCTGCTTGGTCGTGCCCTGCCTCGCAAGTTCGTCTGCCCTACAATTTCCCTCAATGTCCCTATGCCCCGGGACCCATGTGAGGTTCACGCGATTCTGTTGGGCCATCTCTTGTAGAGATCGACGACAGCTGAGCGTCAGTTCAGAGTTAAACGAATAAGAGCCAAAGGGATTTGATGGCCGCCAGGCTGTCGCTGAATATAAAAATGTCGTGTCCGATAGTGTGTTGGCCTATCCAAGCCGCGGCGTCCATGATTGCTGAAACTTCAGCCTGGAAGACACTGCAGTGATCAGGTAGTCTGAAGGAGAGCTCAAGGTTCAGATCCTTTGAATAAACCCCTCCTCCAACTCTGCCGTCTAACTTCGAGCCATCAGTATAAATGGAAGTGCCGCCATGAGTGGCGGGACTCCGATCCGTGCTCTCCCATTCTTCCCTGCTGGGAATGTTGATTTTAAAACAGCTATCTCCGACTGTTGTGGTCGCACAACGATCCGTGCTCAGCGGAAGAAAGCTATAGGATCCCAAAATACAGGCGTGTGCAGTAGTGCTTGCGCCCCAGCCGGACGTTTCCCTTAGACGCAGAGCCGATGCTGCTGTTACCCGGTGCCCTTCCAGATCGAGTGGCAAAATGCCAAGAATGGCCTGGAGTGCTTCATTGGGCGTTGTTCTTAACGCACCGCTTATACAGATCATGCAAGATCTGTGTACTTTACCTAGCAGATTAAGGTTTGTTGCCTTGCTCAGCGCAGGCCACCATACCACAACTCCATAGAGCATGATTGGTCGAATGATTGCGGTGTAGATCCATTTGCATATTTTGGGGCTGAGCCCCCATTTCTTTCCAATGGCTCTTTTGCATGTTTAGAGTGCAATACACGCTTTCTTCTGGCGCTGAAGAACATTCTCCTTCCAGGTTAGTTTCCTATCCAGAACTGTGCCTAAGAACTTGGCTTTGTCAGCCAGGTTCAGGTGCACGTCATTCAGTTTTGGTAGTGTTAGCGGTGGTATCTTATAGCGGTTGGTGAAAAGAACCAGTTCTACTTTTCCCGGGTTGATGCTCAGTCCGCAGCGCGAGCACCATGAGGAAACCTCTCGCAGTGCTACTTGCATCAAGTCGCACAGGGTTTGTGGGAATTTGCCCCTATATACTATAGCTAAGTCGTCTGCATATGCCACTACCTTCCCGCCCCCCCAGCTTGTGTCTCGCAACATCGAGTTGACAGTGAGGTTCCATAGAAGCGGGGAGAGAACACCACCCTGAGGCGTTCCCCTTGTGACATAGCGTGATAAGTCAACCGAGCCCAGTGATGAAACTATTCGTCTATCCCTTAGCAGTTGATCAATAAGTCCAATAAGAGACCTGCTTATGCCCAGACTTGTTAAAGCGGTGTTTATAGCATCAGGGCTTATGTTGTTGAAGGCTCCTTCAATATCTAAAAAGGCCGCAAGACAGTACTCCTTCTCATACAGCGATTTTTCAATAACAGAAACTAGGCTGTGAAGCGCAGTTTCTGTAGATTTCCCTTTGGTGTATGCATGCTGATAGCTACAGATCAGGTTGCTATCAATAGTAGAGGAGAGGTAGTCATTTATTATCCTCTCGAAGGTTTTGAGCACTAAGGATGAGAGACTGATCGGCCTGTAGTCCTTCGGCTCGTAATGAGACGACTTCCCCGCCTTAGGAATAAACACTACCGTGGCACTTCTCCAGGAGCACGCAATGTAGCTAAGAGCCATTTGGCTGATGTCTCCAGCGTGTTTATGAGTTGTGCGGGAATAATCCCGTCTGGCCCGGCAGCCTTGAACGGTTCGAAGCTTTTAACCGCCCACCTAACCTTTTCCTCCGTGATGGGTATGTATACAGCCAGGTTTGTTGTAGGTGCTACGGGTTCCTCATGCAAGTTCCCTGGGAAGTGCGTATTCAAGAGCAGCTCTAGGGTTTCCCTCTCCGTGCTGGTCCAGGATCCGTCAGGTTTGCGCAAATAGCTTGTGGCTGTTTGAGTTTTTGAGAGCACTCGTCTAAGTCTCGCTGTATCGTCGACATTTTCGACCCCAGTGCAGAAATTTCTCCACGATACTCTCTTCGCCTGCCTCAGAGCTTTTTTGTAGGCCCTGAGTTTAACTTTATATTCGAGCCATTGAGTCTCCGTGCCAAGGCTCTTGCCCTTATTAAATTGTGTCCTACATGATTTTCGGAGCGAGTCCAGGTCGTAGGAGCATCAATGCGGCCTATGTTTACCGCGTGGTTTTGGCACTGGGCAAGCCTGCTCTAAGGCATTCGAGAGTGCCGTTGTAAAGGTCTTTACCAGATCCTCCAACTCCCCTACTGATGAGGGGACTTGTGGGGGCAGTGCGGGTAAGTCCCTAGATAGTATTTCATTGTGTAGCTGCCAGTTAGTGTTACGTGGGTTGCTCAACAGAAAAGTCTAGAACTATTTCTACGTACCGGTGGTCGGAGAATGAGTGCTCATCGAGAACGCGCCATTTTCTGACCCACTCATAAGCGCCTTCGCTGCAAATAGTGAGATCTATTACCTCCCTACGGGTTTTAGTAATAAACGTAGGTTCGTTACCCACGTTGCAAACTACCAGGTTAGTTGTTAACAAATAGTCAAACAACGACTCTCATCTAGCATTGATATCGGAGCTTCCCCACTGGACGTGATGAGCATTGGCGTCAGTTCCGATAATAAGATGACCCATGGAAAAATTTGCCACCAGGTCTTTTACCTCCCTCTGTGGCGGAGGTTCTTCGGCGTCGTAGGGCATATAGACCGACGCCATCGTCAGACTGGTACTGTCGACTGTTAAACTGGCAGCTGTAACGTCACCATTGGTATAGTTGGGCAAGAGAAATGCATTCAGCTCAGACTTAACTAAAATACAGGCTCTAACCCTGCCCCCCTCGCTGGCTCGAATAAGCTTATAACCCTTAGTCCCCAAACCGCAAATCCTTGAGCTGTTCTTGGATGAGGACCACATCTACGTCGCCTTTAGAGAGACGACTGATTAAAGCAGCCGAGGCTAGAAAGCTTAACTGGAAGGAGAATGTCATCCAGCGCCAGAGGAAAGCGTGCATTGCACTTTACACGTGTAAAAGAGCCATTGGCAAAAAATGGGTGCTCAGCCCCAAAATTTGCAGATGGATCTACACTGCGATAATCCAGCCAATTATGCTGTACGGAGTCGTGGTATGGTGGCCTGCGCTAAGAAAGGCAACAAACCTAAATCTGTTAGGGAAAGTCCACAGATCGAGCATGATCTGTATAAGCGGGGCGTTAAGAACAACGCCCAATGAAGCTCTCCAGGCCATTCTTGGCTTTTTGCCACTCGATCTGGAAGGGTACCGGGAAGCAGCAGCATCGGCTGTGCGTCTAAGCGAAACGTCCGTCTGGGGCGCAAGCACTATTGGACACTCCTGTATTATAAGATCTTACAGCTTTCTCCCTCTGAGCACAGATCGGTGTGCGACCACAACAGTCGGAGATTGTTGTTTTAGAATAAACATTCCCAGCAGGGAAGACTGGGAGAACATAGATCGGTGTCCCGCTACTAATGGCGGCACTTTTATATACACCGACGGCTCGAAGTTAGACGGCAGAGTCGGAGGAGGTGTTTACTCAAGGGATTTGGACCTAGAACTCTCCTTTAGACTACCTGATCACTGCAGCGTCTTCCAGGCTGAAGTTTCAGCAATCATGGACGCCGTGACTTGGATAGGTGAACGCACCATCGGACAGGATATCTGTATTTTCAGCGACAGCCAAGCGGCCATCAAATCCCTTGGCTCTTACTCGTTCAACTCTGAACTGACGCTCAGCTGTCGTCGATCCCTTCCAGAGATGGCCCAACAGAACCGCGTGAACCTCACATGGGTCCCGGGACACAGGGACATTGAGGGAAACTGTAGGGCAGACGAACTTGCCAGGCAGGGCACGACCAAGCAGATTCTTCAAGATAAAGAGCGCATAGGTATGCCGTTTGCCACGTGCAAGGTAATGCTGAAGGAGCATACAGTCCGCGAAGCCAACGAAAGATGTCTACAAGCCCCAGGGTGCCGGATATCCAAGCAAACCTGGCCAAAATGCGATCTTAAAAGAGCTAGACACATATACGCCCTAAAAAGGAAGGAAATCTGCATATTAATAGGTGTTTTAACCGGGCACTGCCTTATTGGTAGGCACGCAGCAAGGCTAGGCGTTCCCTACCGACGATGCTGCAGGAGTTGCAAAGATGATGAGGAAGAGGAAACGGTGGAGCACCTCATCTGCAGCTGCCCGGCCTTAAGCGGAGCGAGAAGGCGCTCTCTGGGAGTTCCCTTCCTGGTTAGCTTAAGCCAGGTCGCGGAGCTAGACATAAAGGACTTGATGGCCCTCATCAAGTTATCAAAATGGTTCGAGGAGGGGTAGCGGTGTCGGTTAGGAGTGTCAGTCCCGGGTTTCGGCTATATGGAGAGTCCCGACAGCACTGGGATTTTCCATATGGCCGGGCCCCGGGACTGACTTTCCTAGTGTTTGGTGGTATCACAACGGGCCTTTTATTACTGGCCTAGGTGTGCCTTTGCGGCAGCCACTTCTACCTACCTACCTACCTTGGTTGTTCTACAATAAAGTCTAAAACCATTTCTATGTAACGGTGGTCGGAGAATGAATGTTCTTCCAGAACCCGCCATTTTCTGACCTACTCATAAGCGCCTTCACTACAGATAGTGAGGTCTATGACCTGCCTGCGGGTCTTAGTGATAAAAGTAGGCTCATTACCCACGTTGCAAATCACCAGGTTGGTTGTTAAGAGGTAATCAAACAGAGACTCGCCCCTGGCATTGATATCGGAGCTCCCCCATTGGACATGGTGAACATTAGCGTCCGCTCCAATAATAAGATTACCCGAAGAAATTTGACACCAGGCCTTTCACCTCCGTTTGTGGTGGGGGTTCTTCGGCGTCGTAGGGCATATAGACCGACGCCACCGTCAGGCGGGTGCTGTCGACCGTTAGACTGATAGCGGTAATATCACCATTGGAGTAGTTAGGTAGGAGAAAGGAGTTCAACTCAGACTTGACCAAAATACACGTTCTGACTTTGCTCTCCTCGCTGGCTCGAATGAGCTTGAAGCCCTTAGTCCCCAGTCCGCAGATTCTCGAGCTATTGACCCAGGGTTCTTGGATGAGGACCACATCCACGTCGCCTTTAGAAAGACGACTACTTAAAGCAGCCGAAGCCACTTTAGATTTGTGCAGATTAACCTGAAGCACCACCAACATGAGAGCGTACAGACTTCCCTGCCGTCCCCATATCGTCGAGGTTTGCCCCATCCCGGAGGTTGCCTATCAACGACGAGTTGTTCCGATTAACTGCCCGATATGGCGTTGCAGGAGTCTTGCTGTCTGTAGCGTTAGATGTTAATCGCTCAGCGTTGGCTGCTACCACCGTGACGTCGAGGACTTCCTCGTCCTGTAGGCTGTCCTCCATCTCCGAGTTGTTCACAGCACTATCACCAAGGGACGTGGCGGATAACATGCTTTCCGCATCGGAATCCTCCGGTGGTAGGTGCTGTAATTTGTTTTTTATTTGCTAGGTACTATAAAATATGGGATTATAATAATTGGGGATTGCCTTGATTGATACACGTAAGCACGCCACTGAGGCACATCCACTACACAATCTCGGCCTCCAAAGTCCGCATTATTACTTTTTTTACACATTTTGTGGACAACGTATTGGTAAGAAATATTTTTTAGAATCAGGATTGCCACTTTCAAAATTTGTTCCTACCGAAATGGCCGTCATCCTACCAATATTTTTTTCACGGCATCAGAACTTTTGGTACACCCAACTGCTGAAAAATTAGCTAAAATATTGTGGGAGAGGGCTCAGAAGACGCGTGTTGGCTCCAGGATCACTAATACCGAAGCGATTTTTTTTAATATTTTGCTTCTCTGAAGAGATATTTGCAATCAAAGTTGCAAGTTTTCATGTGTTTGTTGTAACTACATTAGGCTGTCCCTAAAAACGTGTAAAAAAAGTCGCGCCGTGGCGGTAGCCATGGATATACCACACACCCGGACTTAGCATGGCATAACCCAGGCCTATTTTTAATAAGCACAGAAAGGTGTTCTGCATATAAATACCATGGATCCTGCCCCAATTTCGGTATCGGACCCTGGTCATAACTTTCCACAGAAACAAAAAATTAAAAAATTGTATAGATCCTACGTCAACTCGAAAAACACGTCGGAAACGGTACCAAAAATTATCTAGGTCCGATCCTATTTAGGGCGCTGGATTCATTATATTTATGCGCAGAGCACCTTTCTGAGTTGGGGTCTACGACGGAGTGTTCCAATAAAAAAAAAAAAAAAAAAACAGTTTGCATCACTACTGCCTACCAAGCCAGACAGTGAACAACAATAAACATATATACACTAACTATGCAATACCTTCCTAAGTAACACCCGCCATTTGTGATACGAATTTCCACATCAAAAGTGATCATACATATTTGCTATGAAAGCCACTTCTTCAAAACACAGAAGAATGAGACTTGACTTTGCAGAAAGACAGTGATGGTACTCGAACGAAGGTAAAACCTACCAAAATTCAAATCGTCCTAGCATGCTACAAACAGGAAAAAGTAGTGGTAGGAAAAGCCCACTTATCACATTCCTGGTCTGTGTGCTGAATCAATTGTTTTTTTTGAATTTGGGAGAAATTTGATTAAACTTCGAAGCAGCTTCTGTTACTGGGTTACCATAAGCGACAAAAGCTAAACTCACGATAAGATGAAAATGAGATACCTACTATATATACAATTTTAACCTGCAAAGCGCTTTACTCAAAGATTTATGGGCGCATATGTATGCATTTTAAAGTAGAAGAAAAAGAATTCAAAAGTGGTAGGTGCTGTAATTTTATTTGCTAGGCACGCTAAAATATGGGGTTATAATAATTGGGGATTGTCTTGGTTGAAACACGTAGGCATGTCACTGAGGCACACCCATTACACAATCTCGGCCTCCAAATTCCGCATTATTACTTTTTTTACTTTCATGAAAGTTTAGCACAAAATCCACATTTTATGGACAACGTATAAAAAATATTTTTTAGCATCATAAAATTACAATCCATATATTGTGCAACTGGTAAACAAAAGCATAAAATAAATCACGATGCGACAAATGGAGAAATTGAAAAGAAGTTATACCAAGCAAAACTATTCTTTAGTGAAATCCAAAAGATGTGATTTATGGAACGTCAGCGCTGTTTTGCTTTGGTTGGTAATGGTAAATGTAGTGTCATCATATGGTAAGTACATTTCAAGGGGTCAAAACCGAGATCTAAAGGAAAAAAATCGAAACCGTTTTAAAAGCCGGAACCGGCCGTGGATTCTCTAATAGTGAGTTTTAAAATTTTCACTTTTTTACCATTTAAAATATATGGGGGAAAAGTGTACATTTCAAAACTCACAGTTAGAGAATCCAGGGCCTGGTTGCAAAACGTTTTCAAATTTTGTTAATGTCTTTTTTTCTTAGTGGACACATACCTATTTATTTCCTTTTGCAAAAAGGCGCCCTGAAAAATTTCATGGAAGAATACAAATTCTGAAAAGGGAAAGTTGACTATACTTGAACGCAGAAAAGAAAAAAAAAATACCAGATCCGAAAGAATTGTTACCCAGAGAGCACTATTTATATTTATATTTTTGATGATTTACATAATTAATTTAGTTTCCATTCTAATTTTTCTAATAAGAAATGTGGAGTTACTTTTTAGAATTTGTTTTGCAAAAATTTCATTCATGCATAGCGTGAATAATATTTAAGAATTAGATACACAGTGTTCGAGTTATACACGAAACGCCCTTTAAAACATTTGTAACACCCCCAAAATCTGGTTTTAACGCAAAAAACCCGTGCTTTCAGTTTCTTCGTAAAAAAAATTCTTTAAAAAATCAATTTTCAACCGATTTCAAAATTCTCAACCATTTTGGGTAGATAATTGTTGTTGTTTCGAAATATAAATAGTGTTTTATTCATTTGAAAAAAAAAAATGATATTTTTTTTAAGCCAGAAGTTGCAATTTTTCGAAATCTTCTGGTTTTGACGTCATTTTTTGGCAATAATTGACAATGGATGATATTTTTTGGTTATATATCATCGAAGACTACCTACTACTTAATTATACCAATTTTATTTTTTTGGAAAGGACTTCAAGTTTTCAAGATATGCCGAATACAGGACTACTGTTTCAAAATCGCCCAAGTGACAAGGAAAATCGTATTTCAGGGATCAAAATAAGATACTTTGCAAATTCTGATCCCGACCTTTTACTTTTGACTTTGAGAATCCGTTTTAAAAGCCGGAACCGTTTGCAAACCGTTTTCGAATTTTTTTAATGTCTTATTTCCTTAGTCCTACTTATATTAATGTTTTTGACGTTTCACATAATTTATTTAGTTACCATTCTAATTTTTTATACCCAGCTGTACTTGTACACAGGGTATTATAACTTTGTTAGGATAACGGTTGGTTGTACAGGTATAAAGGAATCGAGATAGATATAGACTTCCATATATCAATATGATCAGGATCGAAAAAAAATTTGATTGATCCATGTCCGTCCGTCTGTCCGTCCGTCCGTCTGCCGTTAACACGATAACTTGAGCAAATAATGAGATATCTTCACCAAATTTGGCATGCGTACTTATTTGGGTTCAGAATAGATTGCTATTGAAAATGGGTAAAATCGGACCATAACCACGCCCCTTTTTCGATATCGAAAATTTCGAAAAACGTGTAAAATGGGTTAATTCAATATTAGAAGCAGCTACAATGATAAAATTTGCAATATGTATTCATTTAGATGTTCTAAGGCCGATTTTATAAAAATTTTGGAAAAGGGGGCGTGGTTCCGCCCACGTATATTTGAAGAAATTTTAAAATTTTGACTCTTAATAACTTCAGAACAGTTTACGCTAGTATAACGAAATTTCGTAGAGGACATACTATTGTTGTGGTAAATTCAGCTATAGAAAATAAACGAAATCGCTTCGCGACCACGCCTACTTTTTCATAAAAGTTATATTGAAAGGAGGTGGAAATATTGAAAAGTCCATATCTAATTAACTGATTTCGCTATAATAATATAATTTGGTACATACATCAACTTTCATATTCTTTACATAATTTTTTCAAAATTTTGGAAAGTGGGCGTGGCACCGCCCACTTATGAGTCAAGCAATTTTTAAATTCGACTGCTAACAACTTCAGAAGGGTGTGAGATAGATTTACGAAACTAGGTACCAGGCATGTTATGTTTATGTAGAGTACTACCACAGAAAATAAGAAAAATCGGTGAACGATCACGCCCACTTTATGTGCACAGCTGGGTATGTAATGTTCGGTTTCACTCGAACTTAGACTTCCTTACTTATTTCTAATAAGAAATGTTGAATTAATATTTAGAATTTGTCATTTTTTTGGCACTAATAAACAATGAATGATATTTTTTGGTTGTATATCATCGAGAGGCAACTATGTACCTTAGGGTGGTCCTTATTTGTGTGGAGACAAACCGAACATGAGATATCCTTAGTCTCACCCCCTAAATCAATAGAAATATAGCCAAGGTTATCACATATACATTTTTAGCACGATTGGAGACAGTTAAGGGGTGCCGCACGGCGGTTAAAATTTAGATTAAGTACCCTATGGAGTCTCCAAAAATAAAATGGATAATTTTTTTAATCTAACACCCAAAATCGATAGCACAATAGTCGAAAACATTATATTTAAATTTTGGTCCCGATTGGACACTGTTAAGGCATGTCGCAGAAGGGTCAAAGTTCAGATTAGCTTATAAGGTATAAAAAAAATACAAAATTCTTCTTTATTTCATACCGTAAATTGATAGCACTAAAGTCAAAGTAATCAAGTAGCCAATTGGACACCGTTAAGGCATGTGGCACGAGGGTCAAAATTCAAAATTAGCTTTTTATAACCTAAATCGATAATACTATAGTCGAAGATATCACATATAAAATTTACTTTCGATTGAAAACCGCTTAGCGGTATCGGAAGGGGGTCAAAGTTAAAAGAAAAAATAACAATATTTTTAATTACATAACTTTCAAGACCACCTGAACCTATGGAGGGAAATAATACTGAGTAATTTAATTCAATAAAAAAAATCCTAATATATCTATTGTTTTTTGTTTACAGATCTTCGAAGTGACTCTTTGGCTTTGTTTAGAAGCGTACATCTTTAATCTAATTTTTTGATTAAAAAAAATTATTTGCATTTAAGTTCAGAGGTGTGGAATTTTAAATCATGATGTGCTCAAAGCGGTAAGGTTTTGTTAAATTTATTACAGAACAAATTGGGTTTACACACATAATTTATTAATTGATAGCCTGTCCAACAAAACAGTGAAAAAAAGTTTAATGTTTTGTAATTTTTTTTTGTAAAAAAATTATGCCAAACTTCGTGATCGTTAAAACGATCGGTAGTAATATGGGGGATGTAATTTTATTCCCCAGTACAAATTTGACGCTCGATGAAATCATTGATGAATTGGAGAAATTAGATGATGATACCAAGTTTCAAGAAATATAATAATTTTTCCACCTGACAACGCCAATGCTGATCTTACCGATGAAGATTCTGGTGATGAAGATATGTGACTTTGGACAATCTTCCAGGTTTGATATAGATAGTGACATAAATATTTGATATTTTCTTGTTCAAAATTATTTTATATACCCAATATCGTTTTCTTTATTTGTGTAGGTTCTCTACTACGAGCTCCAGCAGTGATTGATTGCATGTCCTCTGACAGTGAGGAAGACGACGACGACATACCTCTGTCTGTTTTAGCTAAAAGGGCTCTAATCAGAGAGGAACCATCAATATCCAGTTTAGCTACAACAAGTATAAGTCCATCTATGGTTCCTTTTATTGATCCAACCGTATCAAAAACACAAAAATATATCTGGAGAAGTCGCCACATACCAAGCGAGATGAGAGAATGGGAAGAAAACCAGGGGCCATATACCCTCAAACACCAATGTTTTATTTTAATATTTACGCTACTCAAAATAACAAACTTGGGAATGTTACAAACAGCGAAATGAAGGTCTTCGTGGCTATTCTACTTTATAGTGGATATTTTGTAGTTCCCAGAAGAAGAATGTATTGGGAATCATCATCAGACTCAGAATTCAGTATTATATATAACGCCATTTCAAGGGATAGACTCGCATTTATCATGACCCACCTTCACTTCAGTGACAACACTCAAATAGCTACCAAAAGCGACAAGTTTGCAAAGTTGAGACCACTTTTCAATATGCTGAATGAAATATTTCTCGATATGGCACCCTTACAAGAGAATTAATAGTATTGACGAAGCTATGGTACCTTACTATGGGGCCCCTGCCGTACTCCAAGTTCTTATAGGGAAAATTCGCGTTACGACAAGATTGGTCATTTAATAGAGTACAAGGAATCTCAGCTTCGATGTTTGCAAAAAAAATACAAACTTTATATGCAAAAAGTGTGAAATTCATTTGCACCCTAAAGAATGCTTCGCTATATACCATACGCCTACATAGATAAACTGAGTACTGACATATATATTTATTATTTACTTTTTTTTTTAATAAATATGAAATGACTTATAACGTATTGAAGTAAGAATGAAATTAAATAAACTTTTTTCAGTACAAAAACTTGTTTATTTTATTGCGTTGTACTTGTATGAGCGGTTACCTATCCCCTTGTTCCTACCGATCGTTATAACGATCAACATTTTCCGAGCTTTCCGGAAGACGTACGAGCTTCCTTACTGTTTTCCTGGCCAACTATATGAATTTCAGCAACAATAACAAAAAAAACACGCCGAAACTGCACAAAAAATAGTTTCAGGTCTAAGTGGGTTAACGGTGCTTAATCGGACCCAAATTTTATATGTGCTTACTTCAATTTTATTGCTATCAATTAAAAGTATGAAATGAAAGAAGATTGAATTTTTTTAGACCTAGTCTGACTTTGACCCCCGTGCGACATGCCCTAGCGGTGTCCAATCGGACCCAAATTTTATTTGTGATTACTTTGACTTTAGTGCTCAATTTACGGTATGAAATAAAAGGAAAAAAATGTGTATTTTTTGTATACCTTATAGGCTAATCTGAACTTTGACCCTTCTGCGACATGCAAGGTGTCCAATCGGTACCAAAATTTATATTATATATTATAATATTTTCCACTATTGTGCTATCCATTTTGGGTGTTAGATTAAAATAAAATCATTTTATTCTTGGAGTCTCCATAGGGTAATCTAAACTTTGACCTCCTTGCGGCACCCTTAAGCGTATCCAATCGGGATACAAATTTATATGCGTTATATTTGGCCATAATGGAACCGATCTAGGGGGTGAGACCAAAAAAGTCGCAATTCGATCATAAGGACCACCCTAATGTACCTACTACTTAATTATGCCAATTTTATTTTTTAGGAAAGGACTTCAAGTTTTCAAGATATGTATTTCAGGGATCAAAATAAGATACTTTGCCAATTCTGATGTCCCGACCTTTTTTTTTGACTTTGAGTGCCAAAGTTTGAAAAATCTTAAGTTGACACATTTAAACCCCAACTACATAAAACTTTATTTCGACTTTACCTTGGACTTTGACTTTGACAGATAAGTTCAATATACGGTTTTCAACGAAACATATGTAGCAAATAGAAAAAACCACAGGGATGCCACGGGCATGGGTGGGTCCGCCTTACAAAGTTAGTGGGCGTCGGTCATATATTTCATTTCATTTCATTTCATATTTATTCAGTCAATGGTTACAAAATCTTACAGACTAGAAATACAAATTATCTTAAAGATAAAACTAAATAACACTTAAAAATAAATTGATTGCAATTTAGCCAAAAATATGGATCCAGGCTGAGCAAAATCTAGATCGAGAGTTGTAAAAATTCGATTAAATTCCAAAAGCGACCTATAATAGGTGCAAACAGTAAATAGTTAGATCTAAGCGTTTTAACATTAAACGGAAGTTGAGTACGTAGGACCCTTTGGGGTACATTAAAACCAATTTGATCAAGAAGGTTGGGACAATTTATCATGCCAGAAATAATATCATAAACAAACATGAGAGAGTGCATTATGCGCCTTGACTTAAGCGATTTAAGGTTAATTAAAAGGCAACGGGCCTCATACGATGGGAATGGCTCAACAAAATGAAGAGGTTGTAGAGAAAACCGGGTAAATCGGCGTTGAATTCTCTCGACCCTGTCGGAATTTAAAGAGTAAATAGGGTTCCAGATTACCGAGGCATATTCTAACTTTGATCTTACTAGGCAATTATAGAGTGTTTTTCTAGTGTATGGGTCTTTAAAATCACGCGCATAACGACGTAAGAAGCCCAAGTTAGAATTTGCCTTAGGTATAATATGGTTGATGTGATTGACAAAGGTGAATCCTGAGTCAAAAACCACACCTAAATCCAGATATTCATGTACGTTAGATAGGCAGGTGTTAGAAATAGTGTAAGTACAGACAATTGGGTTTGCAATTTTAGCAAAAGTCATTTGGAAGCATTTCTTTATGTTGAGCGACAGTTTATTTCTCACACTCCAATCAGATAGCTTATTTAGATCGCCTTGCAAAGATAGTGTATCTGACAAACAGGTTATTACATTAAAATTTTTTAAATCATCCGCATAGAGTAGGAATTTTGAAGTACTAAAACAAGTTTTAATATCATTAATAAAAAGTAGAAATAGCAATGGGCCAAGAATACTTCCCTGAGGCACACCAGAAGTGGCAACGAAGGGGTACGATTTAGTATGACTAATTTCAACATATGAGACTCGGTTAGACAGATACGAGTTTAACCAAGAAAGAAGAGTTGAATGGAAACCAAGCTCTTCTAGCTTCAATAACAAAATGTTATGTACAACAGTATCGAAAGCTTTCGAAAAGTCTGTATAAACAACATCGACTTGATAACAAGATTTAAAGGCTGAGATGCAATATTGGGAAAATTCAGCAAGGTTTGTAACTGTGGAGCGACCGCAGACAAACCCATGCTGATGCGGATCAATTATTTCTTTTACAAAGAAATATAATTTATCTTTCACCACCTTTTCAAAAAGTTTTGAACAGGTGGTGAGTTTAGAAATAGGTCATTTTTATTACCAGATTTGAACATCGGAGAAACTGAAGCGACTTTCCACCGATCAATAAAATCACCTTTGGCAAGGGAAAGATTAAAAATATGCTTTAAAGGAACACTGAGAGAGGAACTGCACTTTTTTAGTAAAAATGGGGAAAAACCATCTAAATCTGTTTTTGTTGAGGACTGTAAAGAAGAGATGCTGTTAATAATATCAAGCTTATATACCGACAAAGATCCAAGGTCAAGAGAACTTGGAGACCAACTGGTATTTGAGGCGCTTCCACTGTCACGGACAAAATTTGAGCTGAAAAATCGGTAAATAAATTAGCGGTATCAGATAAACACTGAGAATGCTTATCATCAAAAGTCACACAAGTGGGAATGTTTGTGCAACCCTTTTTTGATCGAATGAAATTCTAAAAAGATTTCGGGTTGGATTTGAGTTCAACTTCATACCGAGCGATGTATTGATTGTATAGCTCTTTATCAAGAGCATTAAACTCTCTTGAAAGTCGGCTATACTCATCTTTAAAGTTACAATTACCAGTAGATTTGTGACGGTTAAAATATTTGTTTCACTTATTTTTAAGCCTTTTTAGGTTTCTTGTATACCAGGGGAGTTTGTGTATACGGGCGGGGCGTACAGGTACGATGTTGCAAACTACTTCTAAAACCTTAATAAGAAAAATATCAAAACATTCAGAGACTGATTTCGAGTTGAAAAGACCTTTCCAGTTTACATCCAAAAGCCTAGCATTCAAGTCATCAAAGTTAACTCCTCCAAAGTCATAAGTGCGCGGTTCATTGAGAGAAACTGGGCTAAAATTGAGCACTTTAAGAGTTATTGAGAGAGGAACATGATGCATGTCCGAGCTACAGAGTGGAAATTCACACTCATCTAAATTGAAACTTAGGTTCTCGTCAACAAAGACAAGATCTAAGATATTATTCAGTCTGTTAGGCAGATAATTAATTTGAATAAGATTGACACTAAATAAGCTATCAAGAAAATTGATTTCATGTGAATGGTTAATATTAGTAGGAGTGAGTATATTTTTGTCTAAGAAGTTAGACCAAATAATTTTATTAAGGTTATAATCACCAGGAATACAGAAATGGCTTTCTAAATTCCTTTCACAGATGTTAACGATATTGTTAACATGTGAATTGTATAAAGATTCATCACTATTAGGCGGTATATATGAAACACAGAAAAATACCTTACTAAAATCGCCAAAAATGCAAACACATAATTGATCGAGTAAGGAATCATTATTATAAAGTTGAATCATAGAAGAACGCAAAGTGCGTCTTATTGCTATTAAAACACCACCACCTCTGAATAAACCCGTCTTATCGGAATCACGATCCTTACGATAAGTCTCAAACAAAAGTGGATCAAAAAATTCACTATCAAAAAAATCATTATTGAGCCATGTTTCCACAAGTACAAAGACATCAAACTCACACCGCGACGTTGCTAGAAAAATGTCATTACTTTTTGCACGCATGCCTGAGATATTTTGGAAGTATATATTTAATTTATTCACCGCACAGGATGAAGAATAGTTATTTATCTTTATCACATTATCATAATTAGTAGAATGGCAGCTATTCTTTTTGTCGTCAACGAAATCTACTAACATTAATTCCCGCCGGCCACAGACTCTCATCTAATGCTATGGATACACACACGGAGATTATCTCCAATAAATCTTCTTTAATCAGATCCAAATTTTACCCTGATACACACAAAAATGAAGATTAACAGCATTGAGAATTACTACTTTGGTTGTTATTGCACTATATTCTTACCTACCTCAGCGACATCTAGTTGTCGAAAGTCGGATCTTAGAAACCAGCGCGACGCCTATCTGTCAGCTACCCTTAATTTCCTAGTGTTTCTTGGTGTTGTTGTCTATTTATGTACAGTGCAAATTTTTTAAAACTGCTCAAATCTTCTTAATTTTTGAAGATTATGCTCAAGTTAACTCCCAAAAGCGCAGTTAATTCGGAATTTGCGCTAATGTATCAGCCGTATAAGAGTTTACTCAGATAATCCTCAGATACGCCTAACTTAAAATTAATGGTGCGTAAATTCTCAAGAGATACATCTTTTTTGACAAGCAAATAACAAGAGAGATGATATCTAGGAATTTCAAATTTATTTGCTAAAAAATCAATAACATCATCAACAGTAACTGAAGGTTTAAAGGCCGATAAATGCAGCCACTCCTTTTTACTCTTGATGAAAACAGAAAGTTCAGTTGACGTGGAATTCATCATCATCATTTATTGGCGCTTAACCGCCTAAGCGATTTTGGCCGTGGAATTACTCCCAGTTAAAATAGGCTTAGCTTTGACACGTTTGTTGTTATGTGATGTTGTTTGTGTTGAGTGGTCAGCATCACGGCGACTAACACCATCAACAGCAGCAGAACAATCGAACGAAAGAGTGTCATCGCCTACTTTATCAGCGCCAACATTGTTCTCAGCATATTAATTCTGCGCCCCTTACGCACCACCTCTGTCCACTGTCCATCAACAGAATCAACGATTTCGACAGCGCCAGTGGACTCATGAGATGAATTATTGTTATTGCTATTATTATCATTACCAACAATAGGCTGACGAGATGACGTAGCATTGCCGAGAGAATGAGCAGCACCAGCACTAACGTTATTGTTATTTTTATCGTTTTCAACAGCAGTAACACTAGCATCGCAGAGAAAGTGAGCAGCAGCAGCACTAACATCAGGTGACGCTGACTTCATAGCGCACAACGTCGTTGAGTTAGGGATTAAAGTACTATTAGTAGCAGCATCTGTTTTGTGAGTACCAACAGCACCTGCCGGCAAAGGGGTGGGAGTGAGTGTACGTTTGACTGTAGTCATAGAATTTTGAGAAGAGCTCTTAGCTTTGCTATTCATTTTTGATGCGGTTTTCTTGCTGACAAAACTAGCAGAAGCAGAGGCAAATAAGTCACGCAGGTGTAAGAGTGTCAATCTTTTTATCTTTCTCAGCTAAAGCGGACTGCATGGAGAGTAGGATTGAGTGCTTATTATCAAATTTTGACACTAAGTTATTGTTGTCCTCTTTAAGGGCAATAAGCAAATTATGCATTTTGGCATTTTCAGCATGAACAGAGACAAACGCATTGGATAATGGTTTTAGCGCATGATTATTGCTGACATCATTCTTCGGAGCAGGAAAACTCGACGCATTAGTGGTGCTGTCTGTAGATTCGTTAGAGATCGAATTCGTCATATCCTCGATTACGAGTTGAGGGGGAGGCGAACAGAGAGAGTTGCGACGCTGAGCTGCGCAAGAGCTGCAAAAAAACTTTGCTGAGAATTTTTTAGAAATTAGACATCTTCAGGTCGGATACCAATACAATGTATGTGAAAATAGCCGCCGCACTTTGCGCAATCCACCCTCGGCTGGCCCCGCTCCACACGATTTCCGCACACACACGGCATGATATAACTATTAGTAATTTATATTATTTAAATTACTATATAGAGATTATTAAAGATATTTATTAGAGTCACTATCTCAATTTAAAAATTTAGAGATTATCACTGCACTCTGCTAAAAGTAAGTATGCAAAAAAAGTCAAAATCACACATAGCTATAGCACTTAAAACGAGTGAAAATTTATGAGAGCAGAAAACACGTCTGATCACCACGACGACTTCTCTTTTTTGTCATATTTAAACACGATTGGGGCACTAATGGATCAACTTAGGATTTTTCAAACTTTCGCTCTCAAATTCAGAAGTACAAAGACATCAGAATTGGTTTTAGTATATGGTATAGGTATGCTTCTTTCGGCACAGTATATTATTTTCATCCCTAAAATACGATTTTCTTTCTCACTTACGTGATTTTCAATTCGACCCGCCTTCTTACACACAGTACAACTGTGCGCGCTTAAGACAAAAAAAAAAATAGATTTTGGATTAATTGATGTCCTTTCCAAAAAAAAACTGGTATTGTAGCATGACAGCTAAGCAAAACAAAATGTTCACACAATAAATAAGTTCAATATACTTTTGGCAATAACTAGTCCAAAGTATTCACATGAATTTAGCTTGCGCTGCACTTCTCCAATAACATAAAGTCGATTGAACCCATATTATTATTGCACAATAACGTAGATGACTAACGACTTACAAATGTAAGTTTGTAAAGTAGATTACTCATAAGGTAGATTGTAAACTTATAAAAGACGGCGATGAGCCAAAATAAATTCATTCTTGGTCTAAGACATAAACTTATAGTTTCACTCTTTCCATGAATCGAATCGTGAATTCTAATGCTCGGACAGATACGGCTGAAGAGCTCAGATAATACTTTCTATACCCCCAAGCATTACATGGCGATCCTGCCAGCTTAAGGCTAGATCCTGCCAGCTTAAGGCTAGATCCTGCCAGCTTAAACCTAGATCCTGCCATCCCAATTTTAAAACCAGATCCTGCCATTCCTACAAGCTCAAGGCTAGTTCCTAAAAGCTCAAAATAAGACTTTGCCAACGTTACTCAAATCGAGATCCTACCAAACCGAAATCGAACACTACCATTATGGTAGAAGAATACATCCCGAAAGGATCAGAAAATATCAAAAACTATCCCTAATACACCCCAACTAAAAACGTAATAGGTCCCAAACCAATAACATTAGAGGAATAGAGGCAAAGGCAAAACCGCCAAAAAGCAAACCTTAAGGAATTTCGAGAGAGCATAAGCGGTGAAATTAAACAAAAAAACGGGGAGGCAAAAAACGAAAATATCAAAAAGAGTGCGCTGAACTACGACGCATAATCAGCATCAGTCTCGGCGAACAAAGGAAGGTTTTAATAAATAAGCTGAAAGACATGCGCCAAAATGGGTGGAACCCAGCAAAGACAACAACACAAAACCACCAAAAGGATAATTAAGAAATTTAAAACAGCTATAAGTACAAAAAAAAATTTATATTTATATTTTTAGCATTAACAAAAAAGAAAACAGAACTAACAATCAGGGAAAACTGTTTTTCTAATTCATATTTTTTTCAACCGTAAAATATAAAAATGACTTGGTGGAAAATTGCACTAAATGGTTTCTTGATAGGAATAGCAAGATACGAAGTAGGTAAAGAAAATTCGGCAGAAAAGAGTTATGAAAACAGGGTAGTTAAATACGAACCACATCAAATTATAGAAAACAAAGAAGAGCTCCCTGATAAATGGTTGACTATTTTCGCATGCGTTGCTGCATGTTTAATTGTCGCAATTGCAATTTTAATATAAAATTATATAAAGAATAAATTGAGAAAATTGAAAAATGTGCAACAACGCATCTAAACAAAAATTGTATATGCCAAGAAATGAATAATTGGCAAGAAATCCACGATACATTAACTGAAGAAAAAACAAAAGCTAATAAGTCATATAAATGTATAAATAAAAGTACCCCCATAACAACAGAAACATTAGTAAAGCATCTGAACATAATTTTGGAAGCCTTAAATAGTATAAGACAGATTATCAAGGTAGGAACTCTTATACTTACCGAAGAACACCAAAAAGAAGCTTACCAATTTTTTACGCCGTACGAGATAGATTGGTATCTTCTCTAGCTAGGCACAATATAGAAATAACAATACCAACCACAGTAAAGGAAGAACTCCAGGTTGATTTTACTTTACTTTTATCAGAACGTGGTCGGAGCCGAACTCCATCACCTTCTTTGAATCAGACTCCACCAGTGGACAAAAACAAGGAACTAAAAACCCCAATCATCCCAATTATAAACGTCACAATGCCACAATCCGTAGTTGAATTTATTAAATCTGCTTCATCAGTGCTACCAGAGTTTGATGGTAAGCCGGAGAATTTACACAGCTTCTTAGACGCCCTTGATCTACTTGATCAAATCAAAGATACTCACGAAGCCGTTGCAGTAACAATGATAAAGACCAAACTAAAAGGAACGGCAAGAAAATTCATAAGTAATGAAAACACGATTGAACAAATAAAAACAAAGCTGAAAAGCGCGATAAAAGGTGAATCGGTAGAGGTTTTAACCGCCAAACTCCTAAACGTTCAACAACGTAGTAAAACGGCTAACCAATACACAACAGAAATAGAAAAAAATTACCAAATCATTAGAAGGAGCTTATATCTCGGATGGACTTAACCCAGACTTGGCAACGAGATATTCAACACAAGAAGCAGTCAAAGCTATGTGCAAAAACTGCTCTAATGACAAGGTCAAAATGATAATGCAAGCGGGAACGTTCACAACAATGAACGATGCAATCTCTAAGTTCACCAACAGCTGTACCGAAATAATGGGCAGCTCAAACACGATTTTGAATATACACCAACAGAGTCACTACCGGAGTAATTTCCGCGGTGGTTACCGAAGTAACAATTATGGGAACTACCACAGTAGGAGATTTAGACCACAACCGAGATACAACAATAACTCGAGATCCAACAACAATAATAATAACCGAAGAGGATCACAAGCCCAAAACAGCAATAGATCCTACAACCAGACCCGTAACGTGCGCAGCTGCACCCAGACGGAAAACCAGGAAACTCCACTTCAAAATTAAAAGAAAGAAAAATATGCGTACTAAACCTAAATCTAAACAGCTATATATGTACAAGGACATCCCTAAATAATTCGATTTCAAAATTTTTAATTGATACGGGAGCAGACATTTCCATTATAAAAATGCATCAAATTAGCAAAACTCACAAAATTAATAAAGAACAAATTACAGATTTAAAGGGCATCGGTCAGGGAATAACCAGCACATTAGGCACAATTATAGCGGATTTAAAAGGTGATGACCTTCTAATTTACCACAAATTCCATGTTGTAGAAGACGACTTTCCAATCCCATGCGACGGAATAATAGGACTAGATTTCATAAAGAAATACAATTGTATCTTAGATTATAGCAAAACAGAGGATAAATTAATCCTAAGGCCATATGATTTTCCCCAAACAATAACAATGCACCTAACAAATTGTCTGTCTGTCAACACACTTACTATCCCTGCTAGATCTGAAGTCATTAGACAAGTTAAAGTAAATACCGATAACAAAAACATCTTCATACCACACCAACAATTATCTGAAGGCATTTTCATAGCAAACACTATCACAGATAAAGATCAAACTTGTGTTAGAATTATCAACACAGCACATAAAAACACAACTATTCAAAATTACAAGATTAATACCGAAAATTTAGACGATTACACACTAATTAAAACAAACCACACAATAAAAATTTTAACGATACAGAAAAACTGAAAAGATTAACCAAAAACTTTTCAAAATTTGTCAATTCTCAGTTAACAACATTATGCACAGAATTCATAGACATATTTGCACTAGAAACAGAACCAATTTCTTCTAATAACTTTTACAAACAAAAATTATACATGAAGGAGGACACTCCTGTTTACATAAAAAATTATAGATTGCCTCAAACGCAAAAAGGAGAAATAAGCAAACAAGTAAATAAGCTAATCGAAGATGACATAATAGAACCCTCCATATCGGAATATAATAGCCCAATCTTATTAGTCCCCAAAAAATCACTCCCAGGAAAAACAGAAAAAAGATGGAGATTAGTGGTAGACTACAGACAGGTAAATAAAAAGCTAGCAGCAGACAAATTCCCACTTCAAAGGATTGACGATATTTTAGATCAACTTGGAAGAGCAAAATATTTTTCATGCCTAGACCTTATGTCAGGTTTTCATCAAATCGATTTACACCCCGACTCCAGGGATATAACCTCATTTACAGCCGAAAATGGCACATATAGATGCAAAAGACTACCTTACGGATTAAAAGTAGCACCGAATTCATTCCAAAGAATGATGACGCTAGCATTCGCAGGCCTAAAGCCATCTCAAGCATTCCTCTACATGGATGATTTAGCAGTATTAGGTTGTTCTGAAAATCACATGCTAAAAAATTTAAGAGACGTATTCTCCACTTGCAGAAAATTCAACCTAAAATTACATCCAGATAAATGCCTATTTTTCAGCCAAGAATTAACATATTTAGGACATAAATGTACAAACAAGGGAATATTACCCGACCCGAGCAAATTTGAAACAGTCCAAAATTACCCAACACCAAAAACAGCCGAAGAAGTTAAAAGATTCGTAGCTTTCTGTAACTACTACAGAAGATTTGTACCGAATTTTGCAGAACATTCAAGAAAATTAACTAGGCTTTGCAAAAAGAATGTTTCCTTCGAATGGACAGAAGAATGTCAAAAAGCTTTTGTCTACTTAAAGGAAGCATTAATTAGCCCAAAACTTTTGCAATACCCAGATTTCGATAAAAAATTCTGCATAACAACAGACGCTAGTGGGTACGCTTGTGGGGCAGTCCTTTGCCAAGAACACGATGGCAAACAGTTACCAATTGCTTACGCTTCTAGGTCCTTCAAAAAAGGTGAAACCAACAAAGCCACAAAAGAAAAAGAATTGGCCGCAATCCATTGGGCCATAACCTTCTTCAGACCATATGTTTATGGCAGAAAATTTCTAGTTAAAACCGACCATCGTCCTTTAACATACCTATTCTCAATGAAGACCCCTTCATCTAAGCTGACACGAGTAAGACTCGATTTAGAAGAGTACGATTTTGAAGTGGAGTATATAGCCGGAAAAGAAAATCATATTGCGGACGCATTATCCCGCATAACAATTACAAACTTAAAAGATATGTCAATTAAAGCAAGTAAAATATTAAAAATAACAACAAGATCAGCAGCAAAACAGACCAGCAGTAATGCTGAAAATAAAGAAAGTCACAAAGAGAACCCCAAAATTTACGAAGCGCTAAATAAATTTGAAGTTAAAAGACATGTCGAGCTCGTTTTCACTCCTCCGAAATTATATTTCAAAAAAGGAAAGAAAATTTGTAGCACTTTGGATACAAGCAACCTAATTGTTGAGGATAAGATTGACTTAGGACAATTCTTTACCAGGCTCGAAAGAGAAGCCGGCAATTTAGGACTTGTACAAATACAGTTGTCCTTAGGGGACAAATTGTTTAAAAGAAATTATACTGCAGTAGGTAAATTTATAGAAATGGGTAACAAAGTTCTCAAAAAGCTAACAATCCCTCTAACCCCAGAGGTTATATATGTGACAAATCCCGGGAAAATTAAAGAAATTCTGCATAGATATCATGACGATCCTATTAGTGGTGGCCACCCAGGAATAAATCGCATGACAGATAAAATCAAGCAGAAGTATAGCTGGATGAATATGAAAAACGATATAAGAAAATACATAAAAAACTGCATCCACTGCAAGAAAAATAAGACCAATAAGCATATAAAAGAACAAATGACAATAACGGAGACACCTCCGAAGGCATTTGACATTGTACAAATCGATACAGTCGGACCATTACCGAAATCGATAAACGGAAACGAATATGCAGTTACCATCATATGTGATCTAACCAAATACTTGGTAGCGATCCCCGTTCCAAGCAAACACGCAGCAACAGTCGCTAAAGCCGTGTTCGAGAACGTCATTTTGATTTATGGAGGCATGAATACAATAATGACAGACATGCGCACAGAATACAAAAACGACTTATTCAAAGAACTGTGTAAATTATTAAAAATTGAACATAAGACTTCAAACCCGTATCATCCCCAAACTTTGGGTACTGTAGAACGCAGTCACCGGACATTCAATGAATATATACGTTCCTACATATCCAGTGACAAAGATGACTGGGATGAATACCTCAGGTATTTCACGTTTTGTTACAATACGACGCCATCAACCACACATAAATATTGTCCATTTGAATTAATATTTGGGAAAAACCCACCGAATTATGCATTTTTAAAAGAAAATAAAATGAGCCCATTATACAACCATGAAGCTTATGATAAAGAAGTAAAATATAGACTTCAAATAGCACAGCAAAGAGCTAGGAAATTAGTCCAAGAGGCTAAAGAAAAACAAATTATGATAAAAATAGCTATAGTAAAGAAATAAACATAGGAGATTTAGTATTAGTTAGAGAAGAGGCCTCCCATAAGTTAGATAATAGATATAACGGATACTACAAAGTTAAAAATATCGATGAGAACAAAAATTTCACTTTAATACCGCATAGCATAGGAAGTAGCATTAAAAACAAAAAAGAAATTATAATTCATAAGAATAGACTTAAAGCAATATAACTCCACTACATAGTAATAACAAATAAAAAAAAAAAACAAAATACAAAATATCATGTTCAAAATACAAAAAAATCATTGCAATAAAGACACATGTAAAACAAATGTAAACAAAATAAAAGAAAGAAAATCTTTTCCGATGACATAACATTAACCATAAGCTAAGTGGGTCAAACATTTTATTACCTCACAATAGAATACTCATACATTAATCAAAATGTATGAGCATTCTTTTAAAGAGAGGAGGTGTAGCATGACAGCTAAGCGAAACAAAATGTTCACACAATAAATAAGTTCAATATACTTTTGGCAATAACTAGGCCAAAGTATTCAAATGAACTTAGCTTGCGCTGCACTTCTCCAATAACATAAAGTCGATTGAACCCATATTATTATTGCACAATAACAATAAACATATAAAAGACGGCGATGAGCCGAAATAAATTCATTCTTGGTCTAAGACATAAACTTATAGTTTCACTCTTTCCATGAATCGAATCGTGCATTCTAATGCTCGGACAGATACGGCTGAAGAGCTCAGATAATACTTTCTATACCCCCAAGCATTACAGTAATTAATTAGCGAATGCCTCTCGTCGACACATGCCCAATAAGGTCCATTCATTGTCAACTAGTGGCAAAAAAATTACGTCGAAACCGGAAAAACCGAAAAATTCAACTTCTCGTGTGAAAGACATGCCATCTAATCTAATCTTGGCTTGCGTCATTTATTGACGCTTAACCGCCTAGGCGATTTTGGCCGTTGGACTGGTATGATGAGGGACTTACAGAGCGTTGCTGACATAATAGAACCCTCCATATCGGAATATAATAGCCCAATCTTATTAGTCCCCAAAAAATCACTCCCAGGAAAAACAGAAAAAAGATGAAGATTAGTGGTAGACTACAGACAGGTAAATAAAAAGCTAGCAGCAGACAAATTCCCACTTCAAAGGATTGACGATATTTTAGATCAACTTGGAAGAGCAAAATATTTTTCATGCCTAGACCTTATGTCAGGTTTTCATCAAATCGATTTACACCCCGACTCCAGGGATATAACCTCATTTACAGCCGAAAATGGCACATATAGATGCAAAAGACTACCTTACGGATTAAAAGTAGCACCGAATTCATTCCAAAGAATGATGACGCTAGCATTCGCAGGCCTAAAGCCATCTCAAGCATTCCTCTACATGGATGATTTAGCAGTATTAGGTTGTTCTGAAAATCACATGCTAAAAAATTTAAGAGACGTATTCTCCACTTGCAGAAAATTCAACCTAAAATTACATCCAGATAAATGCCTATTTTTCAGCCAAGAATTAACATATTTAGGACATAAATGTACAAGCAAGGGAATATTACCCGACCCGAGCAAATTTGAAACAGTCCAAAATTACCCAACACCAAAAACAGCCGAAGAAGTTAAAAGATTCGTAGCTTTCTGTAACTACTACAGAAGATTTGTACCGAATTTTGCAGAACATTCAAGAAAATTAACTAGGCTTTGCAAAAAGAATGTTTCCTTCGAATGGACAGAAGAATGTCAAAAAGCTTTTGTCTACTTAAAGGAAGCATTAATTAGCCCAAAACTTTTGCAATACCCAGATTTCGATAAAAAATTCTGCATAACAACAGACGCTAGTGGGTACGCTTGTGGGGCAGTCCTTTGCCAAGAACACGATGGCAAACAGTTACCAATTGCTTACGCTTCTAGGTCCTTCAAAAAAGGTGAAACCAACAAAGCCACAAAAGAAAAAGAATTGGCCGCAATCCATTGGGCCATAACCTTCTTCAGACCATATGTTTATGGCAGAAAATTTCTAGTTAAAACCGACCATCGTCCTTTAACATACCTATTCTCAATGAAGACCCCTTCATCTAAGCTGACACGAGTAAGACTCGATTTAGAAGAGTACGATTTTGAAGTGGAGTATATAGCCGGAAAAGAAAATCATATTGCGGACGCATTATCCCGCATAACAATTACAAACTTAAAAGATATGTCAATTAAAGCAAGTAAAATATTAAAAATAACAACAAGATCAGCAGCAAAACAGACCAGCAGTAATGCTGAAAATAAAGAAAGTCACAAAGAGAACCCCAAAATTTACGAAGCGCTAAATAAATTTGAAGTTAAAAGACATGTCGAGCTCGTTTTCACTCCTCCGAAATTATATTTCAAAAAAGGAAAGAAAATTTGTAGCACTTTGGATACAAGCAACCTAATTGTTGAGGATAAGATTGACTTAGGACAATTCTTTACCAGGCTCGAAAGAGAAGCCGGCAATTTAGGACTTGTACAAATACAGTTGTCCTTAGGGGACAAATTGTTTAAAAGAAATTATACTGCAGTAGGCAAATTTATAGAAATGGGTAACAAAGTTCTCAAAAAGCTAACAATCGCTCTAACCCCAGAGGTTATATATGTGACAAATCCCGGGAAAATTAAAGAAATTCTGCTTAGATATCATGACGATCCTATTAGTGGTGGCCACCCAGGAATAAATCGCATGACAGATAAAATCAAGCAGAAGTATAGCTGGCTGAATATGAAAAACGATATAAGAAAATACATAAAAAACTGCATCCACTGCAAGAAAAATAAGACCAATAAGCATATAAAAGAACAAATGACAATAACGGAGACACCTCCGAAGGCATTTGACATTGTACAAATCGATACAGTCGGACCATTACCGAAATCGATAAACGGAAACGAATATGCAGTTACCATCATATGTGATCTAACCAAATACTTGGTAGCGATCCCCGTTCCAAGCAAACACGCAGCAACAGTCGCTAAAGCCGTGTTCGAGAACGTCATTTTGATTTATGGAGGCATGAATACAATAATGACAGACATGCGCACAGAATACAAAAACGACTTATTCAAAGAACTGTGTAAATTATTAAAAATTGAACATAAGACTTCAAACCCGTATCATCCCCAAACTTTGGGTACTGTAGAACGCAGTCACCGGACATTCAATGAATATATACGTTCCTACATATCCAGTGACAAAGATGACTGGGATGAATACCTCAGGTATTTCACGTTTTGTTACAATACGACGCCATCAACCACACATAAATATTGTCCATTTGAATTAATATTTGGGAAAAACCCACCGAATTATGCATTTTTAAAAGAAAATAAAATGAGCCCATTATACAACCATGAAGCTTATGATAAAGAAGTAAAATATAGACTTCAAATAGCACACCAAAGAGCTAGGAAATTAGTCCAAGAGGCTAAAGAAAAACAAACTATGATAAAAATAGCTATAGTAAAGAAATAAACATAGGAGATTTAGTATTAGTTAGAGAAGAGGCCTCCCATAAGTTAGATAATAGATATAACGGATACTACAAAGTTAAAAATATCGATGAGTACAAAAATTTCACTTTAATACCGCATAGCATAGGAAGTAGCATTAAAAACAAAAAAGAAATTATAATTCATAAGAATAGACTTAAAGCAATATAACTCCACTACATAGTAATAACAAATAAAAAAAAAAAAAAATACAAAATATCATGTTCAAAATACAAAAAAATCATTGCAATAAAGACACATGTAAAACAAATGTAAACAAAATAAAAGAAAGAAAATCTTTTCCGATGACATAACATTAACCATAAGCTAAGTGGGTCAAACATTTTATTACCTCACAATAGAATACTCATACATTAATCAAAATGTATGAGCATTCTTTTAAAGAGAGGAGGTGTAGCATGACAGCTAAGCAAAACAAAATGTTCACACAATAAATAAGTTCAATATACTTTTGGCAATAACTAGGCCAAAGTATTCAAATGAACTTAGCTTGCGCTGCACTTCTCCAATAACATAAAGTCGATTGAACCCATATTATTATTGCACAATAACAATAAACATATAAAAGACGGCGATGAGCCGAAATAAATTCATTCTTGGTCTAAGACATGAACTTATAGTTTCACTCTTTCCATGAATCGAATCGTGCATTCTAATGCTCGGACAGATACGGCTGAAGAGCTCAGATAATACTTTCTATACCCCCAAGCATTACAGTAATTAATTAGCGAATGCCTCTCGTCGACACATGCCCAATAAGGTCCATTCATTGTCAACTAGTGGCAAAAAAATTACGTCGAAACCGGAAAAACCGAAAAATTCAACTTCTCGTGTGAAAGACATGCCATCTAATCTAATCTTGGCTTGCGTCATTTATTGACGCTTAACCGCCTAGGCGATTTTGGCCGTTGGACTGGTTGATGAGGGACTTACAGAGCGTGATCTTTGTTTGTCGAGAGAGGACTTTACTTCTCAAATGCCTACTTAGTGCAAAGTAACACTTGTTGGCAAGAGTGATTCTCCGTTGGATTTCTAGGCTGATGTTGTTTTCGGTGTTAATTCTGGTTCCCAAATAGACGAAGTCCCTCACCGTTTCAAACTTATAGCTATCAACGGTGACTTGGCTGCCAGCAGATACTTCATCTTGCACCGAATGAAGTCGCTTGTATAACTAACATTTCTGCTTTATCAATTTTACATTTCAGCAAAAAATGTCGCATTAATATTGAAAATTATCAAACAAACAAGATTCACGTTAAATTGATACAAAATTTGTTGAATCAACATTAGCATGTATGACATTGCCATATCAATTTCTCATGTTATTAATACATTACTTCGAAAAGTTTTATTTAACATTAAAAATGATGTAAACAACCGGTTTCACGTCAATTTGATAAAAAACTTGTTGAGCCAACATTAGTACGTCAAATCACTGTCATATCAATTTCTCATGTTAATATACATTTCGACATCATATTGATATAAAACTGTTAATCTCACATTTGTATAACATTCTCATGTTAAAATGACCTAAGCCGCGCTGCAGTTGACATTTATCATCTTCGTAACACATTTCGAAAACCTGCTTCACGTAAAAATGATATGGAAATATACTAGCATTTGCATATGTAATTGTTTCATTATAAAATGAAATGAACCGCGTTACAGTTGACACTCAGGTATGTATGTATGTATGTATGTTTATTTAAATAGTTTCCTGACACAACAATTTAACAAAATTATTATTACAGTGCCAGTCATGACTAGTAAAAATTAAAATTAATTGCTTGGAATTTACATGTAAAAAAAAAATTATTATCATAAAAACATTTGTAAAAGTGAAGTGAAAACAGTAGCGCAAGAGGAATTGGTGCTTCATCTGCATAACATTTACGAAGGAGCAAGTGTAATAAGATATAAGAACTTTTAGTTCCTGTGAAATGTTTAATAAAAGTTTGTCTAGAAAGTAATTGTATGTTTATTTTAAAAATGTTAATAAATTGATTTGAAATAAGATCATTTTGATGTGATGCTCATTTAAAATAAAAAGTTTTAGAATGTAGATTCAATGTACATATACATGAGCATCCCTTCAATAATACATGATGGTCATGTTCATTTTACGTTCCATGTAAATTATACGCGAGAATGCCTTCAATAATACATGATGGTCATGTTCATTTTACGTTTCATGTAAATTTCATTGTAAATTTGACATTTTTTCTTTTCGGTGTGTCCTCGTTCACCGCAAGACCCACTTTTTTCGCTTCCTTATCCAGTCCAGAGAAGGCAGCGCTTACGGCGCGGTTGTTAAGGCCAATGATATCAATATTATCAGCATATGCCAGCAATTGCACACTCTTGTAAAATATTGTACCATTGCGGTTTAGCTCTGCTGCTCGAATTATCTTCATCAGGTTGAAGAAATCGCACGAAAGAGAGTCGCCCAGTCTGAAGCCTCGTTTGGTTTCAAATGGCTCAGAGAGGTCCTTCCCGATTCTGACGGAGCTGTTGGTATTGCTCAACGTCATTGGGCAAAGCCGTATAAGCTTTACAGGGAAGTCAAATTCAGACATGGCAGCATACAGGCAGCTCCTTTTTGTGCTAAAAAAAGCGGCTTTAAAATCGACAAAGAGATGGCGTGTGTCGATTCTTTTATCATGGGTCTTCTCCAGGATTTGGCGTATCGTGAAAATCTGGTCTATGGTAGACTTACCAGCTCTAAAGCCACACTGATAAGGTCCAATCAGTTTGTCTACGATGGGCTTCAGTCTTTCACACAATACGCTAGAAAGAACCTTATATGCGATATTAAGAATTCTGATTCCGCGGTAGTTGGTGCGGTTATCGGGATCGCCTTTCTTGTGGATTGGGCAGAGCACACTTAAATTCCAATCCGGAGGCATACACTCATCTGACCATATTCTGCATAAGAGCTGATGCATGCTTTTTACCAGCTCTTCGCATCCGCGTTTGAACAGCTCGGCGGGTAGTCTGTCTTTTCCAGGCGCTTTTTTGTTTTTGAGCCGGGATATAGCTATCCTCACTTCATCATAGTCGTCATAGGTGGAGAAGTGCTCCCTCCATAATTTAAGTACACTCTGTACGTCGGTTGCCAGGTCGCCATTATTGTCCTTACATGAACTTGGCCCGTTCTTAAAACCTTCCGTCATCCGCCGAATCATTTCATAGAATTTTCGGGAATCATTCCTGCCAGCCAGCAACTCAAGCTCCTCACACTCATGCCTTTCTCTTCCTTCTTTGCCTCACGATAGCGTTGCCATACATTGCGGGTTGCGCCCGTTCGCAACGTCTCCCTGTAAGCAGCGTCCTTTTTATCCGAGGCAGTGCTACATTCCTCATAGTTCTAATAGTTCTAATTGTTCTTGGCTGCAACAAGATAATGTTCCGAGTCGATTATGGGTACGCACGCCCAGAACGGTGGAGCTGTGTCTGCCGTCGATCAAGACATGATCAATCTGGTTTATTGTTCTTTAATCAGGGGACAGCCAGGTGGCTTGGTGTATTCGCTTATGCTGGAACCTGGTACTACTGATGACCATAATCCGAGCAGCGGCAAAGTCGATCAACATAGTGCCGTTGGGGATGTTATATCGTGGAGACTAAATTTTCCAACTGTAGGACCAAAGACTCCTTCCTTGCCCACCTTGGCATAAAGTCGCCTAGCACGATTTTGATATCATGTTGGGTGTAGCGATCATAGGCTTGTCCAAGTTTATCGTAGAAGGAGTCCTTCTCTGCGTCGTCCTTCTCTCTAGTCGGCGCATAGGCGCAGATAAATGTTATGTTCAAAAACCTCGCCTTGATGCGGATCGCAGCGAGACGCTCGTCCACAGGGGTGAACGCTAGTCCTTGGCGGCGAAGTCTCCTTCCCACCACGAACCCTACACCACGTGATTTGCTGCGTTTCTGGCCACTGTAGTATACGTCACAAGGTCCGATGGTCGTCTTTCCTTGTCCCGTCCATCGCATTTCCTGGAGGGCGTTGATGTCGGCATTTGCTTTAGCGAGGACATCAACCAGTCGGGTAGCGGTATCTTCCCTGGGAAGGTTCCGGACATTCTAGGTACATGCGCTAATAACCTTCCCATTGTCCTTAATTCGTTTTGCCTGGTCATCAACATCAAAGGGGGTTTTCATCCGAGGCTTTTTTGGATTTTACATTGGACTAAATTTTTTACGTGGCGGGTTTTGAATAAAAATCTTCACACATTTTTACAAGACAGACACCCGCTTGCAGCCGCGCCACATGGTGAACAGACGCTGCGAAGGAAGACCTCGGTGAAACCTTAAACCGAATATGTCAGAGTGGCCACACCGGGGCTCCCTCTCTTTCTGCCGCGAGCATAAGTAGTTCACGGTGCCCAGAGTGCACGAACGAGTACGCAAGAGTCGGCTCAATCCCGACAAGGTCGCACAGTTGCAGGTGTTTGGAAAATATACAACCACACATTCCCTCTTGCTCGGGCATACTACGACTATACGAATATATATATTTTCTAATCGACCAGTGTGCAACCCAACCGAATTTTGATTACTAGAAACAGTATTGTCACCGTGCCCGCAAAAACTTTTCAAATTTCACGTCCCTAGGTCGCCAGTTAAAAGACAATCGTAAGATTCCCAATTTCAAAAGAATTTTCGAAATATCTCGACACGTGCGCTACATATCGGGGAATTTCATTGATGATGGTTGCATTGTAAACAGGTTCTGACAAATGTGTCGAGTTTCAAGTAACTAGCTAACCTGGAAGTTACCCAAATTTAGCGAAATTCCCAATTAGGGTCCTCACAGTTCCCTTTAAAATTTAGAAGGTTTTAAAATTGCCACATTAACTGTAAGCACCCCTGCTCCGCTTCTTACATTGGCTTTTGCAAATACGGGCACTTTTTAGCTGAAATTATAATAACATTTAAATTATTTAAACAAATTAGAAAATGTAAACAAAACTTACTTTTTTCCATTTTTTGTTTTTCTGAATTTATATTTGAAAAGAAAGCAAAATGACAACTTTCAATTTTGCCACAAATTTAAACATAGGAATAAGCCCGGCAATATTGCCACAGAGTGGTATCTTCGATTTGCAGGCAAAACAAAAACAATAAATTTGAAACCTGGTAAATTGTCAAAATATTGCCAGCTGGCAATATTAACATGGCTGGTAATATGGGACTGTGAGTAGCCTAAATGTGTTTTAAATATTTTCAATTATATCGACAAGTGCGCCACCTATTGGAATTTTGATTTTTTCCAAGTTTTTGAAATATCTCGATCTGTGCTCTACCTATCGGAATTGTTTTGATGAGGGATCGCACTGTCACCAGGTTCTGACAAATGTGTCAAATTTCAAGTCTCTAGCTAACCGGTAAGCAACTGAAAAATCGATAGCAAGATTCCTCCTATGTTTTAAAGATTTTCAATTATATCGACCACTGCGCCACCTAATGGAGTTTTGATTTTTCCAAATTGTATTGGCACCGTTCCCTCAACTAAATGCAAATTTTCAAGTTCCTAGGTTACCAGTAAGTTAGTCAAAATTCGATCGCAAAATTTCAAACTTCAAAATAGTTTTCGAAATATCTCGATCTGTGCGCAACCTATCGGAATTGTTTTGATGAGGGATTGCATTGTCACCGGGTTCTGACAAATGTGTCAAGTTTCAGGTCTCTAGCTTACCGGAAAGTTACTCAAAAATCGATCCCAAGATTTCCCCTGTGTTTTGAAGATTTTTATAGATTTGCGATTATATCGACCAGCAGAATTTTAAGTTTTTGCAAATTGTACTGTCACCGTTCCCTCAATTTAATGCCAAGTTTTATGTTCCTAGGTTACCAGGACATTATTCAAAAGTCGATTGCAAGATTCCTAATTTCAAAATAGTTTTCGAAATATCTTGATTTGTGCGCCACCTACCGCACAGTTTTTGATGAGGGATTGCATTGTCCTCGGGTTCTGGCAAATTTGTTAAATTTCAAGTCTCTAGCTAACTGGAAAGCTACTTAAAAATTGATGCAAGATTCCCCCTGTGTTTTAAAGATTTTCAATTATATAGACCAACGTGCCATCTATCGGAATTTTGATTTTTATAATTAGTAGTGTCAACGTGTCCTCAATTTAATGTAAAGTTTCAAGTTCCTAGGTTACCGGGAAGTTGGTCAAAAGTAAAGATTTGTAATTAATTAGACCAGCGTGCCACCTATCGGAATTTTGATTTTTACAATTTGTAGTGTCACCGATCTCTCAATTTAATGCCAAGTTTCAAGTTCCTAGGTTACCTGGAAGTTGGTCAAAATTCGATCGCAAAATTCCCAACTTCAAATTAGTTTTCGAATTATCTCGAAACGTGCGCCACCTACCGGAATTGTTTTGTTGAGGAATTGCATTGTCATCGGGTTGTGACAAATGTGTGAAGTTTTAAGTCTCTAACTAACCTGGAAGTTACTAAAAATCGATGGCAAAATTCCAGGTGTCTTTTAATTTTTACGGTCAATAGCTCAAGGATTGTCGGTCTGGGGATTAAGGGTTTCAAGCTTATCCGAACCAACGAAGAGGGCAGGATTGGGCCCTGTATTTTGGTTAAGTCTGAGCTGAACGCCTTTCTCTTGCTCAACTATACATGAGACATGGCTTAATACTGATTTCTGCAGTGAGGAGTTCTTTAATAGGAGCTTTTATTCTGTCTTTCGAAGAGACAGAGATGGTGTGGCAACGAATACTACAAATGGGGGTGGTGTTTTGATAGCAGTTAAGTCTATTCTTTGCGCTGCTGAAGTAACTTTAAGTAATAATGATTCCATCATTGAGCAATTGTGTGTCTCTATTTCGAGTGGGAACGATTTGCCTTTCATTTGTGTTTCTTATATTCTTCCTAATAGCTCTGATAATTTGTATTTTGATCATATAGATAATATTCTAAATTGAAATCTTCCGAATGAGAATGCGAAACTTTGTGTATTGGGTGATTTTAATTTAAATAAAATTACGTGGTCTTCTATTTCTATCCATAATGTCTTACAATGATATGAGTGCAAGCACAGCTAATGAAAGGGCAAATATTTTTGCTGAATTTTTTAAATCTGATTTTGTTGATAACTGTGTTCCGAGTGATATTTCTGGTGTTGGGGGATTGGATTCTTCGCTTTATTTTGCCTCCCTAGTTTTAACTGAGGACGACATCTTCGAAGCTTAAGAGACCTAAAATGCTCCAAGCAAGTTGATGCTGACAATGTTTCAGCTTTCTTTCTCAAACAATGCTCGCCATCTATAGTATATTCGCTACTGTTGTTATTTAATTTGTCTCTTAGGTCTGGTTATTTTTTGGATGATTGGAAAGTAACCTCTATTACTCCAGTTTTCAAATGTGGTAGTAAAAATCAGGTATCAAACTATCGTTTATGACGATCACCCTACTGATGTCAACATTTGAAGGCAATATTCGAATATCCACAGCGCGATATCAACTTCGAAACGTCACTTGCATAGGAGGGTTGTATGGCAACATGTTCGCTTGATTACTGTCAACTTTGGTTCGAACAGTGTTCGGACTTGTTTAATGCCCCACTGCTGCAACCTAAAAGTTGCGTTCGATGTGATCTAACGCACGAACAGAGCAGTGTGCTTGAAAAAGAAATGAGCAAGCGAGCACAAAATGTTAACTTAACAGAAAAGCCACGGAAATGCAAACTACTAACACACACTTGACAATGCACATATGTGAATATATGTGAGATGCAATCACTGAGCGGATACTAATACTTAGAAAAACTGCAACTGAGCATAACTAAACTCAGCATAACCAAGGTGAGCATAACTAAGGTGATTATGTTAACAACAACAACAAGGTGGTTCTCAAATTGTGGCGCAGAGCGTAGTTGGTCATTTTGAAGGTACAGTTTACGCATATGTACCACGCAACCAATTCAACTTGCTGCAAGCGATTGCGTAACCAATATGAATGCTGGACCAGACTGGTCCTCAACTGTTCCTTTTGTATGTATGAAACTGTCCAATTCTCATTCAACTATCCTAAGTGCTGGATAAGATGTAAATTGTCGTCCTGCAGTAAAAATAAAGCGCTCTAGATTCCGCCAAGGAAAGTTTGAGAAGTACTCGACTTCATGGAAAGAGTTCCCAAGATCGAACCCTAGAAGATAAAGACGCATAAAAGTTTAAAGATGATCGTTGGTCAAGCGTCCATAGATGGATTGGTGATGATAAAAAGTTCCAAGTTTTTCCAACTAATACAATGTTATGCTGGTATATTCGGTAATAAAAAAAACTGTTTATGATATAGCAAATTTGGGTGGCGTGATCTGTGACGTCATTTGTTTGTCTCCCGACACGCGTAATGAAGCGATTGGTCAATAGATATGACAAGAACAAAAATTGGCATATCAAGAGAATATGTAACGGGAAAATCAGGCGATTATCCCGTTTCGCATATGAACAAACAAAAAAAAATCATGGGAACAGAGGCTATAAAAACGGTAGCCGGACACGAAAAAGACAGTTTATTGCAGACAGCGGATCGACTACCACGGCGGGCGAGAACAAACCCCTCAAACCCGAACACGCGAGTGTTTACACCAGAAAGTTAAGAAAAGCCCAAGTTTGGGCAAGTGTAAAGTGGTCTTAAGTGGGCAAAAATTTGAAAAATGAAATGTTTAAAAAAAAAAATTTTAAAGAGGGCATAAGAACCCAAAACTCATTAGCCCGAAAATAAACATAAAACAAAAAAAAAAGAGAAGCAAGTTTAAAAAAAAAGTGTTAAGTGGACAAAAAACTTTAAAAATGAAATGTTTAAAAAAAAACTTTTAAAGAGGGCATAAGACCCCAAAATTCGCTAAACGTTTATTCGAAATTCGAAAAATCAAAAATTAACATATATAAAAAGTGATTGAAACGTTATAAAAAGAAAAAGAAAAAAAAAAGAATTTGAAAATTCGAAAAATGTTTTTAAAGAGGGCATAAGAACCCAAAAAGAAAGAATTTGAAAATTTGCAAAAATAAAATAAAAGAAAAAAAATAGAGGAAAAATTTTGATATAATGTGGAAAAACGTTGGAGGAAGCAACCCCAAAATAAATTTGAAATTAATTACTATATAATGAACAAATTAAAAAAAAAAAGTGAAAATGAACTAAAAATACATATATAAAAGTTTGTTAGATTGTTTAATCCATTTTTATTTATTTAAAGTCGACACAGACAAAAAGCGGTCGACATAAAAGATATATACAAAGCAGAAAAGTTAAAAAGTACATATAAATTTACAGAATGCGTTGTAGATAAAATATAATCTTAATTCAATACATACATATATTTATATGAATAACAAATTAATTAAACAAAAATAGGACTATACTAAAGGGGAAATCACCGGATTCCCCTGTTCCGCTGTCGGAATGCATTCGATTCCGATCAACGCCGAAAATGGCAGGACGTGACGCCAATCCAAATATTACTAACGTTGTTGGAATGCAATCGATTCCAATCAACTCAGTAAGTAGAAGACCAAAGAAAGTATTACATTGGAAACTGCGCAAAAGTGGCAGGACGTGTATCAAATCGAAATATTTACGTTGTTGGAATGCGTTCGATTCCAATAAACTGCTAGACCAAAGTTGAAAAGCATTCGTACCCAATCCTTCATTACTCGATAAAATGTGTGTGCATATTTTCGAGAGCGATGTCAATCTGTTTCAGGCTAAAAATCAAGTATTGCATTACGTAGACTAGCAAAGTTACATTCCGTACTAAAACAGTTGTGCAAGTCATTGTAATATGAGCACCAAATGCGCAGGGGATCATTTTTAGCAAAGTTTTGGCGAAAAATGGGTAAGTGAAATGGAACATAATGTCGGGACAGCCTAACAGGCACAGCGAAATTCAATCAACTAAGAAGGTCAGAAGAATCCACCTCGCCTATTATCAGTTTGTGGAGGAACATTACCCCGAGTAATATTCTCCGATTTTCCAGAGACGGTAAGCGAATGAGAAGAAGCCTACTTCTGTAGGGTGGGAGGTGACGAGTAGAGTCCCAATTAAGGCCGCGAAGCGCAAAGATCATAAATTGCTTTTATTTATTTATTTATTTGTTTATGTCTAAGGTAAAGCAGACACTTACTATTACAAATTATATTAGACTTACATTAATTGTTACATAAAAAATAAGTTTTTAATTTAAAATGAGTTACCAGTTTAGGACTCGTTATATCCAAATCTAGAAAATTTGAGAAATAGTTGAATTCAGATAAAGTTCTATTCAGAGGAGCGTTAGCTCCGTAAACAGTTCTATTAAAACCAACTCGAAACACTACAAAAGTACGAAAGTTTCTGCATGGAACATTAAAATTTATAAGCTGCAAAAGAAAAGGGCAGTCAATCTTACCAGAGACAAGATCGGCAATAAAAGAAATTGACAAAATCGATCTCCTATTCGATAATGATAATAAACTTATTAATCGGCACCGTGAAACGTAGGACGGAATAGGATCAGAAAAGTTTAGATACCGCAGGGCAAAACGAATAAAGCACTTTTGGACTCTCTCCAGACGATTAATATGGACCATATGGTATGGCCTCCATATATAAGCTGCATATTCAAGTTTGGAACGAACAAATGCAGAATACAAAATCTTATAGGTATACGGATCCGAGAAATTAGAAGAGTGGCGTTTTATAAAAGCAAGTGCTCCAAAAGAGCCAGCGATAATATAATTTAAGTGAGTATTAAAGCTTAATTTAGCATCAAAATATACCCCAAGATCTTTAATTTCGTTAACCTCAGATAGGCACGATTCACCTAAGAAATAGCAAGTTGGAAAAGGTTTAACCATTTTCGAGTAAGTGACTTTATGGCACTTGCTAATATTAAGATAAAGCCTGTTCAAAACGCAATAGTTAAAGAATTTATTAAGTTCATTTTGAAGTAGCAAAGAGTCATATGACTGTTTAATTTCAGAGTATATTTTGAGGTCGTCTGCATAGAGGAGAAATTTAGCCGATGTGAAACAACTAGAAATATCGTTAATAAATAATATGAACAGTAAAGGTCCCAAGATGCTACCTTGTGGAACACCTGAGGTAGCAATGAATGGCTTCGAGATCTCCCCATCTATAGCAACTACGCACTTTCTATTAGACAAGTATGACTTTATCCATTTAATTATACTGCAATGAAACCCCATGCAGCCAAGTTTTTCGATAAGGATTTTGTGCGAGATTTTGTCAAATGCCTTGGAAAAATCCGTGTAAATGGCATCAATTTGTAGACCATTACGGAAGCATGAGTAACAGTCTTCTGTAAAGACTGCAAGGTTAGAGACCGTCGATCTTGCAGTTACAAATCCATGTTGATTTGGACAAATAAGATGCTTCACGTTAAAGTAAATTTTATCCTTTATAATGCATTCATACAACTTAGCAACAGACGAAAGCTTAGATATTGGTCTGTAGTTTATTATATCACTTTTACTCCCACTCTTTAAAACAGGAGTGATAGTAGTGCTTTTCCAAGCATCAATAAAAACTCCCGAGGCTAAAGATAAATTAAACATTTTAGTAAGAGGTTTCACAAGTGCTGGGCAATTCTTCAATAATTTCATAGATAACCCATCCGCGTCTGTCTGAGAAGAGTCATTAACATTTTTTAGCCCTTCAATAGTATCATTTTCCGACAGAACTATTGATCCAAAAGCAAAAGAAGAAGTGGAATGATGCACAGCAGCCAATTCATTAGGGGTCAAATCCTCATCACAGTCAAAATTAGATGAGAAAAAGACAGCAAACAGATTTGCAGCCTCCACAAGAGAAGATGCAGAAACATCATTTAAAAATACCGTTTTTGGTATACTTGAAACATTTTTCTTAGACTTTATATATGACCAAAACTTTTTAGGGTTGATTTTTATATTCAATTCGAAGTTATTTATGTAGTTTTCATAAAGTGACTTATTCAAATCATTAAACTTTTTCCTATAAAAAACATACAGCTCATAAAAGTTAGGCCTCTCAGTCCTTTTGAACTTCTTGAAAAACTTATTTCTCAAATTTTTTATATGCTTAAGCTCGGCAGTATACCAGGGAAGCTTATAAACTTTACTCTTAAAAATAGGAACAAATTTGCTACACAACGCTAAAATCGAACTTTTGAAAGTGTTAAAACAAGTTGCAACTTCATTACTTTGGAAGATTAAGTCCCAGTCAACCAAATTAAGCATATTATTCAGACCTTCAAAGTCACAGCGATCAAAATTAAATAGTGGTAAAGTTGAAGAACCAATATTAAAAAATACATAAAATTCAATTTCCAGTAAAATTGGCATATGATGCAAATTAGCTGGGGATATAGAAGTTACAGCTTGCGACAACACAAAGTTCAAGTCGCTACTTATAAAAACTAAATCAAGAATTCGGCTTAAATCATTTCGTAAACCATTAACTTGGTTTAAACCAACACTCAAAAAGTTATCAATAACGTATGATTCATTACAACTAGAAACATTTACAGGAATCAAATAAGTCCTGTTATCAAGATAATTCCAATTTACATTGCTCAAATTAAAATCACCAAGAACACATAATTGATCACTGCCAATGTCACGCTGAAGAGCAAGGACATTGTCAACATGCGATTTATAAAGGCATTCATCACTAAGCGGGGGAATGTATGATACGCATATATACAGTTTGCCGAAAGAACCACATAACCGAACACACAGTTGGTCAAGAAGCGAGTCATTATTAAGAAGATCATAAAGAGATGCACGCAAACTGCAACGAGCTGCAATAAGTACACCGCCTCCTCTGCTACAACCAGTTTTAATTGGATCTCTGTCCTTGCGGAACACATCAAAACAATTCAAATTAAAATACTCCGCATCAAAGAAATTATTATTCAGCCATGTTTCAGTTAGAACAAACACGTCATATTCCAGAAGAGAACTCAGCATGTAGACATTGCTTGTTTTACTTCTAAGGCCAGAAGTATTTTGATAATAAATTTTTAATTTATTACTGCTATTATTTCGAACAATCAGGTTCGAAGTGGTTGACTCTGGTTTTTTCGAAAAAAACGGAATGGTCGAATCGAAATTTTTGCAGGCCAAACCTCTGGCTTCAGGAGTTTCTCATAGTCAGATTCGATCACCCCTAATTTAAAATTCACGAATCGGAGAGACTCTAGTTGCTGCTCTTTTTTCGTCAACCTGATACAACTAAGATGTTGCTTTTCTATTGACGTATGTTTAACGACATAGTCAACGATATTTTCTGGCTGAACCGAAGGTTTAAATGAACCCAGGTGAAGGTATTTCAGACGCGAAGCCACCAGCAGTTCATTACTCTCACTAATGCCAACCAGAGGTTTTTCACGTTGACGTTGGTTCGTCTTATTCTGCTGCTTGCTTTTTTTATTGTTGTTGTTCTTGTTCTTGTTACCCACCAGCATCCACTCATTAGCATTGTCATCAGACGACTTCGTTGCTAAATTCGAACACGACGGCGAGATAATATCCTCAGCATTACCATCCGATGTCATAATTACTGGCGCATTGTTTGTAGGTTTAGTTACACTCACTGCTTGTGTTGGCATATCAGCAGAGTCACGCGAATACGGAGGCACAGCAGGAAATGAAAACACACTAGTATTGTTAGTGGGTAATGCACTTGTTGAATTTACATATGCAGCAGAATTGAAAGCAGAGTGTAAACCACCCAATTTGGAAAGCTGTTCTTTTAGGTCTTTAACCTCAGCCACTAGATCGGCAACAACAGCGTGCAAATTAATGCCGACACAATTATCGCAATTGTAGACAACATTCGAATTATGAAAAATGTTGATATCAATTCCCAAACACGGTTGATGGAATACAGCCTTACAAAGCGAGCAATTTATAGCATTGTCTTTCACAATAGATTTACTGCACAAACCACAGCGCGATCGTAAGAGCGACATTACAACTCAATAATTAAACAAAACACCAACTCAATTCGATTTATATGAATTTGATATACAGGGCATCACACACATGAGCAATATTCAAGAATTGGACGAACCAAAGATGTATAAAAACCCTTGGCGGCCGCCGTGGTGTAGCGGCTAAGTGTTCGGCCTTCTACACCAGGTCGGCCTTCTACGTAGGTCCCGCCAACTTGTAGGAAACACTCAAAAAGCAACACACTAGATACAAGTTGGAAAGAGAAGCTCGGCTAAAAATCTCGTTAGAGGTTATGATAACCTGTTGGTATATCGCCGCCATTAGTTTTTTTTTTTTAAGATACGGGTCATCAAACTCTTTAGCCCACCTTTTGACGAATCCAAATACACCCATCGCCTTATTAGCGATAGACGAGAAATGCATTTTAAAACTCAATTTAGGATCAAAAAGAATCCCTAGATCGTTTACAGTAGAGATACGCACCAAAGGGGTACTATTTAGCAAATAAGGTTTTAAGACTGGCTTCACACGGTGGAATGTCATTTGTTTACATTTAGCGATATTTAAATCAAGTAAATTTCTTGAACACCATAATTGAAAAGAGTCCAAATCAGCCTGAACAATATGAAAAGCAGAGCTTTACGTCGTCCGCATTCATCAGGGTTCTGGAATGTAAGATAATCTGAGGTAAGTCGTTAATAAACAGAGAAAAAAGCAGTGGGCCTAAATGGCTGCCCTGAGGCACCCCAGAAGATACCAGAATCGACGTTGAAAGTCTGTATTTAAACAGAACTTGTTGAGTCCTGTTTGAAAGATAGCTTGCCAGCCATGTTAAAAGACGAAATGGAAAACCCATCAGGTCTAGTTTATGAATAAGAAGCTCATGAAAAACAGAGTCAAATGCCTTACTGAAGTCAGTATAGATGACATCCGTTTGCTTTTTCTTCATAAATCCGTCTATTACTAGGGAGGCAAACTCAAGCAAGTTGTCGGTGGATGATCTTTGACGTATGAAACCATGCTGAGAAGAAGATAATAATGAAGTGCACTGATATTGGAGGTGGCTTGTAATGATCTTTTCAAATGTCTTAGGAAAAGCTGAAAGTTTAGCTATACCCCTGTAGTTATCGACATTTGACCTACTACCTTTTTTATGCAAGGTATAAAAAAGATGATTTCCATATTGATGGGAACGACGCAGACTCAAGAGATAATTCAAATAATTTTAAGATCGGCCCAGATAAATTTGCAGCACAATACTTTAGTACGCAGCTGGGAACACCATTAGGCTCCGGAGAAAAGTAAGGCTTCAATGCTAGAAGACTCTGAAGAACAATACCGTTATCGATGACAGGATTAAGAACAGATTTTGAGCTATTCAGGTAATACGGATAAGGACATTTTTGAAAATATTTGGATGAATAAGTCGACTTGAAAAATTCAGAAAAAAGTTCTGCAATGTTATCGTCAGTAGTTGCACTTTTCCTGTTAAAGATAAATGAAGATGGATATCCAGAAGTTTTCCGTTTTGTATTGATAAAGCTGTAAAATCGTTTCGGGTTACGAAAAAACTGGGTTTTACAGAGAACCAAGTAATCTTTGTAGCACCGTTGATTAAGAAAATTAAATTTGGAACGAACAACTAAGTATTTAGAGAGGTCGGTAGATAACCCAGATTTCTTAAATCGCTTATACAGCCTAGACCTAATATTGTTAAGTCTGATAAGCTGTTTTGAGAACCATGGAGGCTTACTCTTGCTAGTGTTACTGTAACGTAGGGGAACGCAACTATCGAAAAAGCTGTCAAGGACACTGTAAAATATCGATACGGCAGAATCAACGTCATTACAGGCGAGAAGATCTGACCAGTCATGACAAGCCATCAAGTCATTTAACTTAGTGAAGTCCGCACTATAAAAGCATCTAGAAGGGGTTCGTTCATTTAGTTTAGCTGGATGATGATGGATGACATCCAGCGCAACCTCGAGTGTAGGGTGTAGAGGGTCTTCGGGAAGTGATAATGGTGGAATTCGCGAGAGGGCAGTACCCACCGAAGGATCCACAAACACTAAATCAAGCATTTTATTTTTACTATTTGGTACGTTATTTATCGGTAAAAGAGATGTATCCAGCAAGCAATTAAGAAAATCATGATGACTGGTAGGTGTCAGATGGCTCGAACCACTAATATTAGCCCAACTTACTGAAGGCAAGTTAAAATCACCAACAACAACTAGACGATCGTTATCTCGCACCTGAGAATACAAATTGCAAATAGCCGTGCTATGACTAGCATAAACATGCACATCTGAACGAGGCGGTATATATGAACAACAAACAAATACATTAAAAGTACCAAGAGAGATCCTTACTGCTATCAATTCAATATTGATATAATATCAACTCGGATGATAGACTTGAGTCTACGGCAATAAGAACACCACCAGCCGTGGAGTTTCGGTCGCGCCGGTAAACAACATATTTACTTGAGAAAACCTCGGAATTAAAATTATCTGGCTTTAACCAGGTCTCCGTAAAAGCTAATACGTGTGCAGTAAAAGTAAAGCTATTAAGATGGAAGGGAACCAATTTAGATCGTAAACCACGAAGATTTTGATAATTAACGACAAGGGAAGAGTCAAGAATTACTTTTGTACTGCCCCTGCATTGTCGATCATTCAGTTTTTTGAACTTTATAATGCAGTTTCGGGTGCAGGTGTTTTCTTTTTAAATAAATGAAATACGGAATACTTCGGCCAAAAAGCAGGCGAGAGCACCGTATCAAAGAATTCATCAGGAACAGATATTCGGAATGATGAAATATCTCTGGCATAGCTAAACTTAAACTTATAAACATTGATGCTCCTGCTAGGTACAATACCAAGATTAGAGCACACACAATCCATAATTTCAGTCTCGTCCAACGAATTATGTAGCCTTGTTACAAAAATGGCCCTACGAGGTGGTACGGCAGTCACTTGCCTGGGGAAACGGATTGACCTTTGGAAACCAGTCTGGACTGAGCCGCTGTTGGACGGGGGACAGCTAAAACATTAGTAGTTTTAGTTGTGACGACAGAGGCTGGCAAAGTCACGATACGCGAAGTTGAAAGCGGAGGGGCAGGTAGAACAAGAGTTGCTTTTGGTACCAGTGACAGTTGTAGCAACAGCGACTGAGAGAGTCTCTGTAACCGAAGTTAGCAGAGTCTTTGACACAGGTATGGGTGCTGGTGTTACTGGTGAGGCTAAGGAAATTAAATTAGGCGAAATGGGAAAAGCGGAAGCAACACCGGTGCCACTGTTGTTCGACACTGCTCTAACCTGCTCTGAAATCAAAATTGCCGGTCTGTTACTCTGACGATCAGAAGAAACACCCGAAGACTCAATCACTACATCGTTTGTGACAACATTGGCTGGAGTGTTGGTATCCAGCACAGGCATCTGGGCACTACTCTGAGGCAAACTTGAAAATGAGTTAGGGTCATCACTTATACTTTTTTTATTATTATTATTGGTTGGATTGCATTTTTTCCGCTTGGGTGATTCAGAGAGAATTCTCAATTTTTTGAACCGAGTATCCAATGCTGAATCTATCATGAAGATCACGGAAACCGGCGAAGATGTTGCTGAAGTCTTTCTGAGTTTGTCTCATGAAAGCACGCATTTCATTTTCTACCGTGCGGAAATCATGGCAGCTCCAAGTGAGTCCAACTTTACTGGATATTAAATCCACTACTCGCCCACCTAGATTTGTGAATCCAGCACAGGATACGTGAGCCATATTTTCACAAAGCCAACAACAAACATAAACTTCGGCTTCTGATATTTTCTTCTGGCAAGGGCACTTTTTATAACAACAATCCAACATAGTGAATTAATTAATTAATTTCACAAACTGCAATAAAATAAAATAAGCAAGCGTAGCTGAAAAGCAAGTTTATTACCGCGAGTTATTTTGGAGCACTGCAGAACTGGAGAACAGCTGAGTGCTAAACAACGAAACAGTGGATGCAAGGAAAACAAAAAGAAAGCGCGCAAATGACTTGCAATTAGTAAATACCAACAATTTAATATGTTAAACTATTGTTGGTAACTATTGTTTATATAGAATTATTGTTGTTGCATAAACAAGATTGATTGAACCGCACGAAAATGCACAAATATTATTAAAACTAGTATATCCCGTGGTCGAAATTCGACCAATTTAAAATAGTTGAACTTATTCAAACATCTGATCAACTTTTTGTCATTAGCTGCCTTTAGGCCGAACCTCGACCAACTTAAATGTATACATTAAAAACTCATCTATAGGCAAAATGAGGCCATCAAAGAATTTAAAAAATAGTGGCTGTTATTATATAATAAAAATATTAAATTACAGCAGCCCTTTCCAAAATTATTTATGGCAAATGCCATGCAAATATTCGGATTTCGAGAATTTAATTTGCACTTGAATAATCGGATGATGAGATTGTGCTTAACAAATAGCCACTAATTTATGCGATCGTTTTGTCTCAAACGGTAGAAATCACTAAAATTTATAGAAGTAATCTACCGAAGTCCGATAAATAGACTACTGTGTTTGAAAAAATCTCGCAACTTCGATCTTATATCATCAAAAGTTAGACAAAAAAACCCAAATTGAATAAGCGGTTATCGCATTTCTATAATGGGTGGCATGTATGCATATGCTTTCCGTCAACTAAACATATTCAACAATTTTTTTCTCGAAAATAGATATCACAAACATAAAAATTTAAAAAAAGTCAAGATAAGAAATATTTATATATTGAAAAAATAAAAACAATTTTCAATGACAAAAAATAAAAAATAAAAAATGTGGCCGATAGCTGTACTTGAACCGTTATTACTGTGAGTAACTCCTTGACGTTTATTTTGAAGGGGTGGAAATTTGGAAATATGAGTTCGTGTAATATTAAAAAATATTAATGAGCGGGAGAACGAAAATAGTTACACATTCATTTTAGAGAAGTATGGGTTGTATTTTAAAAAAATGTATTATACATGGCGTGGTTTTAAAACTTTTTAGTGGGGGTAAATTACAAATTCTGGTTAGGTCAAAAAAAGTTTGAGGGTTTTCTAGCTTTTTTCTTTAACCATAACTTAGCAATATTTAAAAGACACTTTACATGGATTTTTCTTTTGATTTAAAGAAAAAAAATGTATATTGATTTTTAAAAAAATTCTATTCTATTTGGTCTAGACTTGTTTGGGGCTCGGGTTGCAAATCTGCCCTTTTAAAAGTTAATACATATATACATATGAAAAGAAATTATTTGTTGTCTTCAGTAACATTTAAGATTTCCGCTTATCACTTGGTTTAGTTAAAAATTTAGGTATCCATAAAATGTGTTTTCGATTTTTATACTTTAAATAAGGAATTTATCAGCAACTCTATCTCAATCGATAGAAATCGTGAAATTTATCGAAATAATCTACAGAAATTGAATAAACAGACCACTATGATTGAAAAAAATTCGCAAATTGGAGCTTACATCTTCAAAAATTAGAGCAGTCAGACTTATATTAATGGTAATTTTTTGAAATATTTACCAAAAAAAAAAAAAGAAATTGTATAAGCGGTTATAGCATTTCTATAATGGGTGGTATGTATGTATATTTATGATCTAAAATTATTATTTCACATGGCTTTCCGTAAACTAAAAATATTCGCACCAAATTTTTTTTTCTCGAAAATAGAGATCACAAACATCAAAATATTGTTTATAAAAATTTTAAAAAGAAATATAAAAATATATACAAAATATAAACAATTTTCAATGACAAAAAAGAAAAAAAATTTTGGCCGATAGCTGTAACTGTACTTGAACCATCAACCGCTCGACCACTACCCCCTGACGCTTCCCACTGGGCTATCGCTTTATTTACAAATTGATTGTCAGATAACCAATTCAAGTTGCATGAGAAATTTTCATTCGCTTATTACAGATAAATGAAGCAGTATTGGTTATATATTAGATAATTGTGCATTGCTTTAGAGGTATGCCAACAAATCCATATGCATTTCATAAATATTTATGCATATTTAGTATGGGTTTAAGCTTGGCAATTATTTATATGTAAAATGTGTTAGCCTATTAATATAATAGATACACGGCTACTTTATATGTAATCCACTTATTGCTGATATTTCTTTATATTGAACACAGTTAAAGGGATTATAAAAATATTTAACTTGTTAAAAAAAGTAAAATAAACAAAAAACGTGTTTTTTGAGAAAAATTTACCTACGCGCTGCAGGAACCAGACAAGCCGACATATGTTTCGATGATACTGGAGTTACATCTCTTCAAGGACTTTTCTTCCCGGCATTGTGAGAGTCGAACTCACAACACTGTAGTGACTTGTATGCTAGAAGGTCTAGCACCTTAGGCCACTACCCAGCTTGAAGGTAAACCCTTCTCAGTGTCCATTTATGCATATATTTATACTTCCATATAGAACATTTCTTTAATTTCAATGCTAACTTATATGAAAGATTTGCGAATTTTTAGGACTTGGTGTGAAACCTATGAAAGAATTTTCATACTTAATTAAGCACGAATATTTTTCCATTTATAACATTTAACTCCTTGTTGCTTTTTTGACTTGTAGTCTATTGCTGTAAATGCCGACGGTATTTACAAGCAATTTTCGGGATTGTATGAAAATGTGTTTTTTGAGAAAAATTTACCTACGCGCTGCAGGAACCAGACAAGCCGACATATGTTTCGATGATACTGGAGTTACATCTCTTCAAGGACTTTTCTTCCCGGCATTGTGAGAGTCGAACTCACAACACTGTAGTGACTTGTATGCTAGAAGGTCTAGCACCTTAGGCCACTACCCAGCTTGAAGGTAAACCCTTCTCAGTGTTCATTTGTGCATATATTTATACTTCCATATAGAACATTTCTTTAATTTCAATGCTAACTTATATGAAAGATTTGCGAATATAAGTTTGTCAATATTATTATTTTTAAATTTTGTATATTTTTTTTTTTTGAAATTGTTAACTTTAGAATGTAGTTTACTTAGCGTGAGGTTAGTTAAATTGCTAGGATTTTTTTTGTTTCCTTTTCCTCCAACTATTCATTTATAAGTAAAGAAGAAAGGTTAGAGTAAAATGGAAATTAATGTTTGAATTTTATGTAGGGTTAAACATTTTTCTTAAAGATTTTTGGGTTCGGAAATTCTAAAATGTTCGCAAATTTGCCTTTTCGGGTCTAATTTCACGGTACCTGGTGATACCGGAAACTTCTTAGTTCATCATCACCATTCGTTTAATCAAACTCGTTCAGAGCTTAGTGATGAAAATGTTTAACACCTAACATGTTGCCAGTGTAAATTAATAATTAACTTTCAGCACTAGCAGACATGGGCGCTAGCACACATCGAACAAAACTCCTTCATCGTCGCTGAGCTCAACGTCGCATGGATGGAAATCAAGTAAGTAATATTAATACTGAATTATATACATACATATGTACATGAATTTCTTAAACATTTGGCGATATGGTAGATTTTTTTATACCTTTCATGAACATGAAATGGTATTATAACTTTGGTCCGATGTTTGTAAATATGAGAAGAAGAAGAGATAGACCCATCAAAGAGTATACCGAAATGATCTGGATGACGAGATGAGTTGATTTAGCCATGTCCGTCTGTCCGTCTGTCTGTCTGTTTGAACGCAAACTAGTCCCTCAGTTTTTGAGATATTTGGCTGAAATTTGGTATGCGGCCACCATTTTCCAATATAGGAATCATTTGTCGGAACCAGCAAGATCGGACCAATATAACATATAGCTCCCATACAACCGATTATTCCGATAAACGGATTTTGGGCTATAACTCCTGTAAATAAACACGAAGGAACGTGAAATTTTGTAAGTGTTGCTATTTTTATATGTGAAATATCGATGCTGAAAATCATAGAGATGGGATAAATATTTCACATAGCTCCCATACAATCGATTATTCCGATAAACGGATTTTGGGCTATAACTCCTGTAATTAAACACGTAGGAACGTGAAATTTTGTAAGTATTGCTATTTTTATATGTGATATATAGATGTTGAAACTCATAGAGATGGGATAAATATTTCACATAGCTCCCATACAATCGATTATTCCGATAAACGGATTTTGGGCTATAACTCCTGTAATTAAACACGTGAAATTTTGTAAGTTTTGCTATTTTTATATGTGATATATAGATGTTGAAAATCATAGAGATTGGATAAATATTTCACATAGCCCCCATACAATCGATTGTTACGATAAACGGATTTTGGTAGATAACTCCTGTAATTATACAGGTAGGAACGTGAAATTTTGGAAGTATCGCTATTTTTATATGCGAAATATCGATGTTGAAAATCATTGAGATGGCATAAATATTTCACATAGCTCCCATACAATCGATTATTCCGATAAGCGGATTTTGGGCTATAAGTCCTGTAATTAAACACATAGGAACGCGAAATTTTGGAAGCATCGCTATTTTTATATGTAAAATATCGATGTTGAAAATCATTGAAATGGGATAAATATTTCACATAGCCCCCATACAATCGATTGTTCCTATAAACGGATTTTGGTAGATAACTCCTGTAATTATATCGGTAGGAATGTGAAATTTCGTAAATGTTGCTATTTTAGAATGTGGAATGTCGATGTTAAAAATCAATGAGATTGGACCAATATAACACATCGTCCCCATATAATCGATAGCTCCGATAATTTCGGTATGAGCTAAAGTTAAATTCACACAGGCTGTACTGGGGATCAAACAGTGAAAATCGTGACGCTTATTCATGAAAGGTATTTAGCCTTCGGCACAACCGAAGACAGCTTTCCTTACTTGTTTTCACTGTATTTAGTATTTTTGTATGAAATCTAATGTTAGTTGAGATGGATTACAGATTGACATTCCTAATATGGATTCTGTCCTCGAAACTACATTTGATTTTTATTTTTTTTATTAATGTTTTTCGTTCGTGGGACTGTTGGAGTCCAAGGACTGCGGGAAATTAATATTTTTATATTTACGTCTGACCTTGATCCACAGACAAAAACTAGAACAAGTATTTCCGCCAAACGGTGAAACCTTTACTTATGGAATTTGGATATTTTGCACACTTTTAGAGATTTACCAAGTATAAAATTAACCACTAACCTCATTTTTTTATCCAGCATATATGTATGATTATAACAAGGAGTTAAGCAACCACGCATAATTAAGACCAAGTGATTAACCTTCCCTACAGAGTAGTTAGTAGTTAATTCGTTGATCGAAAAGCGCGATCGATTGATCGGTTTATACACCAATAAATATAACGTTTTTTTTGGAAGTTTTTTTGATTAGTTGAATGCTAGGATGCCATTGATACGTAGTCCTGATAATGCCAGCGGTGGCACAGATGAAATCTTGCTGAATAGTCAAGAGAGGGGAGAAACGGCATGCCATCATTGTTTCCACTTGACTTGCATTAATACCTGGTTAAATGATAATGACACTTGCCCTATATGTAGAAGCACCTGTTACTCAAAAGACCTTAAGGTTTTAGAAAAGGAAAGAGTGAGTATGGCAACCGGCGCTATTCCTCGCGACCGACCGATTACACGCCTTTACGGGCAGAATAACCCCTAAGCCCAAACCTTTATGCAAACTGACCGTCGACACGGTCAAACAAATAGTCCTCGATTTAGACGCGGGACAAATCACCACCAAAGCGGAATAACCGAACATCGAGTGCAGCAATTAGTTGCTGAATCAATGCAGAACTTTCGGGCAGCTATGACGATGGACATTCATAATATGCTACAAAATTTACATATGGATAGAAATAATAGACCATCTCCAGCTGTTTCCCGACAAGAAGAACAGGTGGAATGGCCGCGCGACGTTCCTTATCCGAAACGACCCTATGTTGATAATTTGCGCCATGAAAGACGGCCAGAGTCGTTAGGCGCTAGCCGATTGTCTGTTGCAAACGAAAAACTGTCTAACTTAGTCCGAAATTGGCAGGTTCGTTTTAGCGGGTCCAAAGAACGGTATATCTGTAGACCAATTTATTTATAGAGTTAACACCTTAACATCCCTTCACCTAAATGGAAGTTTTACCGTACTTTGCCAACATCTACACTCGTTATTTGAAGGTAAAGCATTGCAATGGTTCTGGCGTTACCGGCAACGCACTGACGATCTGGAGTGTTTTGATTTCTGCGAAGCCATGCGACGCCAATTTCAAGATTTTTCGACAGACGCCGAAATACGCGCCGACACTCGAAGGAGAAAGCAAAAATTTGCTGAGCCGTTCGATGATTTCCTTGAAGTCGTGATGCAAATGTCCGATCGATTGAGAATACAAATGAACGAGACGTAGCTAGTCGAGATTTTGATGCGCAACTTGAAGTCCGACTTGCGTCATGAAATTTTACACCTAGAAATAACGGATATTGCAAGTTTAAGGAAAGCAGCGCGGAAACATGAAAAGTTTTTCAACGATATTCAGAGTGGATCATCTCGGCACAACACTGGACGTCACCAAATTAACGAGTTGCTCAACTCAGACGAGGTCAGCACCAACCAAGAAGAAGAACTTGGCAATATTGAAGCCATCGACTCAAGTAAGCTCAAGTGTTGGAATTGTCAAGAGATGGGACACCGCTGCCATGATTGTCTCAAGCCAAGGGCAATTTTCTGCTACGGATGTGGCGCTGAAACTATGTATAAACCCAGGTAGTCTGAAGAAGAGCTCAAGGTCCAAATCCCTTGAATAAACCCCTCATCCAACTCTGCCGTCCAATTTCGAGCCGTCGGTGTATATGGAAGTGCCACCATTTGTTTCGGGACACCAATCCGTCCTCTCCCAGTCTTCTCTGCTGACAATGTTTATTTTGAAACAGCTATCCCCGACTGTAGTGGTCGCAAAACGATCTGTGCTTAGAGGGAGAAAGCTGTAAGATTCCAGAATACTGGAGTGTCCAATAGTACCCGCAGCCCAACTCGTGGTTTCTCTTAGGCGCAGAGCTGATGCCGCCGCTGACCGAAACCCTTCCAGATCAAGTGGCAAAATGCCCAGAATGACCTGGAGGGCTTCGTTGGGCGTTGTCCTTAGCGCACCGCTTATACAGATCATATTGGATCTATGGACTTTCCGCAACAGATTCAGGTATATTGCCTTGCTCAGCGCAGGCCACCATACGACGACTCCATACAGCATGATTGGGCGAATGATGGCCGTATAGATCCAACTGCATACTCCAGGGCTGAGCCCCCATTTTGGCTCTTTTGCATGTGTAAAGAGCGATGCAAGCTTACTTCTGGCGCTGAAGAACATTCTCCTTCCAACTCAATTTCCTGTCCAGAACTATGCCTAGAAACTGGGCCTTATCCGACAAGCCCAGGCGCGTGCCATCTAGTTCTGGTAGGCTTAGTGGCGGTATATTGTACCGGTTGGTGAAGAGGACAAGTTCCACCTTCCCCGGGTTGATACTAAGTCCGCAGCGAGAGGACCACGTCGAAACTTCTCGCAGTGCTACTTGCATCATGTCACACAGAGTTTGTGGGAACTTGCCTCTGAATGCAATAGCTAAATCGTCTGCGTATGCCACTATCTAATGATGTCTCCAACGTGTTTATAAGTTGCGCGGGGATAATCCCGTCCGGCCCGGCAGCCTTATACGGTTCAAAGCTCTTAACTGCCCACCTTACTCTTTCCTCAGTGATGGGTATATTTACTGCCAGGTTTGTTGCAGGTGCTAGTGGTGCGTCAGCAGGAAAATGTATATTCAACAGTAGCTCAAGGGTTTCCTCTTCCGTACTGGTCCAGGATCCATCAGGTTTTCGCAAATAGCTGATGGCTGTTTGACTTTTCGAGAGGACTCGTCTAAGTCTCGTGGTGTCGTCGACCTTTTCGACGCCAGTGCAGAAATTTCTCCACGAGGTTCTCTTCGCCTGTCTCAGAGCTTTTTTGTAGGCCCTTAGTTTAGCTTTATATTCGTGCCAATGAGGCCCAGAGCCGAAGCTCTTGGCCTTGTTAAATTGTTTCCGGCATGATTTGCGGAGCGAGTCCAAATCGTAGGACCACCAATGTGGCTTGTGTTTACCGCGTGTTTTTGGCACTGGACAAGCCTGTGCTAGAGCATTTGAGAGCGCCGATGTAAATGTAGTAACAAGATCCTCCAGCTCCTCTACTGATGAGGGGGCTTGTGTAACTGCCAATTAGTGTTACGTGGATTGCGCTTCATGATTGCTTGTTCTACAGTAAAGTCTAAAACCATTTCTATGTAACGGTGGTCGGAGAATGAATGTTCTTCCAGAACCCGCCATTTTCTGACCCACTCATAAGCGCCTTCACTACAGATAGTGAGGTCTATGACCTCCCTGCGGGTCTTAGTGATAAAAGTAGGCTCATTACCCACGTTGCAAATCACCAGGTTGGTTGTTAAGAGGTAATCAAACAGAGACTCGCCCCTGGCATTGATGTCGGAGCTCCCCCATTGGACATGGTGAGCATTAGCGTCCGCTCCAATAATAAGATTGCCCGTGCAGAAATTTGACACCAGGTCTTTCACCTCCGTTTGTGGTGGGGGTTCTTCGGCATCGTAGGGCATATAGACCGACGCCACCGTCAGGCGGGTGCTGTCGACCGTTAGACTGATAGCGGTAATATCACCATTGGAGTAGTTAGGTAGGAGAAAGGAGTTCAACTCAGACTTGACCAAAATACACGTTCTGACTTTGCTGCCTCATGGTGAACACCACCTGTCTGTCGGGCCCTACCGCATCCCCGACCAGATTGACACTCCAGACATGCGTTGGGAGGGATGGCCGGAATCCACGCCCTTCCCCTTGGACGAGCTGGAATGTCCATCCAGTCGACGACCTCTATCTTTGCGCCCTTGTAGACTTCACCCAGTTTAGCAGCTGCTGCCTTGTACAGTGCTACGGTTTTTGCATCCTCGCATGCGAGTAATTTAATCTGACCCTGGTGCCAACCCGCATACGTTACTCGCGCCGAACTACCCGGAAACTCGGGAGCAACATTGAGAAGAATGTTGCCGAGTTTATTTCGCACGTAACGCCACCGGTCCTTATGATTGGCCAGATGGTCATTGCCTCGGTCAAGGACGCCTATAAGGATCCTGTCCGTGGTTACCTCAGCAAAGCTTAGTTTGCCCGCTCCAGGGGTATTCTGATGCCGCTTGGGAGGGGGATTTAACTCCAGGTCCGATCTCTGGCGCTTGAAAGGGTTAACTTTTAACCTCTTTGGCATGAAAGAATTTTGGAAATCCGGTATCACAGCTTTCGCTAGCTCTACTGATTTACTGGAATTCGGCGACAGCGATTCCTGCGGTACCCCTTCATACCTCTTCAGGATCTTTGCATCCAATCTTTTCTCGTGGTATGTGAAGCGGCGGGGAGATGTCTCCTGGGAGTGCGGACCCGTAGTTGCCATCGCGGTCGCTCTCCTTGCCGTAAAGAGTTTCACAATTTTATTGACAAACATGGCATAAGCCATGTCCGAACCGCGGTATATTCACCTCAGGCCAACGCATCAGAGCGTTTAAATCGCTCAATTAACGAGGCTTTGAGATCTTTTGTACCGACGGACCAACGGAATTGGGATACTTACGTTAGTAGTATCAATTGTTCTTTACGGAACGGGTTACACAGCACAATTGGTCAGTCGCCGTATTTCATTGTTTTTGGACAGAATATGGTGACACACGGAAAAGACTACGGTATCTTGAAAAATCTGGGATTATTATCTGAGGTTAGCGCTAGACTTAGTAGGGAAGATCAATTTGCTCTCATTCGCGAATCGGTGAATTCCAAGATAAAGCTTGCATAAGAGAAAAACTCACGCACATACAACCTAGGCACGCGCAAGCGGGAGTTTCGCCAGGACAAACCGTAATACGGAGAAATTTTGTGCAGAGTAATTTGGCAAAACATTTCAACGCCAAACTTGCCCCAAAAGGTATTAAAGCCAAAGTGGTTAGGAAGATGGGAAACGCTTATTATCTGCTAAAGGACATAGGGAGCAGTCATAAAGGTACTTACCACTCTAAGGACATCTGGTCATGAAAATACACAAAACAAAATTAACAAAACACAAATTTTTTTTTTCAAAACAACCAAATAAGCGAATATAAAGAAAACAACAATAAAATAATTTTGAGTGCAGCCGCTGGTTACCGACTAGCATCGGTTAGCTTCTGTCTGGTTGGGGGGATTTATGACGATCACCCTACTGATGTCAACATTTGAAGGCAATATTCGAATATCCACAGCGCGATATCAACTTCGAAACGTCACTTGCATAGGAAGGTTGTATGGCAACATGTTCGCTTGATTACTGTCAACTTTGGTTCGAACAGTGTTCGGACTTGATTAATGCCCCACTGCTGCAACCTAAGAGTTGCGTTCGATGTGATCTAACGCACGAACAGAGCAGTGTGTTAGTTTAAAAAAGAAATGAGCGAGCGAGCACAAAATGTTAACTTAACAGAAAAGCCACGGAAATGCAAACTACTAACACACACTTGACAATGCACATATGTGAATATATGTGAGATGCAATCACTGAGCGGATACTAATACTTAAAACTGCAACTGAGCATAACTAAACTGAGCATAACCAAGATGAGCATAACTAAGGTGATTATGTTAACAACAACAACAAGGTGGTTCTCGAATTGTGGCGCAGAGCGTAGTTGGTCATTTTGAAGGTACAGTTTACGCATATGTACCACGCGACCAATTCAACTTGCTGCAAGCGATTGCGTAACCAATATGAATGCTGGACCAGATTGGTCCTCAACTGTTCCTTTTCTATGTATGAAACTGGTCCAATTCTCATTCAACTATCCTAAGTGCTGGATAAGATGTAAATTGTCGTCCTGCATTAAAAATAAAGCGCTCTATATTCCGCCAAGGAAAGTTTGAGAAGTACTCGACTTCATGGAAAGAGTTCCCAAGATCGAACCCTAGAAGATAAAGACGCATAAAAGTTTAAAGATGATCGTTGGTCAAGCGTCCATAGATGGATTGGTGATGATAAAAAGTTCCAAGTTTTTCCAACTAATACAATGTTATGCTGGTATATTCGGTATAAAAAAAAACTGTTTATGATATAACAAATTTGGGTGGACGTCACAGATCACACGTCATTTGTTTGTCTCCCGACACGCGTAATGAAGCGTTCGGTCAATAGATATGACAAGAACAAAAATTGGCATATCAAGAGAAAATGTAATGGAAAATCATGATCAAATTGAAATTAATTATTATATAATGAACAAATAAAAAGAAAAAAGTGAAAATGAACTAAAAATACATATATAAAAGTTTGTTAGATTGTTTAATCCATAAGACCCCGAAAATCCCGAAACGTTTTTTTTGTGAAACATGAAAGAAAAAAAAAGAAATTACATACACTACAGTTAAGAAATAAAAAGAAAAAAAAAGTTTGAAAATTTGATAATGAACAAGTAAATGAAATTATGAATTTCAAATCTTGCTAAAGAAAGCTATTATTATAAAGAGGCCAATGAGCCCACTTAAATCATCTTTAACCTTGTCAATGATGATGCTCGAGTAGACGGCTGGAAGCCCAGGAAGTGTCTATCGAGGAACACCCTAAGACAGAGATCCCCAGGAAATTTAATATATGAAATATAAGTTTGTCAATCTTATTATTTTTAAATTTTGTATATTTTTTTTTTTTTAAATTGTTACCTTTAGAATGTAGTTTACTTGGCGTAAGGTTAGTTAAATTGCTAGGTTTTTTTTTGTTTCCTTTTCCTCCAGCTATTCATTTATAAGTAAAGAAGAAAGGTTAGAGTAAAAGGGAAAATTAATATTTGAATTTTATGTAGGATTAAACATTTTTCTTAAAGATTTTCGGGTTAGGAAATTCTAAAATATTCGCAAAGTTGCCTTTTCGGGTCTAATTTCACGGTACCTGGTGATAACGGAAACTTCTTAGTTCATCATCACCATTCGTTTAATCGAACTCGTTCAGAGCTTAGTGATGAAAATGTTTAACACCTAACATGTTGCCTCTGTAAATTAATAATTAACTTTCAGCACTAGCAGACATGGTCGCTAGCACACATAGAACAAAACTCCGTCATCGTCGCTGAGCTCAACGTCGCATGGATGGAAATCAAGTAAGTAATATTAATACTGAATTATATACATACATATGTACATGAATTTCTTAAACATTTGGCGATATGGTAGAATCTTTTTTAGTTAATACGGGTTAATTTAAAAATCACTTACTTTGCTTTCTTTCGAAGAGAGAATTGAAATTTTAAATTTGGTTGCGTTCGAACACGTTGGTTCGCATAAATCTTGGTTGAATATAATCAAGTTCATTTTCTAAGTCATTTCGTTTGCATATTTTTCTCCTTTGGCGCGAGTTCATGTCTTTAGTCTATACGTTTATATATTTCCTAAAATTCGAAACTATGATTCTAATCAGAGTTTCGTTTGGGGTTTGGGAATAAAAAGGATTTTCAAAAATCAATTGTTTTCTAGTCTAGTATTAAAATTAGCGAAGTTAAGAAAAACCAAAGAATTATTAATATTTGAAAATCGGATGTACATATATATTAAAAATTTATTTAGACATTAGCCCGGTATAGTTTTTTTTTTTTTTTTGAATTTGATAGCCTTACATTTTTTTGTTATTTTCTTTTCTTCTTACCTAAATTGTAAATCGTAAAATATTTTTTAAAATGAGAGTAAGATGAATGAATTTTTCGGTATACTTAATGGAAAATATTCAATAAATGTAATTATGATTTCATTGTAATATTAAATATGAAATTCTAAGTTTTTCATTTGGATGGCGAAATGTAGGGAAAGGTTAGTATTCCAGGATTAATAAATGATCATTGGGTTAATGGAAATAAAGTCGGAATCCATTAACAGGTTGGGTGGGTAAAGACAAGGAGGGAAAATTTCATCTTTTCTATCCGTCCATGGCTGGTTGGATCCACTCCTTGTTATCGCTGTATTAATACACTTTATTTTTTTGGTATATTCGCTGCTTTACTTTAGCTGCTTTGTATTTATCGTTATTTTCCCGTTCATGAGATGTTAGAGTTTAAATTCCCTGCATACAAGTTTTATTTCGTACGAGTTTCGCTGTATGTAACCGAGACAAGCCCACGCCCACTTTCCCTGAGCCAGACCGTAGCATAGCAAGGTATGCAGACCCGTCTCGGAAGCATGCGCCTGACCCTTCTTCATTAGTATATCGCAGCATTCGGGAGAAGTTCGGTACACGTTCAATCTCTAAAATTACTAATTTTGCAAAGTTATTTGAAAAATTTCTTTTCAAATCCACGGTCACCAATCTGACTGTTTTCTCAAACTATTGTATTTCAGCCTTTGTGGATGGCTTACAGGTAGATACAATCTATACTGATTTGTCTAAAGCATTTGATAGAGTGTCCCACGATATTAATTTACAAGCTTGAAAAATTTGGATTTCATTCTTCTTTCTTGTCGTGGGTGAAATCATATATAACTGACAGAATTAACTATGATGTGGTTGATGGAGTAAATTTTTTTTCCTATAGAGCTACCTCTGGGTTTCCATAAGGTAGTACCTTGGGTCCGCTATTTTTTGTTATTTTCATCAATGATTGCTCTGACAGTTTTACTTTGTGTGAACATCTATTTTATGCTGATGACTTGAAAATCTTTAAAAAAGTAACAAGCTTTTCTGATATTGAAATAATGCAAAATGAGGTTAACTAGTTTCAAGAATGGTGTGCTCGAAATATCTATTGATCAATATTGAGAAATACTGCTCGGTCACCTACAACAAAATTAGATTACCACTTTTGTCTTCGTACTCCATTTCTGGCTCTGTCCTCAGCTCTACCTTGGGATAGTTTTTGACTCGAATTTCACTTTTATTGATCACCTATATAACACCACACCCAAAGCTTATTCGTCTCTAGCTTTCATTAGGCGTAATAGTTCGGAGTCCAAGGATACTTATACGAAAAAACTACTGTATAGTATATTTCTTAGGTCCAAATTGGAATATGTCTCAATAAAATTGAACGTGTACAAAAAAGTTTCTAAAATTTGCATTATCCAGTATAAGGTTTAACATGCCTATTCCGTCTTATGTTCCGCGCTGCAGACTGATCAATCTGCATACTCCAGCCAGCAGAAGGTTGATATCTGGCCTGGTTTTTATTCGTGATGTTCTTAATAGGACTATTGATTGTCCTTACTTACTGCATTGTATAAAACTCAACGCTCCAGCTAGAAATTTGCGACACCATGATTTCTTTGCTATTGACCTCTGTAGAATCAGATATGCTCAAAATGGACCAATTATCAGATTATTAGCGGAATTTAATGTTTTATGTAGAAAATTAAATCAAGATATATTTGTAAATCGCAATGTATTTAAAGAAAAACTGTCTTTGTTCTATTTTTAATATAATTTATTAGTATCTTCTTAGTCTGTAAGATTTGTAAACCATAGACTTAAATGAATAAAGATAAAGATACCAATGGTAACATTACAGCTGTCAGTTTTGAAATAATATAAAGGATGGTTGACTTGTCCCGTTGAAGGGTTGAATCATAGTTCTGTATTGAAAAATTTGGTGGCTTATTTATACTAATTTCTAACTCTAAAATTCTTACTTGCTAAATACATATTTACTTCTAAGCCTATGTACTGGCTGTCAGTACATAATACAAACACATACAGCTCGCAGCTACCAGTAATGCCGTTATATACGTACGCACACAAGCGTGGAGCTGCTAGCAATGCAGTCGCGCACATTCACACATATGCGGCTAGCGTATGCAAGGCGATATGAAACTCTATAGCTAGTGCCGCTTATATATTTGGGGCGCGTGAGAAAGTGAACGTAATTATGAATACGTTGACTCCGAAAAATGTTTACATTCCACAGCCAAACATTTAGAAGTCGGCGTGTGGCTTTGCTGTTGTTAGTGACATGCTCTGATATACTACACCTCCTTTCCTAAAAAAAATCGTGTATACGATTTTCATTCATTTATTGTTGAGATGTACTTAAGTGGTTTGGGTTTTTATTGTTTTTTTTTTTTTTGGTACATTTCTACAATTAATTTTATGAGTACTTACATTTCATTTGACACTTTTGAGGTTTTTATAGTTGATATTTCTGAAAAATCTTATTTTTTTTATATATATAAATATATTTTTTTTTTTATTATTTGTGTCTGATAAGTACTTTTGTTACAATTTGTTTTGTTTACTTTATTTTCAAGTGGGTAGTACAATAACTCATGCTTTTAGATGTTTTTTTTTTACTTGTTTATTTATTAATACGATACATTTTTCTTTTGTGTTTTTTTTTTCTTTTGTGTTTTTTTTTGTTTTGTTTGAACATTTGGATAAGTGTCGGTTTTTTATTGTTTGAGAATATATTCTAACCTAATAACTTAAGTGTATGCATAAAATACGTAAAAAAAATTATATTGAGAATTTATGATTAAGTAAAATAAGTGTTTTGAAAATTAATTAGTTTAAGTCTATTTTTGTGTATTATAATTTTCTTATTTTCATTATTTAAATCTACCTTTTCTACGTTATAGGAGGTTAAAGTATAGTTATTTTTATTATCGATATTTACTACTCTATAGGGCCCTTTGTATCTACTATCTAACTTATGACCTGCTTCATTTTTAACTAATACTAAATCTCCTAAATTTATTTCCTTATATTGAAGTTTTTTATCAAAATAAAATTTTTGTCTTTCTTTAACTTCCTTAACTAACTTATTAGCTCTTTGTTGCGCTATTTTTCAATCTAAATTTAATTTCTTTGTCATAATTATAAATTTGGCTGATTGTACTTTCTTGTATGAATTCGTAGGTCAAAGGTATTTTTCCAAAAATTAGCTCGAATGTGCAATAGCCATGAACCGTGGATGGTGTTGTATTATAGCAATATGCGAAATATTTGATATACTCATCCCAATTATCTTTGTTAGTGGATATATAAGAACGGATGTATTCGTTAAAAGTTCTGTGACTACGTTCAACAGTGCCCAAAGTTTGATGGTGATATAGGGTAGAAGTCTTGTGCTCAATTTTTAAAAGTTTACACAATTCTTCAAATACGTTGTTTTTGTATTCAGTACCCATATCTGTTATGATGGTTTTCATACAACCATAAATCAAAATAAAGTTTTCAAAAATTGCTTTGGCCACTTTTATCGCGTGTTTGCTCGCAATTGGAATTGCGATCAGATACTTTGTTAAATCACATACAATTGTGACTGCGTATTCATTTCCATTTATCGATCTTGGTAGTGGACCGATTGTACCAATTTGCACTATATCGAACGATTTCGTAGGGGCTTCAGTTATAGTCATTGGTTCTTTTAAATTTTTATTGATTTTATTTTTACTACATTTTACGCATTTTTTAGTATGATATCTTATGTCATTTTTCATATTTTTTCAATAATATTTTTGTTTTATTTTATTAGTTGTTCGATTGATTCCTGGGTGGCCACCATTACCATGATCATCGTGATATTTTTGTAATATCTTTTTAATTACTTCTTTGTCTGTTACATGCAATTGTTAAATTTTTGAGAACTTTGGTACCAATTTCTTTAAATGTGCTTACTCGAGTATATTTATCTTTAAACAATTTGTCTCCTAAGGACAACTGTATTTTATTTATTTTCAAATTGTCGACTTCTTTCATTAGCCTGGCAAAGAATTGACCTAAATCAATTTTCGCCTCAACAATTGAATTATCAATATTTGGATTTCCGGCTTCTGTTGGAAGCCTGTCAAAGGAATGACCTGCGTCAACGTTCGCCTAAACAATCATATTATTAATATTTATTTCGCTACAAATTTTCTTTCCCTTCCTGAAATATAATTTCGGAGGATCGAAAACGAGCTGAGCTAGCCTTTTAACTTCACATTTATTAAGCGCTTCATATATTTTTGGGTTCTCATTGTGACATTTTTCTTCATTATTTTTATTATTCGAATTTTTATTATTGGAAATTTTATTGGTTTCCGATCGAGTCGTAACCTTCATTATCTGATATGCTTTTACTGATATGTCTTTCAAACCATTTATATTTATGCGTGATAATGCATCCGAAGCGTAATTTTCTTTTCCAGCTATGTACTCCACCTCAAAGTCATATTCCTCCAACTCCAATCGAACTCTAGTTAATTTTAATGAAGGGTTTTTCATCGAGAATAAATATGTTAATTGGCGATGGTCTGTTTTAATTAAAAAATTTTTGCCATAAACGTATGGTCTGAAATAAGTTATAGCCAAATGGACTGCTGCCAATTCTTTTTCAATTGTTGCTTTGTTACTTTCACCTTTTGTGAAAGCTCTTGACGCATAGGCAATTGGTAATTGTTTGCCTTCATATTCTTGACTAAGAACTGCGCCGTAGGCAAATCCACTGGCATCTGTTGTTATAGAAAATTCTTTATTGAAATCTGGATATTGCAAAATATTTGGGTTTATTAATGCCTCCTTCAAATAGACAAAAACTTTTTGGCATTCTTCTGTCCAATCGAAGGAAACATTCTTTTTACACAATGGCGTTAAAATTCTAGAGTGGGCTGCAAAATTTGGAACAAATCTTCGGTAATAGTTACAAAATGCTACAAATCGCTTAACTTCGTCTGCATTTTTTGGAATTGGATAATTTAGAACATCCTATCAGGTAAACTTCTTGGTTAAAAAATAAGCATTTATCGGGATGTAACTTTAAATTGTATTTTCGACAAGTTGAAAATACATCTTTCAAATTTGTAATCATGTGTTTTTCGGAGCATCCTAATACTACTAAATCATCCATATAGAGAAAAGCTTGGGATGGTTTAAGGCCTGCAAATGCCAAAGTCATCATTCTTTGAAATGAGTTAGGGGCTACTTTTAAACCATATGGCAATCTTTTGAAGCGATATGTGCCATTGTCTGCTGTAAATGATGTAATGTCCCTAGAGTCTTTGTGTAATTCGATTTGATGGGAGCCAGACATCAAGTCCAAGCATGAAAAATATTTAGTTCTACCTAATTGATTTAGTATATCATCAATTCTTGGCAATTTATCTGCGGTTAACTTTTTATTTACTTGTCTGTAATCGACTACTATTCTCCATCTTTTTTCCTTTTTTCCCGGTAGAGGTTTTTTGGGTACCAGCAGAACGGGGCTATTATATTCTGACATAGATGGCTCTATAATGTCATCTTCAATTAATTTGTTTACGTGTTTACTAATTTCGCTTTTATGAGCTTGTGGGATTCTGTAATTTTTTACATAAACGGGATTATCATCTTTCATATGTAATTTTTGCTTGTAAAAATTTTTAGCGGTAATGGGTTCTGATTCTAGCGAAACAATGTCTATATATTCTGCACATAGTGCATTAAGCTGTTGATGAACAAATTTTGGAAAATTTTTATTTAGCCTTTCCAACTTTTCTTTATTATTTTCTGCTGTTTTAGATTTATTATTTACTATTGTGTAATCATCTAAATTTTCTGTAGTTATTTTGTAATTTTGAATGGTTGCATTTTTATCGGTTGTATTTTTTGATTCTAATGAAGGTTTTGTTTGAATTTACTAAGATATTGGCAATAAAAATGCCTTCAGAAATTTTTTGATGGGGAATTAATAATTCAGAACTGCAGTTTTCAATATGGATTTGTCGGATTACTTCCGATCTTGCAGGAATTGTGATGCAATTAACTGGTCTATTTTTCATTTGTATTATTATGTTTTCTGGGTAATCATATGGACGTAGAATAAGGCTGTCTCCGTTTTTATTGTAATCTAAAATACAATTATATTTTTTAATGAAATCAAGTCCCAAAATTCCGTCACATGGGATTGGGAAATTATCTTCTACTAAGTGAAATTTGCCGGCGGCCGCCGTGGTGTAGCGGTTAAGTGATCGGCCTTCTACACCAAGTCGTGGCGGTTCGATGCCCGGCAAAAGTAACATCAAAAAATTATTTAGGAAAAGAATTTTTCTAAACGGGGTCGCCCCTCGGCAAACTCTCCGGGTGTATTTCTGCCATGTCAAGCTTCTCAGCCGAAAATTAATTTGCTTTGCAAGTGCCGTTCGGAGTCGGCAAAAAACTGTAGGTCCCGCCAACTTGTAGGAAAACTCAAAAAGCAACACACCACAAGTTGGAAAGAGAAGCTCGACTAAAAATCTCGTTAGAGGTTATGATAACCTGTTGGTATATCGCCGCCATTAGTTTTTTTTTATGTGAAATTTGTGTTTAATTAATAGATAATCATCTTTTAGATTTGCAGTTACCGTGCCAATAGTGCTTGTTAAACCTTGACCAATGCCCTTTAAATAAGTTTCTTGAGAATAGTTAATTGTGTCATTACTGTCAATTTGACCCTTTCTTATAATTGATATATCCGCTCATGTATCGATCAGGAGGGTTGAAATGGAATTATTCAGGGTTGTTTTGGAGGATATATAGCTGTTGAGGTGTAGATTGAAAACATATAATTTTTTATTTATTGAGGTGGAGTTTGCTGGTTTTCCATCTGGTTAACATTTCTCACATTTCTAGTGTTATTGCGATTAGAACCGCGTGTTTGACTTCCGAAATTTATTATCATAATTATTAAACGGTGTTAGGAATGAACGCCGCTGGTTACCTCTATAAGAGTTATTTTGGTAACCTCTGCGGAAATTACTGCGAAAGTAATTTTGTGGGCGTATGTGCAACAATGAATTAGGGTTACCCGTTATTTCTGTGCAGCTATTGGTGAATTTGGATACAGCTTCGTTCATCGAAGTGAACGTTCCAGCTTGCATAATTGTTTTCCCCTTATCATTGGAGCAGTTTTTACACATAGCTTTTACAGCTGTTTGTGTAGCATATTTGGTTGCGAGGTCTGTTGTTAAACCTTCGGATATATATGCTCCTTCCAATGATTTCGTTAGTTTTTCAATTTTGTGCTTTCATTACTAATGAAGTTTCTTGCTGTGCCTTTCAGCTTAGTTTTTATCATTGATACCGCGATAGCCTCATGTTCATTTTTGATTTGCTCGAGGATATCAAGAGCATCTAAAAAACTAGACAAGTTTTCCGGTTTGCCATCGAAATCTGGCAAAATTGATGACGAAGTTTTAATGAAAGATACCACTGTTTGCGCCATGTTGATGTCGGCTTGTGTATTTTTGTCAATCTGTGTGACATTATTTGTTTGGGAATATGCCGCTTCTCGCTCAACAATCTCAGTTTGAGCGGACTTATTGGTATTTGGAAGTAACTTTTTCTTCTTTTGCTATTTCGTCTTCGGTATCTGAAGTATCTTCCAACAACTTGCTGTCAAAATCAATCTCGATACTCTGTTCATAAGATGTTGGTACAGTGACTTCAATACCATATCTTGATAACGAGTACACCAACTTGTCTCTAACGCTCGATAATATTTGACAGGCTTCTACCAGGTGAGCTTTTGTTAGAGTGTGGTTTACCCTTCGTATTATTTTTCCGGTATTATTTAATGACAATAGGATAACATTGAGATGCTTCTTTATTGTCTCTATTTTAATTTTTGTGTTTTTGCCAAGGACTGAAACCGAACCCGTAACCGTAACCGATGAAAACCGATTAATTTTTCAAAACCGAAACCGAAACCGTAACCGTTATTTAGATCTGGAAAAGACCGAAACCGAAACCGTTTCAAAAGCCGGAACCGGTTCCAAACGGTTTTGAATTTTTTCAATACCTTACTTCTGTGAGTGGGCACATAGGTACTTCCTTTTACTAACAGGTACCCTGAAAGTTTTCATGGAAGATTGTCGAGCCACGTTTTTCAAAATTCTGAAAGAGGAAGTTTGACTATAGTTGAATGGGCGATCGAAAAAAATTTACGAGATCCGAAAAAGAAATGTTCAGGCTTGTCTCAGAAAGCGCCACTAATTTTAATGTTTTTAACGATTTATACATTTCATTTGGCTTCCATTTTAATATTTTTTTAATAAAAAAGTAGAGTTAACTTTAGAAACTTGTTTTGCAGAAATTTCATCCATGCATATCGTTAATAAATGTATTATTATATTGGAGAAATCCCATCACGGCCGCAGGAAAAAATTATGAAAATTCAGACCTATTTCGTAGCTACATAGGTACTTGAGTATTTTAGTAGTACAATTTTTTTTCGTGTTTTTATTTGGAAACCGAAGCCGGAACGAAACCGTAACCGAAACCGAAATAAATTTTGAAGAACGAAACCGGAACCGAAACCGAAACACGTTGCAAAATCCGAAACCGAAACCGGAACGTTATTTTAATCGTTTTCAGACCTTGGTTTTTGCATATACATTTATATGATTTTTCTGCATTGATTTTTTCCTCCGTAAGCTCATAAAAAATCTCATCCCACTTTTCCATTGGATATTACAAAATTATTACAATTTAAACTTTATCCAGACCGTCTGCCCGGCTCTGTCATTTTTTTTTCAAAAATTTATTGTGGGCTGAGTATATTTTCTGGAACAAACTAAGACAAGTGCAAATTGTCACAACCAGTAGCAATATTTTAATAAATTCCAAGGTCTCAGTATGGTCAATTATTTTTATGTTATTGACAACGTTAGCGTTTGGGGTATCAATTTTTGATGTTTTTCCACCCATTTTCAAAATCGGCAATTGGAAAGATCTCAAAATCTTTCAGAACTCTAACATTTGTAAAAAAAACAATATTCAAAAATATTATTTCAAATAATTTATTACCACTCAGGTAATCCGGCCAGTTTCATCCATCTTTGGATTTCTTCCACTTTGGTGGTGGGATTAAGAACATCTAAAATGGTTGGTTCTCTAGTCTTCCCAGAATTTTTTCAACCATTCTAGATCTTTTTCTGCTTCTTGGATTTCTGATTTACTGTAAAAGTTTTTGGAAAAATTCCCTGAGGACCTTGAAAATTCCCTAGACATCATTATTTCTTCAATGAATAAATTCTTCAAAAAATGTTGTTTGTTTTATTTATTTTTTTTTTAATCTTTATTGACATTATTCAAAAAATTTCCCTTTTTTACAAATTCTTATTTTAAGCTTCTCAAAAGCTTGATTCTCTCCAACAGTTCTAACTTTTCGAGATTAGAACTAGCGATATTTTAAGTCCTATAAGGTATAGCCAACTCTTTTTGCTTTTTATATTTCTTTCCGGCTCTTGTTTGCCTTTTACGTTTGATTGGTAGAGGAATTTTTGCTTCCTTCTGCCTATGCTGATTGTTTCGCCGCCGATATTCTTTAATAGTTATCGGTTGCGGACCTGGCCTTGAAACTGAATAGGTTTGAGGAACCTCCTCAGTAGCTTTACTTGGCGCGCGCCGACAGGACGCCGTAGAGAGCAAGGTTTTTTTTTTTTTTATATACTTATTAAAAATTAAGTTGTCCACGCGTTGATGCCTTTGCCATTAGTTTTTCTGGGTCTTCGTCCAAAATGTGGAATGCTTCGTGTGCTAATCTAATCGGTATCTTCTGCGGGAGCACCTTTTTCCAATGTGCTATCTGCACTGTTAGACTTTCAGCACTCTGCTTCCTTTTGTATAGCAGTCAGTTGATTAGCGACTAACAATCGGCCAGTCTGCTTCTTTTTACTAGCTGTCTGGCAGGATCGCCATGAAATAATATAAAAGATGAGATGGTTGACTTGTCCCGTTGATGGGTTGAATCATAGTTCTTCATTGAAGAATTTGGTGGCTTATTTATACTAATTTCTAACTCTAAAATTCTTAATTGCTAAATACATATTTACTTCTAAGCCCATGTACTGGCTGTGTAGCTCAGTGTAGTCAGTAACATACATACAATCACATACAGCTCGCAGCTACAAGTATTGCCGTTATATACGTACGCACACATGTACCAAGCGTGGAGCTGCTAGCAATGCAGTCGCGCGCATTCACACATATGCGGCTAGCGTATGCAAGGCGATATGAAACTCTAAGGCTAGTGCCGCTCATATATTTAGGGCGCGTGAGAAAGTGAACGTAATTAAGAATACGTTGACTCCGCAAAATGTTTACATTCCACAGCCAAACATTTAGAAGTCGGCGTGTGGCTTTGCTGTTGTTAGTGACATGCTCTGATATACTACAGTTTAACAGTCGGCAGTACCAGCCTGACGATGGCGTCGGTCTATACTCAATTTAAATTTAAATTCTTTTAAATACTAGCTGAGTCGGCAGACGTTGCCCTGTCACAAATTTATTTCCCTACATGTTTCTCTAACCTGATCCCTATATCTATCTCAATCCCTTTCCATATCTCTATCCCCATCCCTATCCCTATGCCTACAATGATATTTTAAGATTTGAATTAAAAAAATCGGGCCAGTGGATCGGCTGTTTAGCTTTTACAAAATTTCGAGTTAGAATTGTATATATATAGTAAAGATATATAGATTCAAGACGCAATGTTTAATATGCATTTATTTATTTACTATACCATTACCATACCATTACCATACCATTACCATACCATTACCATACCATTACCATACCATTACCATACCATTACCATACCATTACCATACCATTACCATACCATTACCATACCATTACCATACCATTACCATACCATTACCATACCATTACCATACCATTACCATACCATTACCATACCATTACCATACCATTACCATACCATTACCATACCATTACCATACCATTACCATACCATTACCATACCATTACCATACCATTACCATACCATTACCATACCATTACCATACCATTACCATACCATTACCATACCATTACCATACCATTACCATACCATTACCATACCATTACCATACCATTACCATACCATTACCATACCATTACCATACCATTACCATACCATTACCATACCATTACCATACCATTACCATACCATTACCATACCATTACCATACCATTACCATACCATTACCATACCATTACCATACCATTACCATACCATTACCATACCATTACCATACCATTACCATACCATTACCATACCATTACCATACCATTACCATACCATTACCATACCATTACCATACCATTACCATACCATTACCATACCATTACCATACCATTACCATACCATTACCATACCATTACCATACCATTACCATACCATTACCATACCATTACCATACCATTACCATACCATTACCATACCATTACCATACCATTACCATACCATTACCATACCATTACCATACCATTACCATACCATTACCATACCATTACCATACCATTACCATACCATTACCATACCATTACCATACCATTACCATACCATTACCATACCATTACCATACCATTACCATACCATTACCATACCATTACCATACCATTACCATACCATTACCATACCATTACCATACCATTACCATACCATTACCATACCATTACCATACCATTACCATACCATTACCATACCATTACCATACCATTACCATACCATTACCATACCATTACCATACCATTACCATACCATTACCATACCATTACCATACCATTACCATACCATTACCATACCATTACCATACCATTACCATACCATTACCATACCATTACCATACCATTACCATACCATTACCATACCATTACCATACCATTACCATACCATTAAGATATAAATTTATTTGTGTTAGTTAATTTATGCTATGGATACACACACGGAGATTACCTCCAATAAATCTTCTTTAATCAGATCCAAATTTTACCCTGATACGCACAAAATTGAAGATTAACAATTGGAGCGCTTGAAGGCTTTGGTTGTAGTACTTGCGGTTTTAAACTAGATGTCGCCGAAAAATTAACAAATATCGGCGACATCTATCGTCCAACCCGTCAGTTTGGTTGTATTACTTGTTAGATGTCGCTGCAAAATAAACACATCTAGCGGCAAATAACGGTGAACTGCAAGAAATACTGCAATAAATATTCGTTTGGTTTTATTTCTTGCAGTTTTTGTTAATTTATCTGAAGAGTGTTGCCAGCGAACATTTTGCTGTGGTTTCTCAAATCTTCTTCATTTTTGGGAGTTTATAATGAAGATTATGCTTAAGTTAACTCCCAAAAGCGGAGTTAATTCGGAATTTGTGCTAATGTATCAGCCGTCTTAGGTACATTATTTCCTCATTGGTTTTATATAATTTATTGCTTTGCTTTCTAAATAAAATTAGAGTTAATTTTTAAAATTTCCTTTTTTCATTTCTTTGTATAATAAAATATGTATGGAAAAATGTAGGGAAAAAATGTTTTCGCGTAGGGAAAAGTAGGGATTTTTTCGCGACTCTGTAGGGATTTTTGAAAAAGTTGTTGGCAACAATCCATATCTGTGAACGCAATACCTTATTTTCCATGTATTTTGAAGAGCTAAATCCAAATGCGTTATCAGAATTATCCCAGCAAGTGGCAGCTCGTTTCTAACATCACAAAACCTTCCCAAAATAGAATTGGACCATTGTTGAATTCTGATCTCGAATTGGGATTCAGCATTCTATTTATCAAGAATATGTATTTAGCTTTTTCCATGGTTATTTTGCATTTTTGGCATATTATCATACCAAAACCGGGAAATCAAAAAAACATGCCAATGTTTGAGGCTAGAATACTATAAAACCGCTAGTCTGAAACAATTCATGGAATGCAATTTCTTACAAAAATATATTCCGGTAAATAGTTTTTTACAACAATGGTTTGTTGTTTTTATACCAAAAATGGGTTAGGTTAGGTTGTGCTGGCAGGCCAACGCAGTGGCCTCACATAGACGCATTGCAGCCGTAGTGTTACCAGAAAAAACTTTGACGACCTCTTGAAACACAACTTACACTTCAGTGTCTATTCTAAAAAATAGCAAAGTCTTCTTCGCAAAGGTCAGAAACCTGCTAGGACCTATTTCTGACAGCGATTCAAGATTGGGCAATTGCCTCTTTTCAAAGGTTTTGAAGCGCAGTCTAGGCAGTGTGGGACATATGCACATGACATGGTCCACAGACTCCGTCTACGCTTTGCCTTTTCTACACATACTGTCGGAAACAAGACAGGCAGTGCCCTGTAAGGATACCAATTAGCAGTCTACAGTCATCCCTTTTGGGGGATCCAACTGTTTTTTAAGTGTCATCTCGTAGGTATCGCCCTGGTCCTTCTCTTATGATTTGAAGCCTACCTCGGAGTATATTTATTATTTGATTAAAAATGTGGTTGTGACAGTAAGACCAAGTCTTTTATAGCACATCATCTGCTTTTAAGTACAATGTAAATAAAACATAATATTACTAAGCTTAACATTAACATCTAACGTTTAGTTTAACTAACATACATTTTTGCGAACTTATTATAGATAAATATATATATATATTCAGTCTGAATTATACATATAAATTCAAGTAATAAGGACATTTAAGTTTGGTAAGAAGAAAAGAAGAAGAGAACAGTATGAACATATTATTATGCAGTTATGTTCCAATCACACACATCATGCTAAGCTGAAGTACTCATAGATCACCCTCTTGTAATTGTTCCCACTCAACGCACCCTTAATAGAATCAGGAATAGAGTTCCAGAGCCTAACAGCATTAACAAAAAATAGTCTTGAAGAGGACAAGTAAAGATATTTGGGAATAATTAAATTACGATGCCTAGAAGACTTGGGAAATCTTAGCTTTTCATAAAGATATTGAGGTAGTTTGAATGCAATAAGTTTGAACATATAAATACAATTTCGAGCCGCGATGTAATCAAAGATACTACATCCTAGAACTTTGCACTTAAACAGGGAGACGTGATCGTATTTTTTTAGACCACAGACATAACGCGTGATATTGTTAAACGCAACATCAACCCTCGTGAAGGGTGGATACCTTGCCGCGGTACGAGGGCTTAAGTCGATAGCCACAGGGCTACGCTGGCCTTGTGATCATAGCTCCGTACGGCACTTCATCACGAGAGCAGCCTAGCCTCTCTGGCGCGACGACAAAGATCTTCCCCCTCCCAATCCAGGGTGTTATGCGAAACCGTGCCCATTGGACGTTTGCAGCCAGGAGGCAAATCGTGGCTGCATTTGAACGGAGCCTCTCTGATACCGGGTCGCCTCAGAGAGTAAGCATGGCCTTACCGCGGTACGGGGCTCTGCCGCGGCGGACGACACATTTTCCCCTTCTTCCCTTGACCCTAAGCTGGCCTTGTCCGGCGATGGGTCGTACGAACAAGATGAACTCAAATAACCTAAATAAAAACGAAAAACCTAAAAAACAAACAACGCCAAATTTCACTCCTCAGCAAAGGAGAGCTATGGAGGAGCAGGCGAGAAGGCAACAACAACGCCGGAGGACAACCTCCGTTCCACAATCAAGGGGGGGATCGACAGCGATGGCAACTACGAGTCGGTCAAGCAACCCTCTATCGAGTAAGATTGACTTGATGGGAGCTTGCACCAGTGCGGTTGCCAACGCAGCTAAGCGGACAACGGCGGTTGCTAAACTCCCATCAACCGCTGATATGAAAACCAGTATCTTTACGTCTGTGGCAGCGGTCTCACGACTTGGCCTCGGAGTTTCGAAGGAGAAGGAAGCTACAACTGAGGTTTCGGCAAGGAAAGCGACCGCGATGGCAACTACGGGTCCGCACTCCCGGGAGACATCTCCCCGCCGCTTCACATACCACGAGAAAAGATTGGCTGCAAAGATCTTGAAGAGGTATGAAGGGGTACCGCAGGAATCGCTGTCGCCGAATTCCAGTAAATCGTTAAAGCTAGCGTAAGCTGCGATACCGGAAATTCTTACATGCCAAAGAGGTTAAAAGTTTACCCTTTCAAGCGGCAGAGATCGGACCTGGAGTTAAATCCCCCTCCCAAGCGGCATCAGAATACCCCTAGAGCGGGCAAACTAAGCTTTGCTGAGGTAACCAGGACAGAATCCTTATAGGCGTCCTTGACCGAGGCAATGACCGTCTGGCCATCCCCAAGGACCGGTGGCGTTACGTGCGAAATGAACTCGGCAACATTCTTCTCAACGTTGCTCCGGAGTTTCCGGGTAGTTCGGCGCGAGTAACGGATGCGGGTTGGCACCAGGGTTAGATTAAATTACTCGCATGCGAGGATGCAATTTATTCCATCTAAAAGAGACTAAAAAATAGTAGTCTACTATTCCTCTGGGATTAATCTCGGACTAATCGCATTTTTTGGTGGGAAATGCCATGCGAACTTTTGCTAAAGTACCGTTTTTTATGAGTAACTCCACTTTTTTTGTATGAAAACATATTTTCTACTTTGATAATTTGATGTGCTAAGCATTTTCTATTTATGTATTTTTTTCACGTATGAAGCAGAAAATGTATTTTTCAAACTAAAAAGTGAAGTTAGTTACATAGAATTAAAAATTTTGTTCGCAACACCAGAATTGTAATTTTCAAAAAATAGCTTTACAAAAATTGTTTAAAAGAAAAAAAAACATTTAAATATACTGCACCACCCTAATGTGTGGATTCTTTGAATGGTATTACTCAAATCAAATGTTCAAATTCCCAAACATCATATATATATGTATATATATATGTATGCGAGAAGCAAGGAGAAAAACGGTACGTTGCAAATTGCACAGTCTTCGAAACTCCGACAAACACTCTGTGGGGGTAAATTACAAATTCTGGTTAGATCAAGAAAAGTTTGAGGATTTTCTAGCTTTTTTCTTTAACCATAACTTAGCAATATTTAAGACACTTTATATGGATTTTTTATTTGATTTAAAGAAAAAATATATATTGATTTTTCTATGATAGTTGTTTGGCGACCTGTATTTTATAAATAATAAATGGTTTTTGGCGGCTCGAGGTCAGAAATTCAACTTCAAAAAATAAAAACAACAAAGTTTCTATTTGGTTTTTTCGATATATTTCGGCTACACTTCGGTAACCATCATCAGGAAATTTATTTTTACATGTTCGTTCTGTTCGACGCGGAGCTTTCTACAGATTTTTCTATTCAATTTGGTCTAGACTTGTTTGGGGCTCGGGTTGCAAATCTGTATGTTGTCGATTATTATATTTTAAATAGGGAGTCTATCAGCAACTTTGTCTCAAACGGTAAAAATCACTAAAATTTGTAGAAGTAATCTACCGAAGTCCGATAAATAGACTACTATGTTTGAAAAAATTTCGCAACTTCTATCTTACATCATCAAAAATTAGGATATTCAGACCTATATAAATGGTAATTTCTGGAAAAATTTACCAAAAAACCCAAATTGTATAAGCGGTTATCGCATTTCTATAATGGGTGGTATGTATGCAATTTTTTTCTCGCAAATAGAGATCACAAACATAAAAATTTAAAAAAAGTCAAGATAAGAAATATTTATATATTGGAAAAATAAAAACAATTTTCAATGACAAAAAATTTTCGGAAAAAAAGCCCTACAAATTGCCATGGTACTCAAGGGACCTGAAGAAATTGAAGAATCTTAGAAACAAATACTTCAAGAAATTCAAAAGCACGAAGAATCATTTGTTCTTTACTAAATACAAGTTTTATCTTAGAAGTTTCAATAATTTGGATAAGTATCTTTATACCAATTACAATCGTAACATTGACTCAAACATTAAATCGAACCCGAAGTCCTTCTGGAACTATATCAAATCAAAAAAATGCTGTGCCAGTGTTCCAACGAGCGTCTTTCTTGAGGACAATTCTGCAAATTCTCCAACTAAAACAGCCAATTTATTTGCGGAGTTCTTCAAATCGAATTTCGACCCTGAAGACAACAGTAATCAAACATGTGAATTTCCGAACTGTGCTGTTAACTTTCCGAACTGTGCTGTTAACTTTGGATCGCTATGTCTCTCTTCAGAGGATATTAGTAAAGCCATCCTCAATTTGAAATCTTCCTCTCGTTCTGATGTTGATAGTTTGTGTCCAGTAGTGCTAAAATTCTGTCCAGCTCTAATACATCCGTTAAGATTGATTTTCAATAAATCTTTATCTTCAGGGACTTTCATCAGTGATTGGAAGATCACTTCCATTACACCTGTTTTTAAAAGTGGAAACAAGAACGATGTCCGCAACTACAGGCCCATATCTAAACTGTCTACGATATCCAAGATTTTTGAGCATGGTGTGAATGCAAAGCTTATTTTTGCTGTAAAATCTCTCATTTCTCCCTATCAACATGGATTTGTTTCCGGCAGATCAACTGTCTCTAATCTAGCGGTCATTTGTGAATACTGTGGTGAGTCAGTTTCTGCACATTTTCAAGTGGATTGCATCTACACAGATTTCTCTAAAGCTTTTGACAGAGTTTCTCACAGAGTTCTAATTGAAAAGCTGGCTTTTCTTGGATTGGCTCTTATTTATTTATCAGGCAAAGGTAGTATCTTAGGTCCGTTATTTTTTATTCTATTTATAAATGATATTACTATTTGCTTCTCGTTCGCAAACTGCTTGCTTTACGCTGATGACTTAAAGTTATTCTCAGCAATTAAGGGATGATGCCTCCAGACTGCAAGATGACATTGACAAACTCTACCAATGGTGCGCCAAATATCATCTTTCTTTGAATCCGACCAAATGTTTCCACATAACCTATGCGAAATCAACTAATATACTACATACGATTTACAAAATTTCAAATTGTGAGCTTCAGTCCGTCATTGAGATTAAAGATCTTGGTGTTATCTTTGATAGTAAATTCTCTTTTAGCAATCATGTAAACTAAACTGCTAAATCGCTTAGGCGGTTAAGCGCCAATAAATGATGATGATGACTTCTATATTTAGTTTTTTGTCCATTAAAAAGTTTATATTTTTAACGATATGGTTTTTTTAAGTAAAATTCCACAAGGTTACGATAAAAAAGTACCGTTATACATCGAAATATTATAAGCCCATACCGGGTTTTTCTGCATATAAATCTGTTGTAGATATATCCTAATGTACTGTCGTCAGCTATTCTGTTGTACTACTTTGCTGCACCACCCTAAAGTGAAGATTGTTTGTATGGTATCACTTAATCCAAATTTGCATTTGTCACGGGGGAGCCACTTACTTGGTTTTGTTGTGAACGGGAGATATGTATATTAAGAGAGAGTTGAAGAAAATTTAAGATGGTCGAATTTCGACCACGGGCGATCCTAGTTAAAATAATTACAGCCATTTAAAATTTACTAAATTTTATACGTGTTACTGTGTATGTGTGTGCAATAGTACAAAACTCAGCCATTTTCAAATCGCTGTAATTATCTTAATAGTTAAGATAATCCCACATGGCTTACCATTTTGGAAGCTTCAACTTTAAGAGTATTCAAAAATTAAAAAAAAAATTCACTTTGAAAAAAATGCCATTTTTCCCCATACTAAATGTATGGGAAAGGGCGAAAAAAATAGCCACCCCTAAGAGTTAAGTTAGCGTGCTAATTTTTTGCAAGGCTTATTTTCTCATCAATACCTAACTTTTTAGGGGGTAAGACCAAGTCGACCTTTATTTTGAATCACCCTAATATACTCCATGCCCAAACCAAAAAATAAATAATTTTGGGAGAAAAACAATTTTTTGTTTTGGTTACCCTAATTTGAATTTAATATATTTGACAACTAGTTTTGCGGCTGCCATATGAATAATATACATCCAAAAATTCTGAAATCTTTTGTTTTTGTAGGAGTTTTTCCTTCAAAAAAATGTAAACAAGCGTATTAACCCTTTGCCACCAAACCACAGCACAGTTTTTGTGTCACATACAATTGTTTTATTAAAAAACAAGTAAGGAAAGCTGTCTTAGGCTGTGCCGAAGGCTATATACCTTTCATGAATAAGAGTCACGATTTTCACTGTTTGATCCCAGTACAGCCTGTGTGAATTTAACTTTAGCTCATACTGAAATTGTCGGAACTATCGATTATATGGGGGCGATGTGTTTTGTTGGTCCAATCTCATTGATTTTTAACATCGACATTCCACTTTCTAACAGAGCAATAGTTACGAGATTTCACGACCCTACCTATATAATTATAGGAGTTATAGCCCAAAATCCGTTTATCGGAACAATCGATTGTATGGGGGGGCTATGTGAAATATTTATCTGATCTCAATTATTTTCAACATCGATATTTCACATATAAAAATAGCAATACTTACAAAATTTCACGTTCCTAGCTTTATAATTACAGGAGTTATAACCTGAAATCCGTTTATCGGAACAATCGATTGTATGGGAGCTATATGAAATATTTATACATCTCAATGATTTTCAACATCGATATTTCACATATGAAAACATCAATACCTACAAAATTTCACGTTACTAGCTCTTTAATTACAGAAGTTATGGCTCAAAATCCGTTTATCGGAACAATCGATTGTATGGGAGCTATATGAAATATTTATCCCATCTCAATGATTTTCAACATCGATATTTCACATATGAAAACATCAATACTTACAAAATTTCATGTTACTAGCTCTTTAATTACAGAAGTTATAGCCCGAAATCCATTTATCGGAACAATCGATTGTATGGGAGCTATGAGTAGTTTTGGTCCGATCTTTCTGGTTCCGACGAATGATTATTCTCATATAAAATAACGCCTCCCTACCAAATTTCATCGAGATATCTCTAAAATTGAGGGACTAGTTTGCGTAAAAACAGACGGACAGACGGACAGACGGACGGACGGACGGACAGACGGACATGGCTAAATCGAATCAACTCATCGTCCTGATCATAACGGTATACTTATTAGTGGGTCTATCTCTTCTTCTTCTCATACTTACAAACATCGGACCAAAGTTATAATACCATTTCATGTTCATGAAAGGTATAAAAATAGCAATACGTCCAAAATTTCACGTTCCTAGTGTTTAATTACAGGAGTTATAGCCCAAAATCCCTTTATCGGAATAATCGATTGTATGGGAGCTATGTGAAATATTTATCCCAGCTCGATGATTTTCCACATAGATACTTCATATATAAAAATAGCGATACGTCCAAAATTTCACGTTCCAACGTGTTTAATTACAGGAGTTATAGCCCAAAATCCGTTTATCGGAACAATCGATTGTATGGGAGCTATGTGAAATATATATCCCATCTCGATGATTTTCAACATCGATACTTCACATATAAAAATAGCAATAGGTCCAAAATTTCACGTTCCTACGTGTTTAATTATAGGAGTTATAGCCCAAAATCCGTTTATCGGAACAATCGATTGTATGGGAGCTATGTGAAATATTTATCCCATATCGATGATTTTCAACATCGATATTTCACATATAAAAATAGCAATACTTACAAAATTTCACGTTCCTAGGTGTTTAATTACAGGAGTTATAGCCCAAAATCCGTTTATCGGAACAATCGATTGTATGGGAGCTATATGTAATATCGGTCCGATTTTGCTGGTTCCGACAAATGATTCCTATATTGGAAAATGGTGGCCGCATACAAAATTTCAGCCAAATATCTCAAAACCTGAGGGACTAGTTTGCGTTCAAACAGACAGACAGACAGACAGACAGACAGACGGACATGGCTAAATCAACTCATCTCGTCATCCTGATCATTTCGGTATACTTATTGATGGGTCTATCTCTTCTTCTTCGCATACTTACAAACATCGGACCAAAGTTATAATACCATTTCATGTTCATGAAAGGTATAATTAGATAGCATTTGCTCAGGCCAAAAAATTATCAACACAGCGAAATATGCTAGCCCAAACATATTTCTTTATTATACCCAGGGTACTAGTACTAGTACAAGTGTATAATAATTGTGTTCACATAACAGTAGTATGTAACGGCACAATCGATTTGAAAATTCGACTGGGCGTATCTCTTAAACTAAAATGGCTAAAATGATATAATTTTAAAAGTGAACCAGGGGGTTATTATATAATGATTTTTTTTTTACAAATTTTGTAAAGTGGGCAGTGCCTCGCCCACTTTTAAGGGAGGCATTTTTGAAAATTCGACTGGTCGTAATTTTTAAACTGATTAGGGTAGAACGATGATATTTGGCGCAAAACATAATAGTATCGTTGGGAGTATACCTGATGAAACTGGAAAAAATCGCTCTCCAACCACGCCCACTTTCGATATCGAAAATTTCGAAAATCACATAATTTGACATACTTCGGTAACGGAAATGGCTAAAATGATATAGTTTGGTAGGATGAACCCCCTAGTCATTTTATTAAATTTTTAAAAGTAGGCATGGCATCGCCTACTTTTCAGGGAGGCATATTTGAAAATTTCACGGGTCATAACTTTTAAACTTCGGTAGAACGAAGAAATTGGTACAAGGTATACTAGTATAACAGGGAGCATACCTGATATAATTGGACGAAATCGCTTTCCGACCACGCCCACTTTCGATATGGAACATTTCTAAAATCACATAAATTGACATTATTCGGTAAGGTAAATAGCTAAGATAGTAAAAACTTTAGGTAAATCCTCCTAGGACCTATATCATTATTATCCCGTTCTGGAAATTACCGCTGGGTATTTAATGTTCGGTTCACCCGAACTTAGACTTCCTTACTTGTTTTTTTTAGCATTAAGTGTCAAGTTTAAATTGTTCCTATTTTTACCGTTACCGACTAGCTCTATAAAATAATTTTATCAAATTATTGTGCCAGGATAAATTTACCAAATAAATACAAATACAAATACAGACAGTAACGAAGTAACTTTGGCCACTTTGCAATCTACCTCTTTTCGGACGTTTGCGTTATAAAAAAGGGCGAGTATGGAATATTTATCGATTTCCGCCGATGGCACCACAAGAAGGTTGTCGCCAGAGTGTCACAGAAACTGGTGGGTTGGTTTCCATTAGAGTTTTTTATTCTGAAGTCAAAACCAGGGTACCGTCTTATCAAGGAAAATATGTGCCCGCGAAATGAAGTAATCAATTTATAAAAAAAAGTACAAACTTGTTTTGAACCGGTTCTGCATTTGAAACGGTTTCGTTTTTTTATTAAAATAACGGTTACGATTTAGTTTTCAGTTTCACAGCTGCCGAACCACTTTATGGTACTATTCGCATTGCCGATTTCATCAACCCCGTGACCGTGGTCGAAATGGATTTTAGACGTCTCTTGTGACAGACATTTCACCACGGGCATATTCTAAACCCCTAATCCGCAGGGGTCATGAATCGATTTTAATCGCTTACAGTTTCGTTTTCGGTCTAAGATCCAGTTGAAAAAATATTAGCCCATTCATATTAGCTAAACTGTGCCAGAGTCTAGCTAATCTGAACTCTAAACTCTATTTAAACGTGCAAGGAATTGAGGCAAGCGGTATTGTATTTATATGAAACAATTTTCTATTTCTTCACACTATTGAAAAAATTTAAAAATCTTAACCACGGGAAAACTCCAACAGAAAAGAGAGAACTGTCAAATTCACTATTACTTTGTTTAATGTACTTTGCTTGGAACTTACGTAGAAAATCAAAAATCATCAGACTTCTAAGTCAAGTAAAGTTGGGTAATCGATAACATACAAACTTCATATAACAGAACGCTAAGTGGCAGTTCCAAGTCATGCCAAGTCTATGCTAAGTATCGCTAATGGTTGCTTAAGGTAAGTGTCCCTAATTTCGCGGTAGTACGTTATTTCGTGGTATTTCGATTTTTTCTTTCAAACAAGGCATTGGGGGAATTTTTTTTTTCAAAAGGAAAATGTCATAATAAAGACGGGGTAAGTATTCATAAAAAATAAAATTAGTTTATAAAGCTTGTTAGAATGGCATTTTCATTTCATTTCCTTTCATTTATTAGCAGTCAATGGAATAAATCCTTACAGACTAAAAGATATTAAATAGTTCTTAAATTAAGTATATTAGGGTGGTCCTTATTTGTATGGAGGCAAACCGAACATGAGATATCCTTAGTCTCACCCCCTAAATCAATAGTAATATAGCCAAGGATATCATATAAATTTTTAGCACGATTGGAGACAGTTAAGGGGTGCCGCACGTCAGTCAAAGTTTATAGTCGATAGCACAATAGTCGAAAATATTATATTTAAATTTTGGTCCCGATGGGACACCGTTAAGGCATGTCGCAGAAGGGTGAAAGTTCAGATTAGCCTATAAGGTATAAAAAAAATACAAATTATTTTTTCTTATATTTCATACCGTAAATTGATAGAACTAAAGTCAAAGTAATCACTTATAAAATTTGGGTCCGATTGGACACCGCTTAGGCGTGTCGCACGGGGGTCAAAGCTCTGACTAGGTCTAAAAAAATTCAAATTTCTTTTATTTCATACTTTAAATTGATAGCAATAAAATCGAAGGAATCAAATATGAAATTTGGGTCCGATTGAACACCGTTAAGGCGTGTCGCACGGGGGTCAGAGTTCAGACTAGGTCTAAAAAATTCAAATTTCTTTTATTTCATACTTTAAATTGATAGCAATAAAATCGAAGGAAACACATATGAAATTTGGGTCCGATTGAACACCGCTTAGGCGTGTCGCACGGGGGTCAAAGCTCTGACTAGGTCTAAAAAAATTCAAATTTCTTTTATTTCATACTTTAAATTAATAGCAATAAAATCGAAGGAATCACATATGAAATTTGGGTCCGATTGAACACCGTTAAGGCGTGTCGCACGGGGGTCAGAGTTCAGACTAGGTCTAAAAAAATTCAAATTTCTTTTATTTCATACTTTTAATTGATAGCAATAAATCGAAGTTATCACATATAAAATTTGGGTCCGATTGGACACCGTTAAGGCATGTGGCACGGGGGTCAAATTCAAAATTAGCTTTTTATAACCCAAATCGATAATACTATAGTCGAAGATATCACATATAAAATTTACTTTCGATTGAAAACCGCTTAGCGGTATCGGAAGGGGGTCAAAGTTAAAAGAAAAGATAACAATATTTTTAATTACATAACCTTCGAGACCACCTGAACCTATGGGGGAAAATAATATTGAGTAAGAAATGGTCTGTGAAAAGCAACTTTTGGAGTTTTTGTCAATATTATAAGCAATTGAATTAGAAAAAATTAGTAGAGATCCCAAGTGGTCGGGACCGTAAGTTAATATTTCGTGTCAATATGGAATCGCGACAAAAAAATAAGATATATTTCGTGGGCTTCGCCGAAAGCCAAATTACCGGTGCCAAGCTGCCTTCTAATGGGCAAGTCTTGCGGGTTCTTTTCCACAATGTGAGAAAAACAATGCTTAGTGTTCATGAGAGTGCATCTCTTGTGGTAAAAGAGACGGAAGTGTTCTGGCAAAAAGCTCGCATTCCCATCACGCCTAGACCTAGTCTGAACTTTGACCCCCGTGCGACATGCTCTAGCGGGATCCAATCGGACCCAAATTTTATATGTGGTTACTTCTATTTTATTGCTATCAATTTAAAATATGAAATAAAAGAAATTTTAATTTTTTTTTACCTAGTCTGAACTTACCCCCGTGCGACACGCCTTAACGGTATCCAATCGGACCCAAATTTCATGTGTGATTACTTCGATTTTATTGCTATCAAATTAAAGTATGAAATAAAAGAAATTCGAATTTTTTAGACCCAGTCTGAACTTTGACCCCTGTGCGACACGGCTTAACGGTGTCCAATCGGACTCAAATTTTATATGTGATTACTTCGATTTTATTACTATCAATTTAAAGTATTAAATAAAAGAAATTTGAATTTTTTAGACCTAAATTTCATGTGTGATTACTTCGATTTTATTGCTATCAAATTAAAGTATGAAATAAAATAAATTTGAATTTTTTAGACCTATTCTGAACTTTGACCCCCGGGCGACACGCCTTAACGGTGTCCAATCGGACCCAAATTTCATGTGCGATTACTTCGATTTTATTACTATCAATTTAAAGTATGAAATAAAAGAAATTTGAATTTTTTAGACCTAGTCTGAACTTTGACCCCCGTGCGACACGCCTTAATGGTGTCCAATCGGACTCAAATTTTATATGTAATTACTTCGATTTTATTACTATCAATTTAAAGTATGAAATAAAAGAAATTTCAATTTTTTTAGACCTAGTCTGAACTTTGACCCGCGTGCGACACGCCTTAGCGGTGTTCAATCGGACCCAAATTTTATATGTGATTACTTTGACTTTAGTGCTATCAATCTACGGTATGAAATTAAAGAAAAAATAATTTGTATTTTTTTTAGACCTAATAGGCTAATCTGAACTTTGACCCTCCTGCGACATGCCTTAACGGTGTCCAATCGGGACCAAAATTTAAATATAATATTTTCGACTATTGTGCTATCTATTTTGGGTGTTAGATTAAAAAAAAATCATTTTTATTTTTGGAGTCTGCATAGGGTAATCTAAACTTTGACCTCCGTGCGGCACCCTTTAACCGTATCCAATCGGGATAAAAATTTATATGCGTTATATTTGACCATAATGGAACCGATCTAGGGGGTGAGACTGAAAAAAGTCGCATATTCGATCATAAGGACCACCCTAAAGTATATAGCTAAATGTATGAGACCTTAGAAAGCAGAGTTTAAAATATTTAAATAAACGGACCTTGGTAGTGAAAAATCCAAGGTAACCGTAATTAGTTAGTTATCATAACCTCTAACGAGATTTTAGCCAAACTTCTCTTTCCAACTTGTGGTGTGTTGCTTTTGAGTTTTCCTACAAGTTGGCGGTACCTACAGTTTTTTGCCGACTCCGAACGGCACTTGCAAAGCAAATGAATTTTTTGCTGAGAAACTTCTCATGGCCGAAATACACCCGGAGAGTTTGCCAAACTACTGCCGAGGGGCGACCCCGTTTAGAAAAATTCTTTTTCTAAATAATTTTTGATGCTACTTTTGCCGGGCATCGAACCGCCACGACTTGGTGTAGAAGGCCGAACACTTAACCGCTACACCACGGCGGCCGCCAACGTATAGCACGGGCAATAGGAGCATTACAGGCATAATTGGTTCTAAGATTATCCCCCTAAAAGGGATAGAAATTCCGGAGAGAACGTTGAGGAACATTAAATCGAAACCGCTCCAGCAGGTATGGACAGTCAATAAACCCATTAATAATGTTATAAGCAAAACTTAAGCAGATAATTGATCTACGATCCATCAAGGACTTAAGATGTAATAGCAGGAGCCGAGCAGAATAGGAAGGCATTGGTTCAGAAAACTTCAGAGCTCGAAGAGCATATTTAAGAAAGATCTTCTGTATACACTCAATTCTATTTACTGCTGTCAACTGACTTGGCCTCCAAATAAAAACTGCATATTCCAAACGCGACCTAACAAAGGACGTAAATAAGAGCTTGATCGTATAGGGATCTGAGAATTTGATGGCATTGAAAATGATTTAGCAGTTTAGTTTACATGATTGCTAAAAGAGAATTTACTATCAAAGATAACACCAAGATCTTTAATCTCAATGACGGACTGAAGCTCACAATTTGAAATTTTGTAAATCGTATGTAGTATATTAGTTGATTTCGCATAGGTTATGTGGAAACATTTGGTCGGATTCAAAGAAAGATGATATTTGGCGCACCATTGGTAGAGTTTGTCAATGTCATCTTGCAGTCTGGAGGCATCATCCCTTAATTGCTGAAAATAACTTTAAGTCATCAGCGTAAAGCAAGCAGTTTGCGAACGAGAAGCAAATAGTAATATCATTTATAAATAGAATAAAAAATAACGGACCTAAGATACTACCTTTGCCTGATAAATAAATAAGAGCCAATCCAAGAAAAGCCAGCTTTTCAATTAGAACTCTGTGAGAAACTCTGTCAAAAGCTTTAGAGAAATCTGTGTAGATGCAATCCACTTGAAAATGTGCAGAAAATGACTCACCACAGTATTCACAAATGACCGCTAGATTAGAGACAGTTGATCTGCCGGAAACAAATCCATGTTGATAGGGAGAAATGAGAGATTTTACAGCAAAACTAAGCTTTGCATTCACACCATGCTCAAAAATCTTGGATATCGTAGACAGTTTAGATATGGGCCTGTAGTTGCGGACATCGTTCTTGTTTCCACTTTTAAAAACAGGTGTAATGGAAGTGATCTTCCAATCACTGATGAAAGTCCCTGAAGATAAAGATTTATTGAAAATCAATCTTAACGGATGTATTAGAGCTGGACAGAATTTTAGCACTACTGGACACAAACTATCAACATCAGAACGAGAGGAAGATTTCAAATTGAGGATGGCTTTAATAATATCCTCTGAAGAGAGACATAGCGATCCAAAGTTAACAGCACAGTTCGGAAAGTTAACAGCACAGTTCGGAAATTCACATGTTTGATTACTGTTGTCTTCAGGGTCGAAATTCGATTTGAAGAACTCCGCAAATAAATTGGCTGTTTTAGTTGGAGAATTTGCAGAATTGTCCTCAAGAAAGACGCTCGTTGGAACACTGGCACAGCATTTTTTTGATTTGATATAGTTCCAGAAGGACTTCGGGTTCGATTTAATGTTTGAGTCAATGTTACGATTGTAATTGGTATAAAGATACTTATCCAAATTATTGAAACTTCTAAGATAAAACTTGTATTTAGTAAAGAACAAATGATTCTTCGTGCTTTTGAATTTCTTGAAGTATTTGTTTCTAAGATTCTTCAATTTCTTCAGGTCCCTTGAGTACCATGGCAATTTGTAGGGCTTTTTTTCCGAAAATTTTTTGTCATTGAAAATTGTTTTTATTTTTCCAATATATAAATATTTCTTATCTTGACTTTTTTTAAATTTTTATGTTTGTGATCTCTATTTGCGAGAAAAAAATTGCATACATACCACCCATTATAGAAATGCGATAACCGCTTATACAATTTGGGTTTTTTGGTAAATTTTTCCAGAAATTACCATTTATATAGGTCTGAATATCCTAATTTTTGATGATGTAAGATCGAAGTTGCGAAATTTTTTCAAACATAGTAGTCTATTTATCGGACTTCGGTAGATTACTTCTACAAATTTTAGTGATTTTTACCGTTTGAGACAAAGTTGCTGATAGACTCCCTATTTAAAATATAATAATCGACAACATACAGATTTGCAACCCGAGCCCCAAACAAGTCTAGACCAAATTGAATAGAAAAATCTGTAGAAAGCTCCGCGTCGAACAGAACGAACATGTAAAAATAAATTTCCTGATGATGGTTACCGAAGTGTAGCCGAAATATATCGAAAAAACTAAATAGAAACTTTGTTGTTTTTATTTTTTGAAGTTGAATTTCTGACCTCGAGCCGCCAAAAACCATTTATTATTTATAAAATACAGGTCGCCAAACAACTATCATAGAAAAATCAATATATATTTTTTCTTTAAATCAAATAAAAAATCCATATAAAGTGTCTTAAATATTGCTAAGTTATGGTTAAAGAAAAAAGCTAGAAAATCCTCAAACTTTTCTTGATCTAACCAGAATTTGTAATTTACCCCCACTAATAATAAATAATAGAAGTCATATTTCTGCAAAATGAACCTTTCAATCTTTCACCCAACAAGCTCCTCCTATTATTAGAGAAACTATTTTCACTCTCTCGCTCATTGCCCATACAACTTGAATTGGAGCGAACTGGTGTTGGTTCGAGAACAGCTCCGGGCTACAATTTTTTTTTTTTCATTGAAAATAGTTTTTTCTTTTTTAAAACATCTTTAGGTATATGAGTATTTCTAATCTTGATTTTTTATAAGCTCATTAAATTTTCATAAGACATATTTTTATATTTGTGATACTTTTTTCGGAAAAAAAAAATTACTGCGAATATTTTTCGTTAAGGGACAGCCATACGAAATAATAATTTTAGGTCATAAATATACATACATACCACCCATTATAGAAATAAGATAACCGCTTATACAATTTGGGTTTTTTGGTAAGTTTTTCCAAAAATTAAACTTTTCTTAAACATAGTGTTCTGTTTATCGCACTTCGGTAGATTATTTCTATAAATTTTGGAATATAAAAATCGACCATTTTTTCACAGGTCCTTAAATTTTGTACTAAACGAAGTGGTTAGAGGTCGTCTAAAATATTACTAAAGACAACAACTCATTTCTATTCATACAGATTTACAACCCGAACACCAAACAAGTCTAGACAAAATTGGACCACTTTTGAATAAAATAAAAATCAATATAGGTATGTACCTACATTTTTCGTTTTTCAAAAATCAAATCAAAAATCCATATAAAATGTCTTCTATATATATCAAAGAAAGTGGCGTTAGTACAAACACTTATAACTCAAGAACGCCTGCACCGATTTGGATGATGGACACAAATTCAGATTGTTCTCTGGCCAGAATCGAAGAATATCCCGAAAAATTTCCAAAAAAAAAAAAATTTTTTTAAAAAAGGAACAGTAAGTTTGATTGTTTTTGCGGTCAGTTTTCAATGAATTTATTTAGAGATCGTAGGCTAGTTTGACCTAATTTGGTTTGGTGCAAATAAACGCGTTTATTTCACCTTCTTGCCCAACCATCATCATCATTTATTGGCGCTTAACCGGCTAAGCGATTTTGGCCGTCGCCTATCAAAGCACGCCAGTCATTCCTTTTTAGCGATAACTGACGCCAATTGGAAACCCCAAGGGAGTTCAAGTCATCCTCCACCTGTTGTTTCCATCTCAGTCGAGGCCTCCCCCTTCTTCTGCTGCCGAATTCGGGTGACGATTGGAAAACCTTCTGGGCTGAAGCTTCTTTGTCCATTCGCATGACGTGACCCAGCCAGCGGAGCCTTTGGGCTTTAATTCGCTGGACTATGGTCAGATCTACAGATCTACGTAAAGCTCGTACAGCTCATCGTTAAATCTCCTTCGATACTCGCCGTCGGCATCACGGGAAGGACCATAAATCTTCCGGAGAACTTTTCTCTCAAATATTCCAAGGGCCATCTCATCTTCTCTTGACATTGTCCATGAATCTGAGCCATACATCAGGACAGGTATGATGAGAGACTTATAGAGCGTGATCTTTGTTCTTCGAGAGAGGACTTTACTTCTCAATTGCCTACTCAGTCCAAAGTAGCACTTGTTCGCAAGAGTGATTCTCCGTTGGATTTCTAGACTGATATTATTTTCGGTGTTAATGCTGGTTCCCAAATAGACGAAGTCCCTCACAGTTTCAAATTTGTAACTTTCAACAGTGACGTGGCTGCCAAGGCGCAGGTGCGCCGATTCTTTCTTTGATGACAGCAAATACTTCGTCTTGTCCTCGTTGACCGCAAGACCCACTTTTTTCGCTTCCTTATCCAGTCCAGAGAAGGCAGCGCTTACGGCGCGGTTGTTAAGGCCAATGATATCAATATCATCGGCATACGCCAGCAATTGCACGCTCTTGTAATAGATTGTACCATTGCGGTTTAGCTCTGCTGCTCGAATTATCTTCTCCAGCATCAGGTTGAAGAAATCGCACGAAAGGAAGTCGCCCTGTCTGAAGCCTCTTTTGGTTTCAAATGGCTCAGAGAGGTCCTTCCCGACTCTGACGGAGCTGTTAGTATTGCTCAACGTCATTTGGCAAAGCCGTATCAGCTTTGCAGGGAAGTCAAATTCAGACATGGCGGCATACAGGCAACTCCTTTTTGCGCTGTCAAAAGCGGCTTTGAAATCGACAAAGAGATGGTGTGTGTCGATTCTTTTATCATGGGTCTTCTCCAGGATTTGGCGTATCGTGAAAATCTGGTCGATGGTAGACTTACCAGGTCTAAAGCCACACTGATAAGGTCCAATCAGCTTGTCTACGATGGGCTTCAGTCTTTCACACAACACGCTAGAAAGAACCTTATATGCGATATTAAGAAGGCTGATTCCGCGGTAGTTGGTGCGGTTAGCGGGATCGCCTTTCTTGTGGATTGGGCAGAGCACACTTAAATTCCAATCTGGAGGCATGCACTCGTCTGACCATATTCTGCATAAGAGCTGATGCATGCTTTTTACCAGCTCCCAACGTTTCGCTGAATATTCCAGCTTCATCAGGGGCTACACTATTTATTTTTTCCGCAAAAGATAAAAAAGGATTACATATAAACATCTATGAACATAAGCAAACAGAAGATTACATATAAACATGTAAAGCAACAAATTTCACTTACAATAATAATAACAATAAGAACACTTAAGAACTAATCATCCGTACCACCTTGCGTGGTAGTTTTGTCATTACTAAATCTATTTGTTAAACATAACATGTAAGCAGCGCCTATGCAGTCATAGTCTTCTTTTTTGTTGATCGTCTTTTCTCTGTTTCTCAATATGTGCAAGCTTTCCAATGTGTATCTGGTCAATTCTCGTTTTTCCTTATCAATAATTTTGGTGTTGTTGAAATCAGCTGAATGGCCACTGCTAATTATATGTTGTGAGAGCGCTGTGCTTGGCTTTTGTTTTTTGACGTCTGCTTTGTGTTCGGCTATTCGTACCGCGAGTTCCTCAATCCTCAAAGCCTACATTTTGCCCGGCTTCACCACTTTTTTTTTTTTTTTTTTTTAATCAATATACCTACAATTTTTTTTTTTTAACTCAAATCAAATATCAATATAAAATGTCTTTTTAAATATTTCTAAGCTATGGTTAAGGAAAAAAGCTAGAAAACCCTCAAACTCTTTCTGCATAAGGCTAGATTTTGCGAGGTTTAACCACTTTTGAATAATTTTTTTTTTTAAATAAACATACCCACATTTTTTTTTTAATCAAATCAAAAATCGATATGAAATATCTTTTTAAATATTTCTAAGTTATGGCTAAGGAAAAAACTAGAAAATCCTCAAACTAATTTTGCAAAAGGCTACATTTTGCCCGGTTTCACCACTTTTGAATAATTTTTTTTTTTTTTAAATCAATATACCTACAATTTTTTTCAAAAGTCAATATAAAATGTCTTTTTAAATATTTCTAAGTTATGGTTAAGGAAAAAAGCTAGAAACCCCTCAAACTGTTTTTGCATAAGGCTAGATTTTGCGAGGTTTAACTACTTTTGAATAACTTTTTTTTTAAATCAACATACCCACATTTTTTTTCAAAAATCAAATCAAAAATCGATATGAAATGTCTTTTTAATTATTTTCAAGTTATGGCTAAGGAAAAAAGCTAGAAAATCCTCAAACTAATTTTGCTAAAGGCTACATTTTGCCCGGTTTCACCACTTTTGAATACATTTTTTTAAAAATCAATATACGTAGAATTTTTTTCAAAAATCAAATCAAAAATCAATATAAAATGTCTTTTTAAATATTTCTAAGTTATGGTGAAGGAAAAAAGCTTGAAAACCCTCAAACTGTTTTTGCACAAGGCTAGATTTTGCCCGGTTGAACCACTTTTGAATAACTTTTTTTTTTAAATCAACATACCCACATTTTTTTCAAAAATCAAGACAAAAATCGATATGAAATGTCTTTTTAAATACTTTAAGTTATGGTTAAGGAAAAAAGATAGAAAAACCTTTAACAGTTTTTGCAAAAGGCTAGTTTTTGGTCGATTTTACCACTTTAAATACATTTTTTTTAAATCAATATACCTACATTTTTTTTTTTTTAATCAAATCAAAAATCAATTTAAAATGTCTTCTAAATATTGCTAAGTTATGGATAAAGAAAAAAGCTAGAAAAACCTTTAACTGTTTTTGCAAAAGGCTAGATTTGCGCTAACCAGCATTTGTAATTTACCAATACTAAAAAATGAAAAATAGCCATGTATAATAAATTTCTGTAAATAGAACTCATATTTCTACAAAATGAATTTCATTCTTTCACTAATAAGCTCCTCCTATTATTAGAGAAATTATTTTCACTCCCTCGCTTATTGAGTACTTGGTTCCATTATTTATATTAATAGTCTAACTTTTTGTTGGTATATTGTTAATTTTTGAAATTCTGGTTCTCATAAAGCCTAATTGCAGAATTTGATAACTGCTTTGTGCATAAGGTAATGGCGCGGCGGTGAGCGTATGGAATACGGTGTGCACAGGTGCAAGACCCGGTTGCGGAATATTCTTTTTTTTTTCTTAAATTATGTTTTTTTTTTATATTAAAAAACCTTTAATCTTAACTATTACAATTTACTTAATTTTCAACCTTATATTTTTTTGTTCTTCACCTTCTCAAAACGATCGCATAAATTATTGGCTATTTGTTAAGCACATTCTCATCATTCGATTATTCAAGTGCAACATAAAATCTCGAAAATCGAATATTTGCATGGCATTTGCCATAAATAATTTTGGAAAGGGCTACTGTAATTTAATATCTATTATATTAATAGGCTAACAAATTTTACATATAAATATTTGCCAAGCTTAAACCCATACTAAATATGCATAAATATTTATGAAATGCATACGGATTTGTTGGCATACCTCTAAGGCAGTGCACAATTATCGAATATATAACCAATACTGCTTCATTTATCTGTAATAAGCGAATGAAAATTTCTCATGCCACTTGAATTGGTTATCTGACAATCGGCCAAAATTTTTTTCTTTTTTGTCATTGAAAATTGTTTTTATTTTTTATATATTTTTATATTTCTAATCTTGACTTTTTAAAATTTTTAAAAAAATAATATTATCACAAACATAATCTCTATTTTCGAGAAAAAAAAATTTGGTGCGAATATTTTTAAATATAAATGGTACGTAGGTAGGTAGGTTGCGGTGGCTGCTAGCAGACAGCTAGCATACGTAGGCCCCGAAGGTCCCGTTGTGATACCACGTGGATCTGGATGACCCCCTACTCGAACCACTTTGTGGATTCCGCGAACCGCAGAATATCCTTCGGCTTAATGGACGATACCTCGCCGAGGTGATTAAGAATACCAAACCCCAGCTATTTTAACCTAAAGCGCCTCAGCGCAGGACACTCACATAGGAGATGCCTCACAGTTTCGGGCTCCTCCTCGCCTCTGCATCTTCTGCAGAAGTCATTAAAGGAAATGCCTAACCTTTCGGCATGTCTGTCCAAGCCTATATGCCCCGTCAGAATCCCCATTAATAAAGGGAGCTTCTCCCTCCTAAATTTGAGTGGGTCTCCCGACCTACTCGCACTAATCTCTGGCCATACCAGTTTTACATGACTGCAAGTGCTGATGTTATCCCATCTGTCACTTGCTTGTTGGAGGAACTTTTTCCTCGTTAAGAGCTTACTGGTCGCGAGCGGCATGCCTAAACCCTTCCAGGACTGCGAAAGTGGAGCGGATGTGCCCTCTCTAGCAAGCTCGTCTGCCATCTCGTTTCCCGGTATGTCGCAGTGTCCAGGCACCCATACCAAGTGGATCGAGAGTTGCTCAGCCATCTCGTTGAGAGATTTGCGGCAGCTCTCCACAGTCCTGGAATTACATTTATTAGCCCCCAGCGCCCTGAGAGCTGCTTGACTATCTGATAAGATGTAAACATCACCATTATTGATGTCTGCTTTCTTCAGAAATTCCACAGCTTCCTGTAAAGCAGACACTTCTGCCTGAAAGACACTGCAGTGGTCGGGCAATCTAAAGCTAAGATTGAGGCTCAGCTGAGGAGCGTACACTCCTCCTCCAACCTTGTTATCAAGTTTTGAGCCATCTGTGCATATATGCATTGAGCCGTTGTCTTGGGAAGGTCCTCTGTCCCATAAATCTCTTTCCGGAATTAAGATTTGATATTTCTTCTCGAAACAGTACTTCGGTATACAGTAGTCAGAACAGTACATGGGGAGATTATTCAGGATGGATGAATGGCCTTCCCCAAAGGATCCCCATCCTGGTAAGTTTCTCAGTCGTAAAGCGGAACATGCCGCAAATAGTTTACCGCACAAGTCAATCGGTAAGCTGTTTAAGATTGCATTCAGTGCGTCTGCCGCTGTTGTTCGTAGCGCCCCACTAACACATATGAGCGCACTTCTCTGCACTCTTTGGAGTATGATGGTATTGGAGCTCTTCTCCAGACCCGTCCAGCAGACTAGGACTCCATACAGAAGAATTGGTCTAACCACCGCAGTATAGAGCCAAAGTGTAATTTTGGGGGACAACCCCCATTTTTGCCCTATGGCACCCCTACAAGAGTATAAGGCCACTAGTGCCTTTCTAGCACGGATGTTCTCTTTCCATGAAAGCTTTTTATCAATGATTACCCCCAGGTACTTAGCGGAGTCACCCAGTTTGAGGGTAGTATTACCTAATACTGGTAGTTGCAGCGCCGGAATTTTGTATTTCCTGGTGAACAGAACCAGTTCTGTTTTGGCCGGGTTAACACCTAGGCCTTTGTTACCTGTCCACTTTTCAACTAATCTAAGGTTTCTCTGCATAATGTCACAGGGCGTTTGTGGAAACTTACCACTCACAACCACCGCAAGGTCGTCCGCATAAGCTATGACTTTGACCCCCCTCCCTCCCCAGGCTTTCCAGAAGTCCGTTGATTGTGGCTACCCATAGAAAAGGAGAGAGGATTCCACCCTGCGGCGTGCCTGTGTTGACTACCTTGTCCACCGACACCCCGGCTAGGTCTGCATGCACCCTTCTACACGTCAGAAGTTGGTTCACGAAGGACACTAGCCACGGTTCGATGCCCAGGGCCGTCAGAGCCGCCGTGATCGCTTCCGGTGTGACGTTGTTGAAAGCCCCCTCAATATCCAAGAAGGCTACTAATGTAAATTCCTTATTAGCTAAAGATTTCTCGATATGTGTAACGATCTCGTGCAACGCTGTCTCCGAGGATCTACCTTTCATATAGGCATGCTGCGATGATACGATTTTGCTCTCTAGCTTCTGTCTAAAGTGTGGCTCTATAAGCCGCTCCAGAACCTTGAGTTGTAAGGACGCCAGACTGATAGGTCTGAAGTCTTTTGGACCAACATGAGATGTTTTACCTGCCTTAGGTATGAAAGTTACCCTGGAATTTTTCCATGGGTTGGGAATGTGGCAATAGGTTAACACAGCCCTATATATAGCCTGCAGCCAAGGGATACACTGTTCCATGGATTGCTGAAGTTGAATGGGTGCTATGCCATCTAGCCCCGGATCTTTGAACGGCTTAAATGATCGAATGGCCCATTCTATTCGTTCGTTGGTGAGGTACTGCCCCGGGTCAAGTTCTTCCTGACTGATATCTGGTTGATACCTAAAGTCGTTTTCTGCATCTGGAAAATGGGTGTTTGGGAGAAGTTGCAATGTTTCCTCTCCCGTGTTTTTCCAGGACCCGTCTTGCTTTTTCAAACATCCCGGTCCGATACGGGGTGACTTTGATAGAACTTTCCTCAACCTAGAACCCTCTGAAGCCGATTCTATACCGCTACAGAAATCTCTCCAGGAAGTTCTTTTTGATTTCCTAAGTTCCCTTTTATAATCTTTCAGGTGCTCCTTATAAGCTTCCCATTCTGAAACCTCCCTCGAGGCCTTAGCCCTATTGAAAGCTTGTCTACAAAGTTTTCTATATACATCTAGCTCGGGATTCCACCAGGGTGGTTTTTGCTTACCCCTAACCTTTTTGATCGGACAGGCTTTATCTAAAGCTACCGGACATGCGCTGGTGAACTTAGCCACCATGTCCTCAACTTCTGTAATGTCCCTAGGTACATCAGGATTATAGTCTGAAAGATACTATTATATTAACAAATATTTAACAAATTTTACATATAAATATTTGCCAAGCTTTATGAAATGCATATGGATTTGTTGGCATACCTCTAAGGCAGTGCACAATTATCGAATATATAACCAATACTGCTTCATTTATCTGTAATGAGCGAATGAAAATTTCTCATGCCACTTGAATTGGTTACCTGACAATCAATTTGTAAATAAAGCGCTAGCCCAGTGGGAAGCGTCAGGGGGTATATATTTCTAATCTTGACTTTTTAAAATTTTTATAAACAATATTATCACAAACATAATCTCTATTTTCGAGAAAAAAAAATTTGGTGCGAATATTTTTAAAATACATACATTCCACCTATTATAGAAATGCTATAACCGCTTATACAATTTCTGTTTTTTTTTTTGGTAAATTTTTCAAAAAATTACCATTAATATAAGTCTGACTGCTCTAATTTTTGAAGATGTAAGCTGCAATTTGCGAATTTTTTTCAATTTCAGTAGATTATTTCGATAAATTTCACAATTTCTATCGAGTGAGATAGAGTTGCTGATAGATTCCTTATTTAAAGTATAAAAATCGACAAAATATTTTATGGATACTTAAATTTTGAACTAAACCAGGTGATAAGCGGAAATCTTAAATTTTACTGAAGACAACAAATAATTTCTTTTCATATGTATATATGTATTAACTTTTAAAAGGGCAGATTTGCAACCCGAGCCCCAAACAAGTCTAGACCAAATTGAATAGAAAAATTAATATATATTTTTTCTTTAAATCAAAAGAAAAATCCATATAAAGTGTAAATATTGTTAAGTTATGGTTAAAGAAAAAAGCTAGAAAACCCTCAAACTTTTTTTGACCTAACCAGAATTTGTAATTTACCCCCACTAAAAAGTTTTATAAACACGCCATGTATAACCCAGCAAACCATAAGAGCTCTAAATGAGCGCATATGGGACTCTTTCCTCTGAGCGCTCACATTCATAATGAGTTCATAAAACAATCATAAACAGTCATAAAATGCTCGTATTTGAGTGGCTTTTCCTATGAAACTGGTCATTCATAAATGACCTCTCAGTCTTATGCATAAAAGATTCTTTTTCGAATGTTTTTATGAGCTCTGAAAAGAGTGCATGAATGATTTTATGTACGAATTAAGAGCTTCATTTTCTTTTTAATTTTTATTAATTTCCTTCCTATTTTAATTTTCCCTTTCCTTTCTCATGGGAGAAGATTCCCTTTTCCTATCCCTTGCACTTTAAATTTTCCAATTAAATATGTAGAAACAAATATGTAGGTAAACATTCATTGCATATGTAACATTCAGATATTGTTCATTATTTATTTTCTTACAAAAACTTATTTCAAAAAGAAAAATCATAACGTACTTGAATCCAAATAATGAAAGTAAGAGGTATTTATAGGGGCACACTCAGAAAAACTCATTAAACAATCATTTTTATGTACATGCTCATAAAAACTCACATAACGATCATAATTATGGGCATGTTCTCAAAACACTCATGAAAAGGCTCATATTAGAGCTCAGATTTAAGAGTGCTCCGAAGCTGGTTTGCTGGGAATACATTTTTTTAAAATACAACCCATACTTCTGTAAATTGAATGTGTAACTATTTTCGTTCTCTCGCTCATTAATACTCTTTAATATTACACGAACTCATATTTCCAAATTTCCACCCCTTCAAAATAAACGTCAAGCCAATTTCATACTCATATCTATTTATATACACACATACATATCTGCGTAAACACTCCAATTCTCTCGCTCATTGAGTTCAAACAGTAGGTTAGGCGTTGAACTCATATGTATATTGAAATGTTACACTCCAAATAGATGGCGTCGGCGCGAATAGCCAATTTGTTTCCGCATGAGAGTTGACCCAATATGTGTTGTTATGTACCAAAGGATTAAAAAAAGTGACAATTTGTTTTTCTCATATCTCGCACACTTTATTATAAACGAAAATAGCTTAAAAATAAAATTTTTAGGAAAGAAGCAATCAATGTTTTAACTTTCTGTATTGAAATTCATAAAGAAAAAAAATGTAATTAGATTGAAATAGATACACCCATTGCCGTCAATTTTATATAAAATGAAATTTTGCTTTTTTAAAAAAATAAAAATCAAACATCTTTTTCGTAGAATTCTATAATAAAAATGAGATAACAATGGTCGCCATTTATTCCAAAGTGTTAATAAAAAAAAAATAAAAAAAATGAAAAACTAATAATGTTATATTGTTGTGCCATAAAATCCCGAAAAACTTAAATTTTCAATTACATATATTTATAATAAAATGTAATTTAACTATACAATTTTTTGGGAAAACGTAATCAAAATTATATTTTTTCCATAAAACTCTAATATGTATGTATATACGTATGTATCTATATAGAGATTCAAAAGCCCAATAAAGCTTCACTTAATCGTAGAATTCCATATTAAAAAAATTTATTCAAGGAATTGATTATGGACAGAACACCAAGGGCAAGAGAAGTTGCAGGCTGAATTGGGTATCTTGAAACCGCTAGAACTGCTCGGAAAAATTCCGATGTATTAGATTTGTTTAAAATGAAATTCTACAAAGTTTTATGTTTTCATAACACCATTTTAAAATGTGAAATAGGGCAACCATGGTCAAACTTTTAATTTGAAAAAAATATGTCGCAATCAAAGTTAGCTGTCCTACCACCAAACAAAAAAAATGTTAAAAAAAAATAAAATAATAATTCAATATGGTTACTGTTGTTGGAGTACCAAGCTTATTTTGAGAAATTTGTATATGTGTGTAAACTACCAGCAATGGAAATATTTTGATTCTCTCGCTCTTTGAGAGTTAGAGTAATAGCCAAAGATGACTTGATGTGAAACTCTCTCGCGCGCCACCTATCGGGGGTACTGATTATGTGTTGCGACTTGGCAGCACTGCATAATCAAGGAACATCTGCCAGCAGAAGCAGCGAAAAATCTGGTTACCAGATGAAATATATTGACAGAAAACAGTAGGTTTTTTATTTGAGATTTGGGATTTTAGTTAAAAAGGCGGTAAGAACGTAATAAATAAGAATATAAATGATAATCACAAGGAAATGTGTCGTAGGATTTGCTGATGGCCAAAGTTTACTTTAATTTGCCTATTAGCGCGAATAATATCGTTTTGAAATTGAGCAGGTATTTCGATGGTAAATTGGTTATTTGCTTCAAATATCAACATCAAGGTAAAATAACCAAAGTTTAAATCAAAATGCCCAAATATTATCTTCGCAATACTGGCACCACTGGACACTGTTATAAAAAATTACACGATTAGAGCGCTCTCAGAGAGCAATAAGTTTCGGATCAAGTCATCTTTGGTAATAGCGTCCAACTCATATTTCGAAGTTGGCTGAACTTCAAAGGAAACCACTCTTTATCTTCATTCTCTCCCTCATTAAACACGTCGTATTATGAGAGTGAAATTATTTTCACTCCCTCGCTCATTGAGTACTTACATATAAATATTTGCCAAGCTTAAATCCATACTAAATATGAATAAATATTTATGAAATGCTTATGGATTTGTGGGCATACTTCTAAGGCAGTGCACAATTATCGAATATATAACCAATACTGCTTCATTTATCTGTAATAAGCGAATGAAAATTTCTCATGCCACTTGAATTGGTTATCTGACAATCAATTTGTATATGATAGCCCAGTAGGAAGCGTCAGGGGGTAGTGGTCGAGCGGTTGATGGTTCGATTACAGTTACAGCTATCGGTCAAAATTTTTTTCTTTTTTGTCATTGAAAATTGTTTTTATATTTTATATATTTTTATATTTCTAATCTAGACTTTTTAAAATTTTTATAAACAATATTTTTATGTTTGTGATCTCTATTTTCGAGAAAAAAAAATTTGGTGCGAATATTTTTAGTTTACGGAAAGCCATGTGAAATAATAATTTTAGATCATAAATATACATACATACCACCCATTATAGAAATGCTATAACCGCTTATACAATTTCTTTTCTTTTTTGTAAATTTTTCAAAAAATTACCATTAATATAAGTCTGATTGCTCTAATTTTTGAAGATGTAATTTTTCTCAAACATAGTAGTCTATTTATTGGACTTCGGTAGATTACTTCTATAAATTTTAGTTATTTCTACCGTTTGAGACAAAGTTGCTGATAATATGTACTTAAAAGTTGAACTAAACCAAGTGGTTAGCGGTCGCCTTAAATTTTACTGAAGGCAACAACTGATTTCTATTCACATGTACAAATGTATTAACTTTTAAAAGGGCAGATTTGCAACCCGAGCCCCAAACAAGTCTAGACCAAATTTAATAGAAAAATCAATATATATTTTTTCTTTAAATCAAATAAAAAATCCATATAAAGTGTTTTAAATATTGCTAAGTTATGGTTAAAGATAAAAGCTAGAAAATCCTCAAACTTTTTTGACCTAACCAGAATTTGTAATTTACCAACACTAAAAAGATGAAAAAAAGCCATATATAATAAATTTCTAAAAATAGAACTCATATTTCTATATAATGAATTTTGTTCTTTCACTCAATAAAAAAAAAATTAGAGAAATTATTTTCACTCCCTCGCTCATTGACTACTTGGGTCCATTATCTATTATATTAATAGGCTAACAAATTTTATATATAAATATTTGCCAAGCTTAAACCCATACTAAATATGCATAAATATTTATGAAATGCATATGGATTTGTTGGCATACCTCTAAGGCAGTGCACAATTATCTAATATATAACCAATCCTGCTTCATTTATCTGTAATAAGCGAATGAAACTTTATCATGCCACTTGAATTGGTTATCTGACAATCAATTGGTACATAAAGCGATAGCCCACTGGGAAGCGTCGGGGGTAGTGGTCGAGCGGTTAATGGTTCAAGTACAGCTATCGGCCACATTTAATTTTTTTATTTTTTGTCATTAAAAAAATAGTTTTTATTTTTTCAATATATAAATATTTCTTATCTTGACTTTTTTAAATTTTTATGTTTGTGATCTCTATTTTCGAGAAAAAAAATTGCTGAATATTTTTAGTTGACGGAAAGCATATGCATACATACCACCCATTATAGAAATGCGATAACCGCTTATTCAATTTTGGTTTTTTTGTCTAATTTTTGATGATATAAGATCGAAGTTGCGAAATTTTTTCAAACACAGTAGTCTATTTATTGGACTTCAGTAGATTACTTCTATAAATTTTAGTGATTTCTACCGTTTGAGACAAAGTTGCTGATAGACTCCCTATTTAAAATATAAAAATCGACAACATATTTAATATGTACTTAAATTTTGAACTAAATCAAGTGGTTAGCGGTCGTCTTAAATTTTACTGAAGGCAACAACTGATTTCTATTCATATGTTCATATGTATTAACTTTTAAAAGGGCAGATTTGAATAGAAAAATTAATATATATTTTTTCTTTAAATCAAATAAAAAATCCACATAAATTGTCTTAAATATTGCTAAGTTATGGTTAAAGAAAAAAGCTAGAAAATCCTCAAACTTTTTTTGACCTAACCAGAATTTGTAATTTACCCCCTCTAAAAAGATTTAAAAACACGCCTGTATAATAAGTTTCTATAAAAAACACTCATTTTCTGCAAAATGAACCTTTCAATCTTTCACTCAACAAGCTCCTCCCTTTATTAGAGAAACTATTTTCATTCTCTCGCTCATTGCCCATACAGCTTGAATTGGTGATTTGACAATAAATTCGTAGATAAAGCAGTAGAGCAGTGGTTAGCGCAGCGGATAGCGAGCGAACTGTTGTAGGTTCGAGAACAGCTCCGGGCTACAATTTTTTTTTTTTTCATTGAAATAGTTTTTTCTTTTTTAAAACATCTTTAGGTATATGAGTATTTCTAATCTTGATTTTTCATAAGCTCATTAAAATTTCATAAGACATATTTTTATATTTGTGATACTTTTTTTGGAAAAAACTTACTGCGAATATTTTCATAAATATACATACATACCACCCATTATAGAAATGAGATAACCGCTTATACAATTTGGGTTTTTTGGTAAGTTTTTCCGAAAATTAAATTTTTTTTAAAAATACCCTCATATTCATAAAAAATAAAATTGGTTTATAAAGCTTTTTAAAATGACATTTTCATACAAATTGTGAATAATAAGAGCCATGATATAAAAAAATAAAGGTATTTTCACTTTGACATAAACTGTGTTAGTTGTCATTCCTATCTTTTGCCAGTTGATCACAGAGCGCTGCCACCTCAACAAATAATTTTTTGCTCATTTTTTTTTTTAATTTTGGGGATTTTTATATAGGAAAAAAACAAGGTTTGTAAAGTAAAAATACTTACAAAATAGGATACATAAAGCTGCTTTAAAATTTGTAAATGGTTCAAAAAATATCTCTGCTTCAAAAATGCGTATTAGAAACCATATTTACCTAAAAATAACGTTTAAAAAACCTTTTACGTCGTACTAATGCGACAAAACCTTTCGATTTAAGTGTTGAGAGATTAAGGACCGTTTTCGAAAAGCCGGTTAATGCTAATTGCGATTAATTTGACTAACTAAAAAAAAAATACGTCAATTAAATCCCAGTTAGCGTTAAGCGTATATTGTGAAATCGGCCCTATGGATATATTCTTACACCTGTACACAAAAAAAGTTCGGATATAACTTACCATCAGCAAAAGCACCAAATAACCACACTTAAAATACATTTTTTAGTATTTATGTTGTCATTTTTTTAAATTTTTTTTTGGATGCATTTTCATTTTTCTTATCATTATATTTCCTATTCAAAAATTAGTGAAAATCCCGAGCCTTGAGATGTCTGCCTGAAGTTTTTGCCATGGGATGAAGTCTAGAAATAATTGAAATTACTTAAGCGTAGTGCCCTACGAAACTTGTGAAAGATCCGTCATTTAAAAACAGTAAAAGTGGGACAAACAATAGAAAGCAAATTAATAGGAAAATAAAAGTTTCTGAACCTTGAGGTGTCTGGCTGAAGTTTTTGCCATGGAATGATGTCTAGAAATGCTTGATTCAACTTAAGGATAGCATTTTACGACACATGTGTGAAGATCTGCTATTTAAAAGTAGCCACAGTTTGTCAAACCCCTGTTAAACATGTGAAAGCGCAGTGAAAAGTAGTGAAATTTCCCAAGTTTTGAGGTGTCTGGCTGAAGTATTTGCCATGGGACGAAGTCAAAAAATGCCTGATACTACTTGAGGGTAGTATTCTACAAAAAATGAGAAAATATTGGGTAGTTAAAAGCATTCAAAGTGACCCAAATGTGTGAAATTGGTAAAACAGGCGTGAGCCTTGTCACTGGTACGGGTCTAACAACACTTGATACTGACGCGGGGTAGTAATCTACGTCAAATATGTGAAAATCATCCATTATAAAATAAGGGAAGTTAGGGTCATTTTTTGGCGACTTTGACCCCCGATTCCTAGGCCCTTGTCATAGGTACAGCTTTGAAATTTTCCCATTCTTTCTGGATTCAGGGAGGGCTATCGATCGGTATTGGTTTCATCCATTATAAAATAAATGACGCTTTTAGGCTCTGGGATCTCGCTCTAAACCTTGAAATTTTGCTGCTGCTAAATATGCAGCTCATCTATGTATGAAAATAAATAAATGCGTTATTAGTATCTGTGCAAAAATGCAAAAACTAGATGTGCTTTTACTTACCTTCGCTTCATTTTAGAAAAATATTTTTCTAGATACACACTACATTGTGAAATTTAATAAATTATTTCAATAAACTTCAAATTTTTTTCCGTTTGAAGTTTAAATCGGTTCTTTTTTGGTATGAAAATATGGTAGCTCATTTTCAAAAGGAAACGTCACTAACACGGTTTATGTCAAATGAGGGCAATGGCGATCAAGAAGAAGAAGTAGAACTACCTCTATATTCTTCTACCATGATAAGAGCTTAATAAACCTTTTATATTTTTTATGAATAAGGGTGATATTGTTCTGTTTATCGGACTTCGGTAGATTATTTCTATAAATTTTGAAATATAAAAATCCATAATTTTTCACAGGTCCTTAAATTTTGTACCAAACGAAGTGGTTAGAGGTCAACTAAAATATTACTAAAGACATTTTGCCCCCGTTTAAAAAACCCTCAAACTGTTTTTGCATAAGGCTAGATTTTGCCCGGTTTAACCAATTTTGAATAACTTTTTTTTTAAATCAACATACCCACATTTTTTTCAAAAATCAAAGAAAAAATCGATATGAAATGTCTTTTTAAATATTTCTAAGTTATGGTTTAGGAAAAAGGCTAGAAAATCTTCAAATTATTTTTGCAAAAGGCTTCATTTTGCCCGGTTTCACCACGTTTGAATATTTTTTTTTTTAATCTATACGTACTATTTTTTTCAAAAATCAAATCAAAAATCGATAAGAAATGTATTTTTAAATATTTTTAAGTTATGGTTAAGGAAAAAAGATAGAAAACCCTTTAACAGTTTTTGCAAAAGGCTAGATTTTGGCTGATTTTACCACTTTGAATAAATTTTTTTTTTTTTAAATCAACATACCTACATTTTTTTTTTTAATCAAATCAAAAATCAAATTAAAATGTCTTCTAAATATTGCTAAGTTATGGATAAAGAAAAAAGCTAGAAAAACCTTTAACTGTTTTTGCAAAAGCCTAGATTTGCCCTAACCAGCATTTGTAATTTACCAACACTAAATAATAAATTTCTATAAATAGAACTCATATTTCTACAAAATGAATTTCATTCTTTCACTCAATAAGCTCCTCCTATTATTAGAGAAATTATTTTCACTCCTTCGCTCATTGAGTACTTCGGTCCATTATCTATTATATTAATAGGCTAACAAATTTTACATATAAATATTTGCCAAGCTTAAACCCATACTAAATATGCATAAATATTTATGAAATGCATATGGATTTGTTGGCATACCTCTATTTTCGAGAAAAAAAATGGCTGAATATTTTTAGTTGACGGAAAGCATATGCATACATACCACCCTTTATAGAAATGCGATAACCGCTTATTCAATTTGGGGTTTTTGTCTAATTTTTGATGATATAAGATCGAAGTTACGATATTTTTTCAAACACAGTAGTCTCTTTTTCGGAATTCGGTAGATTACTTCTATAAATTTTAGTGATTTCTACCGTTTGAAACAAAGTTGCTGATAGACTCCCTATTTAAAATACAAAAATCGACAACATGTTTAATATGTACTTAAATTTTGAACTAAATCAAGTGGTTAGCGGTCGTCTTAAATTTTACTGAAGGCAACAACGATTTCTATTCATATGTACATATGTATTAACTTTTAAAAGGGCAGATTTGCAACCCGAGCCCCAAACAAGACTAGACCAAATTGAACAGAAAAATTAATATATGTATATGTTTTCTTTAAATCAAATAAAAAATCCATATAAAGTGTCTTAAATATTGCTAAGTTATGGTTAAAGAAAAAAGCTAGAAAATCCTCAAACTCTTTTAGACCTAACCTGAATTTGTAATTTACCCCCTCTAAAAAGATTTAAAAACACGCCTGTATAATAAATTTCTATAAAAAGAACTCATTTTCTGCAAAATGAACCTTTCAATCTTTCACTCAACAAGCTCCTCCTTTTATTAGAGAAACTATTTTCATTCTCTCGCTCATTGCCCATACAGCTTGAATTGGTGATTTGACAATAAATTCGTAGATAAAGTAGTAGAGCAGTGGTTAGCGCATCGGATAGCGAGCGAACTGTTGTAGGTTAGAGAACAGTTCCGGGCTACAACTTTTTTTCATTGAAAATAGTTTTTTCTTTTTTAAAACATCTTTAGGTATATGAGTATTTCTAATCTTGATTTTTTATAAGCTCATTAAAATTTCATAAGACATATTTTTATATTTGTGATACTTTTTTCGGAAAAAACTTACTGCGAATATTTTCATAAATATAAATACATACCACCCATTATAGAAATGAGATAACCGCTTATACAATTTGGGTTTTTTGGTAAGTTTTTCCAAAAATTAATTTTTTTTTAAACATACCCTCATATCATAAAAAATAAAATTGGTTTATAAAGCTTTTTAAAATGACATTTTCATACAAATTTATGAATAAGGGGGATATTGTTCTGTTTATCGGACTTCGGTAGATTATTTCTATAAATTTTGAAATATAAAAATCCATAATTTTTAACAAGTCCTTAAATTTTGTACTAAACGAAGTGGTTAGAGGTCAACTAAAATATTACTAAAGACAAGAAATCATTTCAATTCATCCAGATTTACAACCCGAACACCAAACAAGTCAAGACAAAATTTGACCACTTTTGAATAAAAAAAAAAAATCTATATAAAAGTCTTTTTAAATATTTCTAAGTTATGGTTAATGAAAAAACCTAGAAAACCCTCAAACTGTTTTTCTAAAAGGCTACATTTTGCCCGGTTTCAATATACCTACATTTTTTTTTTTTTTTTTTCCAAAAACAAATCAAAAATCAATATAAAATATCTTTTTAAATATTTTCAAGTTAGGGTTAAGGAAAAAAGCCAGAAAACTCTCAAACTGTTTTTGCATAAGGCTAGATTTTGCGAGGTTTAACCACTTTTGAATAACTTTTTTTTGTTAAATCAACATACCCACATTTTTTTTTTTTAAATCAAATCAAAAATCGATATGAAATGTCTTTTTAAATATTTCTAAGTTACGGCTAAGGAAAAAATCTAGAAAATCCTCAAAGCCTACATTTTGCCCGGTTTCAACACTTTAATATTTTTTTTTTTTTAATCAATATACGTACTATTTTATTCAAAAATCAAATCAAAAATCGATATAAAATGTCTTTTTAAATATTTCTAAGTTATGGTTGAGGAAAAAGGCTATAAAACCCTCAAAACGTTTTTGCATAAGGCTAGATTTTGCCCGGTTTAACCAATTTTGAATAACTTTTTTTTTAAATCACCATACCCACATTTTTTCAAAAATCAAATCAAAAATCGATATGAAATGTCTTTTTAAATATTTCTAAGTTATGGCTTAGGAAAAAGGATAGAAAATCTAATATATAACCAATCCTGCTTCATTTATCTGTAATAAGCGAATGAAAATTTCTCATGCCACTTGAATTGGTTATCTGACAATCAGTTTGTACATAAAGCGATAGCCCAGTGGGAAGCGTCGGGGGTAGTGGTCGAGCGGTTAATGGTTCAAGTACAGCTATCGGCCACATGTTTTTTTTTATTTTTTTGTCATTGAAAATTGTTTTTATTTTTTCTTATTTATTAATATATTTCTTATCTTGACTTTTTTTAAATTTTTATGTTTGTGATCTCTATTTTCGAGAAAAAAAATGGCTGAATATTTTTAGTTGACGGAAAGCATATGCATACATACCACCTAGAGGTATACGCCGTCAAATTTTTCGGCGGCGGACACGCCGGCGCGGCGCGCCGCCGGCGTGCGCCGGCGTGGTGGTATAAAAAAATCGCATGTTGAATTTAAAAACTCCATAATTTCAATTGTTGGGATTTTTATTGAACTGACAAAAAATTTTGGGTACATTTTTTATGTAATGTAAATGAACGTAACTTCAAATGTTTCACATTTTATAATATAATATAGAAGAATACTAAATTCTTACACTGAAATAACTATGTTACATATTGAGTCTAGGACTAAAATTATGTACATTAACCGAAGGCTTTGTTATGATCACTACAATATGCATGTGTGATTTAAAATATATGTTTATAGTGTAATATTATATCAATTCAGTCTTTGTATACATTGTTAACATAAAAGTAAAGCTATTGTAATGCTTACATTGATAGAAATTTACTTATTTAGTTTAAAAAAAAAAATGTGTACCATTTCACTTCTTTGTACAGTTGTTGTTGTGTATATCTTATGTTTATAAAGTTGTATGTGTCTCTTTTCATAGCGAAAAATAATAATTTTAAATATTCTACACAAGACTCGTAGTTGTCATGGATAAAAATTGGTTTGTTAATGTTGTGAGGGCTTAGCTGTGACCGCTTATTTGTGACTGTCAGACCAGCTATAGAAAAAACTCGCTCACTCGGCGTACTTGTTGCAGGTATGCATACAACTTTTTTTGCTAGCTTGGATAGCAAGGGCATTGCAGCCGCCTTTTCCCTCCAAAACTCTAAAACATTCTGATTGGAGGACAGAGTTACCAGCAAATGACATTCTGCTTCTAAATTAGAGTTTTTCAAACTCGAAGAATACCGCTTGGCAAGTTTCAATATTTTAGAAGAAGGTCAAGTTTCTTCAGAATCGTTTACACTATTTCCGTTTTTTGATGAATCACCAACAAGTCTTTTATACATCTCTATCAAAAACTGTACTTCTGTCTTACATTTGCTTTTACAGTATTCTGTAACACAATCTAATGTGTTAAAACGCGGATCCAGCAGCGTTACGCATACTAAAATATCAGTTATTGGAAATCTATAGTCAAGTTTACTCTTTATATTTTTTTTTATTTGTTGCAATAAATGATCGTGACAAAAGCTGAATCTTACAACAAAACCAAGAAATTTTTACAAAAATATAAAGATGTTTTAATTGTGACTAGCGCTGATAAAGGGAATAAAACAGTAATTTTATATAAGAAGGATTATGAAGAAAAGATGGAGCACATACTAGGAGACAAGAAAACATACAAAGTAGTAAGAGCCGACCCAACGAATACACTGCAAAGGAAAAACAACATCATAGTTGACGATTTATTCAAAGGGAAGTACATAAGCGTGAGGGAAAAACATCATATGTCCAGCTCAGCTGCAACGGCTCCTAGACTGTATGGGCTACCTAAAATTCATAAACCCAATTTCCCATTAAGACCAATTTCGTCATCCGTAAGCGTTCCATGCTACCATCTTTCCAAACACGTAGGAAAAATTTTAACTACATTAGTGTCAGAAGAACACAATATTAAAAATGCTTTCGAGTTAAAGGATAGATCGAAGAATGTAACATTATGCGATGACGATATCTTGGTGTCTTTTGATGCGGTATCCCTTTTCACAAATATTCCTACCACTCTAGCTATAAAAATAATAATGAAGAACTGGGAGAAAATACAAACATGCACAAATATTCCAAAAAATAAATTTCAAAATATTTTAGAGTTTTGCCTGAAAGACAATAATTATTTTATGTTCAATAATAAAATCTTTATCCAAACCTTTGGTATGCCTATGGGTAACCCACTCTCACCCACGATTGCCGATATTATTATGGATGACATTTTAAACGCCACATACTTGGAGCTCAGCAAAGGACAGCACAGCGTGAAATTTTTAGTGAAGTATGTAGATGACATATTCGCTATCGTCAAAAGAAATGACGCACAAATTATACTTAGCACGCTCAACCAATATCATAATCGGTTGCAATTTACAATGGAAATGGAAGAAGACAACAGCATTCCTTTCCTAGACACGCGAAAATTTAATATTAGATTGGTACTCGAAACCAACAGCATCTGGGCGCCTAATAAATTTTTTATCGTCGCAACCTAGAAAATATAAAATTAATACAGCAAAAAACTACATAAATAAAATACTTACCATCAGCCATCCGAAATTCCACGAAACCAACATAAATAAAATCACAAAAACACTTAAAAACAATAACTATCCTAATCACCTCATTTATGATTTAATACAAGAAAAGCGCAACACAATAACCCAACTGCCAAATCAAACACAAACAACAAACAATAATGAGACAAAGCAATATCACAGCATCACACATATTCCAAGGCTAACAGAAAAATTCGCACACGAAATCATCAAAAAGCCCAACATAACTTTAGCCTACAAATCAAATTGTACCTTGGCAGGTTGCTTTACAAAAACAAAAACCCCAATAAGCACACAACAACAAAGCAACGTGGTATATCAAGTGCAAGGCAAAGGCAACAGCAATGAACAATGCAACAAAATATATATAGGCACGATTCGGCGCGCGCTCAACAAAAGGCTAGCTGAGCACGAGGCGGATGTTAGAAAAGAAAAACATAGTACAGCACTCTCACAACATGCAATAACAAATAAACACACTTTTGACTTTGCAAACACAACAATTATAGATAAAGAAAGGAAAGAAAGAACAAGGTATACGCTGGAGAGTTTACGAATTTTGCAAAACAGGGACAAAACAATTAATAAAAAAGAAGATACTGATGATATAGCAGCTATTTACACATTATGTTTATGACGACCTAATAATTAATTTTTAGTTTGACAACTTTACCACATAAGATGGTATCATTTTACGAATTAGTTTTTAATTTTTAATTTTTTTTTTTTGATGTTTTAACACACCTTTAATGTAAGTAAAATGTCTTTAAATTCTGTTTACATTGTCGTGATCATGTTTATTATGTTTATGCCAGTTAATTAATGTTGTTTTTTGTATTTTTATAATTTTTAAAAAAATAAATACAGAGTCGCCCTTGAAGAAGCCAAGGAAATTTGGCGAAACGTCGGGCTGTAAGGTGAAAAAAAGTTTTTTATTTGCACTATATCCCATTAGATCGTAAAAGCTTAAAACACGCATAATAGTCTTACAAAACGATCGGAAGAATACATGATGAAATTATTCTGATTTAAATCAGTGTCATCGTTTTCAGATAATATTGATAATATCTCAGTTCGAATGATTAACGCAAGAGAAATCGATGGGTATGAGTCCCCAGAAAGAATATTGACAGCATCTTTGAATTTTTGCAAAAAGTCTCTTAATTTATACAATAGTAGTACTTCCGTTTCGAGTAAAATTAAGTCACTTTTATTACAGTTTAAAAGAAGTTTATTAATGGCAGCCCTTTGAGATCCAAGACTATCAAGTAATGATAAGACACTGTGCCATCTTGTAGATATCGAATTTTTAAGGGTGATGTTTCTCTTATCCACCAAACTGCCATGCAAGTCATTGGTATTATTTATGTTTCTATATACTTCCAAGGACACATCATCAAGGGGACCGAACCCTTCGTCGTAGTCGACCCATGAAGCGTCTTCTGAAGCCAGGAGTTCTTCCAAGTTATCAATTTTTGACAAAATCTCTTTTTGTATGGCATCGGCCTGTAACTTCAGAGTATGTGTTTTGAAACGTAGGGCTCACGCGATTTTTTTACACTTTAAAATTAGACGATTTATTTCTGGAACGGAATCATACCCATCTACCGTAAGCAAATTGTGAAGCCCATGCCCAATACAGAAGTGGTTGTTAAGGCTGCCCAAATCGATGGCTTTCTTCATATTACTGCCTTGGTCAGTGACAACGAAATTCGAACCAAGCTTTACGTTAAAGTATTCAGTTACTTCCTCACTCTCCTGCAATATGTTGTTTCCTGTATGGGACTTTGAGACATATTTTGTTTCTAGTGTGAGACTCGACACAGCGAAGTTTGTTGAAAGGTAATGAAAAGTAAAAGTTATATAATTACGCCTACAGTAGTTATCCGTCCATAGATCGAAAGTTAAAGCAAAATATTCCATCCCAGATATTTTTCCTTTAACGACTTTTAAAACGCTTTCATAAACATCATCTAATGCTGTTGTTGCAATTGTTTTATAATGTGGTATATCATTATCGTTTACTACTACATGGTATTTTTTTAAAAAGTCTTTTATTCCATTGTGTGCAATTGTATGGAACGGTAATAAATCACGTGCCATCCATAAGGCTAAGTCCCTTCCCAACATCCATTTAGAATCAGTTGAACTTTTTTTTTGGACATTTTTGAAAAAAATTTGTCAGTGTAGATGAAGAAGTATTTTTTGCATCAAAGTGACGTATATTGTGCTCGTTTTTTAAATGACGTGTTAAATTCCCTGTTGAGACGTTCTTGCTGTGTGAAATACAGCTGCTAGATCCATCATCTTTTGCACTTTGGTATTTGTTTCTTTCAGGGGTCAACTGCTATAAATTAGCTAAAATTATGGGGGAGGACTCTAAAGACGGGGTTTGGCCTCAGGATCACGAATCCGGAAGCGCTTTTTAGGGACGGCCTAAATAAATTACAATCACATGAAAACTTACAACTTTGATCGCAAATATGTAACTCAAAATAATAAAAAAAAGCGCTTCCGCATTCGTGATCCTGAGGCCAAATCCCGTCTTTTAAGCCCTCCCGCACAATTTTAGCTAATTTATTAACAGTTGACCCCTAAAGGAAACAAATACCTGCACTTTTAACACATTTAGGGCACGGCCATTAGTGTGTTGTAAATTAAAAAAAAAAAATTTGTAACTTTAGAAAATTATCACCCAAAAAAATGTTAAACGCGCTGGCGCGCGCCGGCGCCGCCGCCGCGCCGCTAAAAAGGCTATTCGGCGGCGGCGCGTCGAAAATGACTTTTGTCGGCGGCGGCGGCGGCGTTTGCCGGCGGCGTATATCTCTAATACCACCCATTATAGAAATGCGATAACCGCTTATTCAATTTGGGTTTTTTGTCTAATTTTTGATGATATAAGATCGAAGTTACGATATTTTTTCAAACACAGTAGTCTCTTTTTCGGAATTCGTTGGATTACTTCTATAAATTTTAGTGATTCCCCTCCCAATCCAGGGTGTTACGCGAAACCGTGCCCATTGGACGTTTGCAGCCGGGAGGCAAATCGTGGCTGTATTTGAACGGAGCCTCTCTGACACCGGGTCGCCTCAGAGAGTAAGCATGGCCTTACCGCGGTACGGGGCTCTGCCGCGGCGGACGACACATTTTCCCCTACTCTTCCCTTGACCCTAAGCTGGCCTTGTCCGGCGATGGGTCGTACGAACAAGATGAACTCGAATAACCTGAATAAAAACGAAAAATCTAAAAAACAAACAACGCCAAACTTCACTCCTCAGCAAAGGAGAGCTATGGAGGAGCAGGCGAGGAAGCAACAACAACGCCGGAGGACAACCTCCGTTCCACAATCAAGGGGGGGATCGACAGCGATGGCAACTACGAGTCGGTCAACCAACCCTCTATCGAATAAGATTGACTTGATGGGAGCTAGCACCAGTGCGGTTGCCAATGCAGCTAAGCGGACAACGGCGGATGCTAAACTCCCATCAACCGCTGATATGAAAACCAGTATCTTTACGTCTGTGGCAGCGGTCTCACGACCTGGCCTCGGAGTTTCGAAGGAGAAGGAAGCTGCAACTGAGATGTCGGCAAGGAGAGCGACCGCGATGGCAACTACGGGTCCGCACTCCAGGCAGACATCTCCCCGCCGCTTCACATACCACGAGAAAAGATTGGCTGCAAAGATCCTGAAGAGGTATGAAGGGGTACCGCAGGAATCACTGTCGCCGAATTCCAGTAAATCTGTAGAGCTAGCGAAAGCTGTGATACCGGATTTCCAAAATTCGTACATGCCAAAGAGGTTAAAAGTTAACCCTTTCAAGCGCCAGAGATCGGATCTGGAGTTTATTCCCCCTCCCAAGCGGCATCAGAATACCTCTGGAGCGGGCAAACTAAGCTTTGCTGAGGTAACCAAGGACAGGATCCTTATAGGCGTCCTTGACCGAGGCAATGACCGTCTGGCCATCCCCAAGGACCGGTGGCGTTACGTGCGAAATGAACTCGGCAACATTCTTCTCAACGTTGCTCCGGAGTTTCCGGGTAGTTCGGCACGAGTAACGGATGCGGGTTGGCACCAGGGCCAAATTAAATTACTCGCATGCGAGGATGCAAAAACCGTAGCACTGTACAAGGCAGCAGCTGCTAAACTGGGTGAAGTCTACCAGGGCGCAAAGATAGAGGTCGTCGACTGGAAGGACATTCCAGCTCGTCCAAGGGCAAGGGCGTGGATTCCGGCCATCCCTGACGAACCCGAGAGAATACTCGGGATGCTACGGCTAATGAATCCGTCCCTCCCAACGCATGACTGGAGTGTCAATCTGGTCGGGGATGCGGTAGGGCCCGACAGACAGGTGGTGTTCACCATGAATAAAGAGTCAATCGAGCCCCTCAAAAGGTGCAATGGCCTAGTACACTACAGCGTAGGCCAGATCGTTATCCACGTATATCGTGGTGATGCTCAGCGCGCTGCCTTCTCGGCTGCTCCGGGGGAACCGGAAAACTTATTACCAGAAGAGGAAGCGGAGGATTCCGATGCGGAAAGCATGTTATCCGCCACGTCTCTTGGCGATAGTGCTGTGAACAACTCGGAGATGGAGGACAGCCTACAGGACGAGGAAGTCCTCGACGTCACGGTGGTAGCAGCCAACGCTGAGCGACTAACATCTAACGCTACAGGCAGCAGGACTCCTGCAACGCCACATCGGGCAGTTAATCTGAACAACTCGTCGTTGATAGGCAACCTCCGGGATGGAGCAAACCTCGACGATATGGGGACGGCAGGGAAGTCTGTGCGCTCTCATGTTGGTGGTGCTTCAGATTAATTTGCACAAATCTAAAGTGGCTTCGGCTGCTTTAAGTAGTCGTCTTTCTAAAGGCGACGTGGATGTGGTCCTCATCCAAGAACCCTGGGTCAATAGCTCGAGAATCTGCGGATTGGGGACTAAGGGCTTCAAGCTCATTCGAGCCAGCGAGGAGAGCAAAGTCAGAACGTGTATTTTGGTCAAGTCTGAGTTGAACTCCTTTCTCCTACCTAACTACACCAATGGTGATATTACCGCTATCAGTCTAACGGTCGACAGCACCCGCCTGACGGTGGCGTCGGTCTATATGCCCTACGACGCCGAAGAACCCCCACCACAAACGGAGGTGAAAGACCTGGTGTCAAATTTCTGCACGGGTAATCTTATTATTGGAGCGGACGCTAATGCTCACCATGTCCAATGGGGGAGCTCCGACATCAATGCCAGGGGCGAGTCTCTGTTTGATTACCTCTTAACAACCAACCTGGTGATTTGCAACGTGGGTAATGAGCCTACTTTTATCACTAAGACCCGCAGGGAGGTCATAGACCTCACTATCTGTAGTGAAGGCGCTTATGAGTGGGTCAGAAAATGGCGGGTTCTGGAAGAACATTCTTTCTCCGACCACCGATACATAGAAATGGTTTTAGACTTTATTGTAGAACAACCAATCATGAAGCGCAATCCACGTAACACTGATTGGCAGTTACACAATGAAATATTAGACAGAGACCTACCAGTACTGCCCTCACAAGCCCCCTCATCAGTAGAGGAGCTGGAGGATCTTGTTACTACATTTACATCGGCGCTCTCAAATGCTCTAGGACAGGCTTGTCCAGTGCCAAAACCACGCGGTAAACACAGGCCACATTGGTGGTCCTACGATTTGGACTCGCTCCGAATATCATGCCGGAAACAATTTAACAAGGCCAAGAGCTTCGGCTCTGAGCCTCATTGGCATGAATATAAAGCTAAACTAAGGGCCTACAAAAAAGCTCTGAGACAGGCGAAGAGAACCTCGTGGAGAAATTTCTGCACTGGCGTCGAAAAGGTCGACGACACAGCGAGACTTAGACGAGTCCTCTCGAAAAGTCAAACAACCATCAGCTATTTGCGAAAGCCTGACGGATCCTGGACCAGCACGGAAGAGGAAACCCTTGAGCTGCTCTTGAATACACATTTTCCGGGGAATCTGCATGATGCACCACTAGCACCTGCAACAAACCTGGCAGTAAATATACCCATCACTGAGGAAAGAGTAAGGTGGGCAGTTAAGAGCTTTGAACCGTATAAGGGTGCCGGGCCGGACGGGATTATCCCCGCGCAACTTATAAACACGTTGGAGACATCAGCTAAATGGCTGGTATTTCTCTTCACAGCCTGCCTGGCTCTCAACCACATTCCGGGCTCCTGGAGAAGCGCCACGGTAGTGTTTATCCCTAAGGCTGGGAAGGCATCCCACTACGAGCCAAAAGATTACAGACCGATCAGTCTCTCGTCCTTTGTACTCAAAACCTTTGAGAGGATACTAAGCGACTACCTTTCAACGACTATTGATAGCAACCTTATTTCTAGCTATCAGCATGCATACACCAAGAGTAAATCAACAGAAACTGCTCTGCACAGCCTAGTATCTGTCATTGAGAAATCGCTGTGTGAAAAGGACTACTGTCTCGTGGCCTTCTTAGACATTGAGGGGGCTTTCAACAATATAAGCCCGGAGGCGATCAACTCCGCTCTAACTAATCTGGGCGTAGATAGACCTCTAACTGGTTTAATTGACCAACTTCTAAGAGGAAGGAAAATAGCTTCTTCACTTGGTACGGTCGAGTTATCACGCTATGTCACAAGGGGAACGCCCCAGGGTGGTGTTCTTTCCCCGCTTTTATGGAACCTCACAGTCAACTCGTTGCTACGTGACACAAGCTGGGGGGGCGGGAAGATAGTGGCATACGCAGACGATTTAGCTATTGCATTCAGAGGCAAGTTCCCACAAACTCTGTGTGACCTGATGCAAGTAGCACTGCGAGAGGTTTCGAGGTGGTCCTCTCGCTGCGGACTTAGTATCAACCCGGGGAAAGTGGAACTTGTCCTCTTCACCAACCGGTACAAAATACCGCCACTAAGCCTACCAGAACTAGATGGCACGCGCCTGGGCTTGTCGGATAAGGCCAAGTTTCTAGGCATAGTTCTGGACAGGAAACTGAATTGGAAGGAGAATGTTCTTCAGCGCCAGAAGAAAGCTTGCATCGCTCTTTACACATGCAAAAGAGCCATTGGCAAAAAATGGGGGCTCAGCCCTAGAGTATGCAGTTGGATCTACACGGCCATCATTCGCCCAATCATGCTGTATGGAGTCGTCGTATGGTGGCCGGCACTGAGCAAGACAACATACCTGAATCTGTTGCGGAAAGTCCATAGATCCAATATGATCTGTATAAGCGGTGCGCTAAGGACAACGCCCAACGAAGCCCTCCAGGCCATTCTGGGCATTTTGCCACTTGATCTGGAAGGGTTTCGGTCAGCGGCGCAATCAGCTCTGCGCCTAAGAGAAACCTCCAGTTGGGGTGCGGGTACTATTGGACACTCCAGTATTCTGGAATCTTACAGCTTTCTCCCTTTAAGCACAGATCGTTGTGCGACCACTACAGTCGGGGATAGCTGCTTCAAAATAAACATTCCCAGCAGAGAAGACTGGGAGAGGACGGATTGGTGTCCCGAAACAAATGGTGGCACTTCCATATACACCGACGGCTCGAAGTTGGACGGCAGAGTTGGAGGAGGGGTTTATTCAAGGGATTTGGACCTTGAACTCTCCTTCAGACTACCTGATCATTGTAGCGTCTTCCAGGCGGAAGTCTCGGCAATCCGGGACGCCGCGGCCTGGGTAAGCAAACGTGTTATCGGAGGAGATATCACTATTTTCAGCGATAGCCAGGCGGCAATCAAATCCCTTGGCTCATACACGTTCAACTCTGAACTGACGCTCAGCTGTCGTCGATCTCTTCAGGAGATGGCCCAACAGAACCGCGTAAACCTCATATGGGTCCCGGGACATAGGGACATTGAGGGAAACTGTAAGGCAGACGAGCTTGCCAGGCAGGGCACGACCAAGCAGGTTCTTCGGGATAAAGAGCGCTTAGGTATGCCGTTTGCCACATGCAAACTAATGCTGAAGGAGCACACACTCCGTCAAGCCAACGAAAGATGGCTGCAATCCCCAGGGTGTCGGATATCGAAACAAACCTGGCCAAAATGGGATCTTAAAAGGTCTAGACGCATTTATGCCCTAACTAGGAGGGAAATCTGCATATTGATAGGGGTATTAACCGGTCACTGCCTCATTGGTAGGCATGCAGAAAGGCTAAGCGTGCCCTACCGACGATGCTGCAGGAGTTGCAAAGATGATGAGGAGGAGGAAACGGTGGAGCACCTCATCTGCAACTGTCCGGCTTTAAGCGGCGTGAGAACGCGCTTTTTGGGAGTTCCGTTCCTAGATAGTCTAAGCCAGATCGCGGAACTGGACATAAAGGACTTGATGGGCTTCATAAAGTCATCTAAGTGGTTCGAGGAGGAGTAACGGTGTCGGTTTAGGAGTGTCAGTCCCGGGATTCTGCTATGTGGAAAATCCCAACAACTCAGGGATTTTCCATATGGCTGGGTCCCGGGGCTGACTTTCCTTGTGTTGGTGGTATCACAACGGGCCTTCAAAACTGGCCTAAGTGTGCCTCTGCGGCAGCCACTTGAACCTACCTACCTACCGTTTGAGACAAAGTTGCTGATAGACTCCCTATTTAAAATACAAAAATCGACAACATATTTAATATGTACTTAAATTTTGAACTAAATCAAGTGGTTAGCGGTCGTCTTAAATTTTACTGAAGGCAACAACGATTTCTATTCATATGTACATATGTATTAACTTTTAAAAGGGCAGATTTGCAACCCGAGCCCCAAACAAGACTAGACCAAATTGAATAGAAAAATTAATATATATGTTTTCTTTAAATCAAATAAAAAATCCATATAAAGTGTCTTAAATATTGCTAAGTTATGGTTAAAGAAAAAAGCTAGAAAATCCTCAAACTTTTTTTGACCTAACCTGAATTTGTAATTTACCCCCTCTAAAAAGATTTAAAAACACGCCTGTATAATAAATTTCTATAAAAAGAACTCATTTTCTGTAAAATGAACCTTTCAATCTTTCACTCAACAAGCTCCTCCTTTTATTAGAGAAACTATTTTCATTCTCTCGCTCATTGCCCATACAGCTTGAATTGGTGATTTGACAATAAATTCGTAGATAAAGTAGAGCTGGAAAACAATCGATGGCACTATCGATACTATCGATAGTTTTTTTGGTGAGGCACTATCGATGGTTTTTTTTTCGATAGCGATATATCGACCATTTTGAAAGTATGCACATTTCTAGCGTCACTTGTTGGAATTTCAAAAGTTTCACAAATGAAGGACAAATTTTGTGAAAAAATTATTATTTTTTTAAAAAGAATTATTTATTAAGTCTTCTTAACACTACTGCTAAAAAAGTTGCTAAAATTATGGGAGAGGGATCAAGATCATGAATCAGGAAGCGCTGTTTCAATTATTTGTTTAAGTGAAAAGTTATGTTCAAAAAACCGAAAAATGACCCGGGTCCGCTCCCAATTTGCTTCGGGATACATTGTATTTGTGTGCAGAACACCTTTCTGAGTTGGGGACCCTCAGCCGGTCCAACACCGGCTACGCCATCCCCAGTATTCCTCCGCAGAACACTTTTTGCAAATTTTTAGGGACAATTTCGATTGCAAATATCTCTTTACAGGAGCAAAATATTAAAAAGCGCTTCCGCCAAAACACGTATTTTGATCCCTCTCCCATAATTTTATCCAGTTTTTTAACAGTTGTGTGCTAAAGGAAACCAATACCTGTTGTCGATATTTGAATTGCTATTTATACGGTGGCACGACAAAAAATCAACTCGTGCAAATCAGCCGTTATTTGAAGCCATTTGAATTTTGTCGATACTATCGATAGTTAATTTTATCGAAAATATTGCAAGGCGGCAATATCGATAGTTTTCCAGCTCTAAGATAAAGCAGTAGAGCAGTGGTTAGCGCATCGGATAGCGAGCGAACTGTTGTAGGTTAGAGAATAGCTCCGGGCTACAATTTTTTTTTCATTGAAAATAGTTTTTTCTTTTTTAAAACATCTTTAGGTATATGACAAACATCTTTAGGTATAGACATATTTTTATATTTGAAATACTTTTTTCGGAAAAAACTTACTGCGAATATTTTCATAAATATAAATACATACCACCCATTATAGAAATGAGATAACCGCTTATACAATTTGGGTTTTTTGGTAAGTTTTTCCAAAAATTAAATTTTTTTTAAACATACCCTCATATCATAAAAAATAAAATTGGTTTATAAAGCTTTTTAAAATGACATTTTCATACAAATTTATGAATAAGGGGGATATTGTTCTGTTTATCGGACTTCGGTAGATTATTTCTATAAATTTTGAAATATAAAAATCCATAATTTTTAACAGGTCCTTAAATTTTGTACTAAACGAAGTGGTTAGAGGTCAACTAAAATATTACTAAAGACAAGAACTCATTTCTATTCATCCAGATTTACAACCCAAACACCAAACAAGTCTAGACAAAATTTGACCACTTTTGAATAAAAAAAAAAAAATCAATATAAAATGTCTTTTTAAATATTTCTAAGTTATGGTTAATGAAAAAAGCTAGAAAACCCTCAAACTGTTTTTCCAAAAGGCTACATTTTGCCCGGTTTCAATATACCTACATTTTTTTTTTTTTTTTTCCAAAAATCAAATCAAAAATCAATATAAAATGTCTTTTTAAATATTTTCAAGTTAGGGTTAAGGAAAAAAGCTAGAAAACCCTCAAACTGTTTTTGCATAAGGCTAGATTTTGCGAGGTTTAACCACTTTTGAATAACTTTTTTTTGTTAAATCAACATACCCACATTTTTTTTTTAAATCAAATCAAAAATCGATATGAAATGTCTTTTTAAATATTTCTAAGTTACGGCTAAGGAAAAAAGCTAGAAAATCCTCAAAGCCTACATTTTGCCCGGTTTCAACACTTTAATATTTTTTTTTTTAAATCAATATACGTACTATTTTATTCAAAAATCAAATCAAAAATCGATATAAAATGTCTTTTTAAATATTTCTAAGTTATGGTTGAGGAAAACAGCTTAAAAACCCTCAAACCGTTTTTGCATAAGGCTAGATTTTGCCCGGTTTAACCAATTTTGAATAACTTTTTTTTTAAATCACCATACCCACATTTTTTTCAAAAATCAAATCAAAAATCGATATGAAATGTCTTTTTAAATATTTCTAAGTTATGGCTTAGGAAAAAGGATAGAAAATCCTTAAACTATTTTTGGAAAAGGCTACATTTTTCCCGGTTTCACCACTTTTGAATATTTTTTTTTTTTAATCAATATACGTACTATTTTTTTCAAAAATCAAATCAAAAATCGATAAGAAATGTATTTTTAAATATTTTTAAGTTATGGTTAAGGAAAAAAGATAGAAAAACCTTTAACAGTTTTTGCAAAAGGCTAGATTTTGGCTGATTTTACCACTTTGAATAAATTTTTTTTTTTTAATCAATATACCCGCCTTTTTTTTAATCAAATTAAAAATCAAATTAAAATGTCTTCTAAATATTGCTAAGTTATGGATAAAGAAAAAAGCCTTTAACTGTTTTTGCAAAAGCCTAGATTTGCCCTAACCAGCTGTTGTAATTTACCAACACTAAATAATAAATTTTTATAAATAGAACTCATATTTCTACAAAATGAATTTCATTCTTTCACTCAATAAGCTCCTCCTATTATTAGAGAAATTATTTTCACTCCCTCGCTCATTGAGTACTTCGGTCCATTATCTATTATATTAATAGGCTAACAAATTTTACATATAAATCATTGCCAAGCTTAAACCCATACTAAATATGCATAAATATTTATGAAATGCATATGGATTTGTTGGCATACCTCTAAGGCAGTGCACAATTATCTAATATATAACCAATACTGCTTCATTTCTCTGTAATAAGCGAATGAAAATTTCTCATGCAACTTGAATTGGTTATCTGACAATCAATTTGTAAATAAAGCGATAGCCCAGTGGGAAGCGTCAGGGGGTAGTGGTCGAGCGGTTGATGGTTCAAGTACAGTTACAGATATCGGCCAAAATTTTTTTCTTTTTTGTCATTGAAAATTTTTTATATTTTTTATATATTTTTATATTTCTAATCTTGACTTCTTAAAATTTTTATAAACAATATTTTTATGTTGTGATTTCTATTTTCGAGAAAAAAAAATTTGGTGCGAATATTTTTAGTTTACGGAAAGCCATGTGAAATAATAATTTTAGATCATAAATATACATACATACCACCCATTATAGAAATGCTATAACCGCTTATACAATTTCTTTTTTTTTTTTGGTAAATATTTCAAAAAATTACCATTAATATAAGTCTGACTGCTCTAATTTTTGAAGATGTAAGCTGCAATTTGCGAATTTTTTTCAAACATAGTGGTCTGTTTATTCAATTTCCGTAGATTATTTCGATAAATTTCACGATTTCTATCGATTGAGATAGAGTTGCTGATAAATTCCTTATTTAAAGTATAAAAATCGAAAACATATTTTATGGATACTTAAATTTTTAACTAAACCAAGTGATAAGCGGAAATCTTAAATTTTACTGAAGACAACAAATAATTTTCTTTTCATATGCACCTATATATGTATTAACTTTTAAAAGGGCAGATTTGCAACCCGAGCCCCAAACAAGTCTAGACCAAATAGAATAGAATTTTTTTAAAAATCAATATACATTTTTTTTCTTTAAATCAAAGGAAAAATCCATATAAAGTGTCTTTTAAATATTGCTAAGTTATGGTTAAAGAAAAAAGCTAGAAAACCCTCAAACTTTTTTTGACCTAACCAGAATTTGTAATTTACCCCCACTAAAAAGTTTTAAAACCACGCCATGTATAATACATTTTTTTTAAATACAACCCATACTTCTCTAAAATGAATGTGTAACTATTTTCGTTCTCTCGCTCTTACACGAACTCATATTTCCGAATTTCCACCCCTTCAAATAAACGTCAAACCAATTTCATACTCATATCTATTTGCATACACATATCCATACTTGCGTAAACACTCCAATTCTCTCATTGAGTTCAAACAGTAGATTCGGCGTTGAACTCATATATGTATATTGAAATGTTACACTCCAAATAGATGGCGTCGGTGCGAATAGCCAATTTGTTTCCGCAGGAGAGTTGCCCCAATATGTGTTGTTATGTACCAAATTATTAAAAAAAAGTGACAATTTGTTTTTCTCATATCTCGCACGCTTTAGTAAGTTTAGTTTAAAAATAAAATTTTTAGGAAAGAAGCAATCAATGCTTTAACTTTCTGTATTGAAATTCATCAAGGAAAAAAAAAAAAATTAGATTGAAATAGATACACCCATTGCCGTCAATTTTATATAATATGAAATTTTGCTTTTTTAAAAAAATAAAAATCAAACATCTTTTTCGTAGAATTCTATAATAACAAGTAAGGAAGTCTAAGTTCGGGTGAAACCGAACATTACATACCCAGCTGTGCACATAAAATGCTGTTATTCTTTGTTTTGTATAGTTAATGGTGTTAAAATTAATAAAAATTGCTTGACTCATAAGTGGGCGGTGCCACGCCCACTTTCCAAAATTTTGAAAAAATTATGTAAAGAATATGAAAGTTGATGTATGTACCAAATTATATTATTATAGCGAAATCAGTTAATTAGATATGGACTTTTCAATATTTCCACCTTCTTTCAATATAACTTTTATGAAAAAGTAGGCGTGTTCGCGAAGCGATTTCGTTTATTTTCTATAGCTGAATTTACCACAACAATAGTATGTCCTCTATGAAATTTCGTTATACTAGCATAAACTGTTCTGAAGTTATTAAGAGTCAAAATTTTAAAATTTCTTCAAATATACGTGGGCGGTACCACGCCCCCTTTTCAAAATTTTTTTATAAAATCGGCCTTAGAACATCTAAATCAATACATATTGCAAATTTTATCATTGTAGCTGCTTCTAATATTGAATTAACCCATTTTATACGTTTTTCGAAATTTTCGATATCGAAAAAGGGGCGTGGTTATGGTCCGATTTTACCCATTTTCAATAGCAATCTATTCTGAACCCAAATAAGTACGCATGCCAAATTTGGTGAAGATATCTCATTATTTGCTCAAGTTATCGTGTTAACGGACAGACGGACGGACGGACGGACATGGCTCAATCAAATTTTTTTTCGATCCTGATCATATTGATATATGGAAGTCTATATCTATCTCGATTCCTTTATACCTGTACAACCAACCGTTATCCTAACAAAGTTATAATACCCTGTGTACAAGTACAGCTGGGTATAAAAATGAGATAACTATGGTCGCCATATATTCCAAAGTATTAATAAACAAATGAAACACTAAAAATGTTATATTGTTGTGCCATAAAATCCTGAAATCTTAAATTTTCAATTACATAATCAAAATTATATTTTTCCATAAAACTCTAATATGTATGTATATATCTAAATAGAGATTCAAAAGCCCAATAAAGCTTCACTTAATTGTAGAATTCCATATTAAAAAAATTTATTCAAGGAAAAATTCCGATGTAATAGATTTGTTTAAAATGAAATTCTACAAAGTTTTATGTTTTCATGACACCATTATTAAAATGTGAAATAGGGCAACCATGGTCAAACTTTTAATTTGAAAAAAATATGTCGCAATCAAAGTTGGCTTGTGTACCACCATACAAAAAATAAAATAATAATTCAATATGGCTCCTGTTGTTGGAGTGCCAAGCTTATTTTGAGAAATTTGTATATGTGTGTAAAATACCAGCAATGGAAATATTTTGATTCTCTCGCTCTTTGAGAGTTAGAGTAATAGCGTCAAACTCATATTTCGAAGTTGGCTGAACTTCAAAGGAAACCACTCTTTATCTTCATTCTCTCCCTCATTAAACACGTCCTATTATGAGAGAGAAATTATTTTCATTCCCTCGCTCATTGAGTACTTTGGTCCATTATTTATATTAATAGTCTAACTTTGTTGTTGGTATATTGTTAATTCTTAAACTGCTTTGTGCATAAGGTAATGGCGCGGCGGTGAGCGTATAGAATACGGTGTGCACAGTTGCAAGACCCGGTTGCGGAATATTCCTTTTTTTGTTAAATTATGTTTTTTTTTTTATATTAAAAAACCTTTAATCTTAACTATTACAATTTACTTAATTTTCAACCTAATATTTTTTTGTTCTTCACCTGCTCAAAACGATCGCATAAATTAGTGGCTATTTGTTAAGCACAATGTCATCATCCGATTATTCAAGTGCAACATAAAATCTCGAAAACCGAATATTTGCATGGCATTTGCCATAAATAATTTTGGAAAGGGCTGCTGTAATTTAATATTTTTATTATATAATAACAGCCGCTATTTTTTAAATTCTTTGATGGCCTCATTTTGCCTATAGATGAGTTTTTAATGTATACATTTAACTTGGTCGAGGTTCGGCTACGGGTCCTAAAGGCAGCTATTGACAAAAAGTTGATCAGATGTTTGAATAAGTTCAACTATTTTAAATTGGTCGAATTTCGACCACGGGATATACTAGTTTATATTAATAGTCTAACTTTGTTGTTGGTATATTGTTAATTTTTAAATTCTGATTCTCATAAAGCCTAATTGCAGAATTTGATAACTGCTTTGTGCATAGGGTAATGGCGCGGCGGTGAGCGTATAGAATACGGTGTGCACAGTTGCAAGACCCGGTTGCGGAATATTCCTTTTTTTCTTAAATTATGTTTTTTTTTTATATTAAAAAACCTTTAATCTTAACTATTACAATTTACTTAATTTTCAACCTAATATTTTTTTGTTCTTCACCTGCTCAAAACGATCGCATAAATTAGTGACTATTTGTTAAGCACAATCTCATCATCCGATTATTTAAGTGCAACATAAAATCTCGAAAACCGCTATTTTTTAAATTCTTTGATGGCCTCATTTTGCCTATAGATAAGCTTTTAATGTATACATTTAAGTTGGTCGAGGTTCGTCCACGGGCCTAAAGGCAGCTATTGACAAAAAGTTGATCAGATGTTTGAATAAGTTCAACTATTTTAAATTGGTCGAATTTCGACCACGGGATATACTAGTTTATATTAATAGTCTAAATTTGTTGTTGGTATATTGTTAATTTTTAAAATTCTGAAACTCATAAAGCCTAATTGCAGAATTTGATAACTGCTTTGTGCATAAGGTAATGCCGTGGCGGTGAGCGTACGGAATACGGTGTGCACAAGTGCAAGACCCGGTTGCGGAATTTTCTTTTTTTTTCTAAAATTATGTTTTTTTAATATTTAAAAACCTTTAATCTTAACTATTACAATTTATTTAACCTAATATTTTTTTTGTTCTTCACCTGCTCAAAACGATCGCATAAATTAGTAGCTATTTGTTAAGCACAATCTCATCATTCCATTAAGCAAGCGCAACATAAAATCTCGAAAACCGAATATTTGCATGGCATTTGCCATAAATAATTTTGGAAAGGGCTGCTATAATTTAATATTTTTATTATATAATAACAGCCACTATTTTTTTAATTTTATGATGGCCTCATTTTGACTATATATGAGTGTTTAAGGTATAGATACATTTAAGTTGGTCGAGGACGGCCACGGGCCTAAATACAGCTATTGACAAAAAGTTGATCAGATGTTTGAATAAGTTCAACTATTTTAAATTGGTCGAATTTCGACAACGGGATATAATAGTTATCATTATTCGGCACTGCACTTGTGCCAGCTTCATCAATACGATTGTTGTTTTTATTGGTATTTCTCCTGTTATACCTCCTTTTATTTCGCACTGGTTTCCAATCAGCTGGATTACCGACAACTGCAGGTGAATCACCAACAGCAACCGAAACGTCTTGTTTAGATGATTGTTAAGGAATATTTCATTCTGGTTTTCCGAGTATAATTAAATAGAGTTAAGTTGTCAGGATTGTGATCCAGAATTATATATATTAACATTGTTTATTTAAGTATGTTGTATTTTGATTAATTAAGTAATTATAAGAAAAGTAATTTAAGTAATTGTAAGAAAAGTTATTAATTAATAATGGCGTTGCGAATAGTTTTTTGACGACGTGCGTGTCACGACGTTGAACGTTAATCGAAGACTCTTAACTACTGTTGCCATATCGTGTTGTCACTTTACAGAGTGACCAGAATGGTACGTTATGTGTATGGAGTGATTTAAGATGTACGGAGTGATTTAGGATGTATGGAGTGATTTAGGATACTTGCCCGTCTGTATAGGGTGATTCGTTCACAGTCGGCCTTTCCTGATTAACTTGAGCGCCCTCGCTCAACTCGTCGTCGTCAGTTTCTTCTACGTCGTTGTCTTCTGTTGGTAACTGACACCAGCGTTTTAACTTGTCAGCCGAATAAACAGAAGAATAATGTTTTCTAGTTCGTCGTGTCTTGTGGGAGATCTTCAATCACATATCGGTCGTGGTCAAGGACTTTGGTCACTATAAATGGTCCTTTGAATCGTGGTTCAAGTTTTCTTGATGTACCCGTGCTAGGTGGTTCATTTTCGGCCACAACTAAATCATTTACTTCAAATCTATGTGGAGTTGCATGTTTCTCGTCAAAACGAGATTTTGCAACTGCTCGTTTTTCATTAATTCGCTTAGCTGCTGTTTCGCGTAAATTCGTTAGCTGTTCCTCATCTAATGCTTCATCGTTTTCTTGTAAGCTCAAAATGATTCTATTACGTAAAATATCGCGTGGTTTGTAACCGTACAAAAGTTCATGAGGTGTTCCTCATTGTATTTATACACCACTGTACGCAACGTATGTTTTCGTCCCATTTTTTATCGTCAGAATTCATCGGTAATAGCATAGATAAAATTGTGCGATTAGTTCTTTCAGCATGGCCATTTGCTCTCGGGGTACGTACTGCCGTAAGTATGTGTTTTATGTCATTTTCGACACAGTATTTTTCAAACTCACGAGACGTAAAAGCGGAACCTCTATCCGTCACGATACGTAAGGGCATACCGACATAACCACTTAATTCATTTAGAGCGTCAATTACATACCTCGCTGATGTATTTTTAACAGGATATAGGGTCGTAAATTTTGTAAAAGAATCGACAATAGTCAAAATATGTTCTTTTCCCTTCGAGCTTTTTTGAAATGGACCCAAGTGATCCATGTGGATGGTTCTGAATGGAATTGGTTCGATGTTGTCATAATGATATTGTATTTCTGTTTTGCCTCCTTTACGTTTATTATAAGCACAATCCATGCAAGATAAAATGAATTGTTTCGACGAACGAAATTTCGCATCCGTGGAAACCACATATAAAATTTCAATCTTTCTAACGTCTTTTCGACACCCAACGCAGGACGTTAGTATGACAATCTTGAACAACCCTGTACCGTAGTGCTCGTGGTACAACCCAAAGGAGTTTGTCGTCAACCTTTCGTAAAAGTCTTCCATTCTGTAATACATACTCTTTATCGGCAACTTTTTTATTCATTTTGATGTCGTTTACAATATTGCGTATATTTTCGTCTTGAAGTTGCATACTAAAAAGGAAATCTTCTTTATCTATTACCGCTTTGTCCGTGCGCAAGTCTGCAACTTCAATGGTGTGTACTTCTTCGTATGGAGATCGGCTTAGAGCGTCGACATGCTCCATACGATTACCCGAACGATGTTCAATTTCAATATCGAAATCCTGTACTCGCAACCACCACCTGGCGATACGTGGAATAAGCTCTTTCTTTTGCATTGTAGTTTTAAGTGCACTACAATCTGTCTTAACTGTAATCTTCTTACCATAAATATAATAACGGAAACGCTCTAATGACTCAACTACAGCCAGAGTCTCTAGCTCATAGCTATGAAACTTTTGTTCATCAGCAGTAGTCGCTCTACTGTAATACGCTATATGTTGAAAATCGTCCTTTTCGCGTTGTAATAATACTCCTGCAATATTCTTTAAAAGCGTGTGTTTTCGCAGTCATATGCCACTATCGGGTAGACTCAAATAGAGTTACATACAAACAAGCAAACATACATATGAATGTATGTACAAGTAAAGCTAATGAAAGCGTAGTAAAGAAACTAGCATTATGTGGGAAAGCGTCGATAAATTTATCGAAATATGTCGAAGTCCAAATGAAACCTGAGGCCTTCCCCTTTCGTTTGATACCCGTATTGTAGAAAAATTTAAAGGTTCTTGCGCAATCATATTTTGACCGGTTACTCAGTTATCGATGAATTTATCGAAATATATCGATGTCCAAGAAAAACCTGGAGAATTCACCTTTCGTTTGATACCCATTATGTAGGGAAACTTTAGGGTTTTCGGGCAACCACATTTTGACCGATAACTCAGTTATCGATAAATTTATCGAAATATATCGAAGTCCAAATGAAACCTGGGGCCTTCCCCTTTCTTTTGATACCCATATTGTAGGGAAATTTTAAGGTTCTTGGGCAACCACATTTTGACCGATAACTTAGTTATCGATAAATTTATCGAAATATGTCGAAGTCCAAGTGAAACCTGGGGCCTTCCCCTTTCGTTTGATACCTGTATTGTAGAAAAATTTAAAGGTTCTTGCGCAATCACATTTTGACCGGTTACTCAGTTATCGATAAATTTATAGAAATATACCGATGTCCAAATGAAACCTGGGGCCTTCACCTTTCGTTTGATACCCACATTGTAGGGAAATTTTAGGGTTTTCGGGCAACCACATTTTGACCGATAACTCAGTTATCGATAAATTTATCGAAATATATCGAAGTCCAAATGAAACCTGGGGCCTTCCCCTTTCATTTTATACCCATATTGTAGGGAAATTTTAAGGTTTTCGGGCAACCACAATTTGACCGATAACTCAGTTATCGATGAATTTATCGAAATATATCGATGTCCAAGAAAAACCTGGGGCATTCACCTTTCGTTTGATACCCATTATGTAGGGAAATTTTAAGGTTTTCGGGCAACCACATTTTGACCGATAGCTCAGTTATCGATAAATTTATCGAAATATATCGAAGTCCAAATGAAATCTGGGGCCTTCCCCTTTCGTTTGATACCCATATTGTAGGGAAATTTTAAGGTTTTTGGGCAACCACATTTTGACCGATAACTCAGTTATCGATAAATTTGTCGAAATATGTCGATGTCCAAGTGAAACCTGGGGCCTTCACCTTTCGTTTGATACCCATATTGTAGGGAATTTTTTAGGTTTTTGGGCAATCATATTTTGACCGATAACTCAGTTATCGATAAATTTATCGAAATATATCGAAGTCCAAATGAGACTTGGGGCCTTCACCTTTCGTTTGATACCCATTATGTAGGGAAAATTTTAGGTTTTCGGGCAACCACATTTTGACCGATAACTCAGTTATCGATAAATTTATCGAAAAATATCGATGTCCAAATGAAACCTGGGGCCTTCACCTTTCGTTTGATACCCATATTGTAGGGAAATTTTAAGGTTTTCGTGCAACCACATTTTGGCCGATAACTCAGTTATCGATAAATTTATCGAAATATGTCGATGTCCAAGTGAAACCTGGGGCCTTCACCTTTCGTTTGATACCCACATTGCAGGGAATTTTTTAGGTTTTTGGGCAATCATATTTTGACCGATAGCTCAGTTATCGATAAATTTATCGATTTATGTCGATCATATTTTGACCGATAACTCAGTTATCGATAAATTTATCGAAATATGTCGATGTCCAAATGAAACCTGGGGCCTTCACCTTTCGTTTGATACCCATATTGTAGGGAAATTTTAAGGTTTTCGGGCAACCACATTTTGACCGATAACTCAGTTATCGACAAATTTATCGAAATATATCGATGTCCAAATGAAACCTGGGCCTTCCCCTCTCGTTTGATACCCATATTGTAGGGACATTTTACGGTTTTTGGGCCACTGGGGCTTAGACCGAACGAGAGTTACATACATACAAGCAAGCAAACAAACAAACAAGCAAACATACAAGTGAACCTGATATCGAATTCAGACTCAGCAGCCAATTTCCCTTAAGAATATGTATTTATTTGATGTTGATTTTTTCATGTTTCGCAAATTTTCAAACCAAAATCGGGTAATCCAAAAAAGATGCCAATGTTTGAGACTAGAATACTAGAAAACGGCTAGTCTGAGAAAATTTCAGTCTAGACACCTTTTGTAGGGAGTTCAATTTCCCACTAAAATATGTTCAGGTAAATGGTGTTTTTGAACAATGATTTGTCGTTTTTATACCAAATTGGAGGTTAAGTCTGTAAAATCTAAACTAGCCACTTGCATCTGTATGCAGCTCATGCTCTGCATCAATACGGTACGCTACTAAAACAGGTCGGGATACTAATTTACTTTTTAATTGCTGAAATGCAGCTTCTTGTGCGTTTGTCCAACAAAATTTTTGATCTTTTCGTAGCAATTTACGTAGTGGTTCTGAAATTATAGCATACCCAGCCACAAATTTTCTAAAGTAGCCTCTTAAACCTAAAAATCGGCGTACCTCGGCCACATTTGTCGGTGTCGAAAACATAGATACAGCTTGCGTTTTAATTTTACCAGGTAAAATACCCTCTGGCGTTAGTTCATGACCAAGAAATGTAATCGTGCTTTTCATGAACTCACATTTCTTAATATTTAACGTTAACCCCGCATCACAGTGGTCCAAATGCTCATTCTAGCTGGAAGAAAATGAATTTTTCGACTTTGTTGGAAGCAATAATTTTGAGTTATTATATGTTAACAATTGTTTACAGTGTTTAACGGTACATTTGTTTTGTTTTAATTCGCCGTAATAACTTCGCTTTATGAGTTCAAAACTGATGTTTATTTTGTTCTAAAATATTTAAAGAAGTGGAGTGGTTGCAAAGCTATTAAAAAAGTGTGAATATTTCTCGTGGATTAACTTAATTACGGTGAATACAATGTTTATTATTTATGTATATAAATTTGGGTTGAATTTGGTATTTTGTTTTCATAAAAACTCGTTGTATCACATGAGTTTCTAACATGTGGTATTTTTTTCGAAATTAAAATTCTATTAAAGTTTTGGCAAGGACTTTATTCGACTTTTATTGTGATTTATGAATTTTTGTGCAATGAATTATATAAGCATTTCAATGTTTGCAAAATGAGCTGCCAGTTTTTGCCTAAACTCTTTATTTTTCGCTTACAGTGGAAAATACCGATAACAAGGAGTGAACTGTATAACGTTTGGTATAATGTAAAACAGCAGAATGAAAAATATAATGCAGTTTTAAAACATATTTGCAATTATTTCGGGATTGAAAGTAAAGAAAATAATAAATATTATAAAGATGTTGTGCAATCTGTCCATGCTTTTATATGCACATTGAAAAAAAAAAAATGGACGCAGGGGAATCGAACAAAGCTTGTGTTTGAGACTACAAATAAAGTGTGGTTAGATCAAATATTTGCTGCTCCAACCAAAACTTCTTCGACAGCTTTTGAAGACGAGCAACCATCAACATATAAGCGCGGAAGACCTTCATAGGAATTTTTAGACCAAAGCGAGCGAAAGTAGCGCCTTTATTGGAGAGTTGGTCGCCAGAAGAATTAGTGTTTGCTGCTGGAACAAGTCTCTATAAAGATAGAAAAAGGGATGCTGCAAACATTGTGAAATCTGTAAGTTCTTCTCCATCAAAAGCGTCCAGAATAAAACAAAAACTTAAGCTTTTCCTTTAAGCAATCAGTACCTTACACTAATACAGAGGCTTTAATTTTATATAATTTTTTATAAACACTATGTCTTGCGGCTTTGCTATTAATGTGGAGGCGTTTCGAGCTTATACGATTCAGAGTGCAAAGCTCTACATACAATTGTATTCGTGGTATTACATGCCATCGAGTGTGCACAAAATTTTAGTGCATGGTGTAGATATTATTCAATACGCAGCACTGCCTATAGGAATGTTATCCTAAGAAGCCTTAGATCCTCCAAACAAGGATTTCAGGAGAATTCGAGAAAAATCATACACGAATAATGTCGCGAGAAAAAACAATGCACGATCTCTTTCATTATCTACTTTTGTCATCGGATCCGCTTATATCTTCCCTTTCAACCAAGTCTTCTCTTTCATATAGAAGTGAAGAGCCTTTATCTGAAGAAGTAATAGCTCTGCCTTCAGAGGTAATTGCACAGTCAGAAGTCGACTCGGAAAGTGAAGCAGATTCTAATTAATGACCTTATTTGATTTTTAACGACATGTAAACTTTTTCTTAAAAAATCACAGTTTTGGAAATTCAATCAATTTTTATTTTGAGATACCCATTTGACCGATTAGGGTTGTTTTTGGTATAAACCTCCATTTTATTGTAAACATTCAGCATGCAAAGTTTCACATCGATAAGTCTTCGCAAAAGCAAATTATGATTTTTTTCCAGCTAGATTGAGCATTTGGACCACTGTGCGCATGGCGTAATGCTGTTAAAACTCGGTTTAACTTCTCTAACATTTTCTCAAAAGTTTGACTACCTATGAGGATATCATCCATGTAAATCATAAGGTCATCTTCATGGACCTGCTCTTTAATTTTTGCCATTAGCCGTTGAAAAACTATGGGCGCATTCTTCAACCCAAAAGGCATACGCTTAAATTCATACAAACCATCGGGCGTTATGAATGCTGTGAATTTGCGACTATCAGGTGAAATTGGATTTTGGTAATATCCACTGTTCATGTCTAGTATCGTAAAAAATGTATATTGTTTAGCTTGGTGTAATTGCTCTTCAACATTCGGAACAGGGAAATTCTCTTTCTCAACGATTAAATTTAAACGACGGTAATCTACGCAAAGCCTATCGCTGCCATCTTTCTTGTTTACTAGTACAATGGGACTTGCAAATTCGGATGACGATTTTGTTTTTATATCGTTATATTCAAGTTGTTTAATCATTTCGGTCAGTACCACTCGCTTTGGAGCTGGCACTCTATAAGGCGTTTGCGCAACTACTTTATTTGATTTTAAAATAATTCTCATTTCAATTAAGTTTGACTTACCAATGCCGTTCAATCCATCTGAATATACATCGCTGTAATTTTTCAACATCTCTCGCAGTTGTACTTGCTGATCTTTATTACATATATTATTTGTTAATTCTGTAAAACATTTGTCATTAGGTAACGCAACCCCAAACCGACACTCAGCTTCAAGCTTTGATTCACCATTTTCTACCTTAAATGATAAACCTTTACGCGCTATAACATCTTGGCCCAGTAGGAAATCAGTTTCCAACATGCTATTAGAAACAACGTATACCAACGTATTTACATTTATTTCACCAATTACTATGTCGAGAGTACACCTCTTTCGCATCGTGTACTTGCCTCCACTTATTCCGTTTAAATGCGTACAACACTCTTCGCCATCGACTTCCAACATATCCGCCGTTGAACTTCGCATAAGACTACACTCACTGCCAGTATCGATTAGTGCATTAAACATTTCACCCTTTACATAAATTTGCTTGATAAAACAATTATCATTTTGCGCTATTTCAGTTTTTCGAGCGTTATGCGTAGCTTGCTTACGACCACAATTGACCGGTTCATCTCGCTTATGCACTTTACCACAATCACCACATCTTGACCGTTTCTGCTCCTTTGAACACTTACTCGATATGTGACCTACCTCACCACAGTAGTAGCACACGATTTTTTTGCTTTCACCACTAACTGCTTGTTGACGCAGTGGGTTTTTCATATACGTTTTATTTTCAACGTTTTGCTTAGAAGTTGTGTCCATAGTACAACTGTACAAGTAAGATATGAATCAGCTGTTCGACTTACAGCTGTGCTCACCTGATCGGGTTCCCCTTATTGGAAGCAGACCTGGGAAACTTCGATTAGAATTAGTAATCATTACGATTAGAAAAATAAAGTAATCTAATCATTAGATTTTTTTTGATTCTTTTTATTTTGATTACTAATTGATTAGATTAGAGCTAATCAAAAAACTAATGGCGATTAGCGACGATTAGCATATCTAATCAAAACTAATCAAAAACAAGTAAGGAAGTCTAAGTTCGGGTGAAATCGAACATTACATACCCAGCTGTTATTCTTTGTTTTGTATACCTAGTTTCGTAAATCTATCTCACACCGTTCTGAAGTTGTTAGCAGTCGAATTTAAAAATTGCTTGACTCATAAGTGGGCGGTGCCACGCCCACTTTCCAAAATTTTGAAAAAATTATGTAAAGAATATGAAAGTTGATGTATGTACCAAATTATATTATTATAGCGAAATCAGTTAATTAGATATGGACTTTTCAATATTTCCACCTCCTTTCAATATAACTTTTATGAAAAAGTAGGCGTGGTCGCGAAGCGATTTCGTTTATTTTCTATAGCTGAATTTACCACAACAATAGTATGTCCTCTACGAAATTTCATTATACTAGCATAAACTGTTCTGAAGTTATTAAGAGTCAAAATTTTAAAATTTCTTCAAATATACGTGGGCGGTACCACGCCCCCTTTTCAAAAATTTGTATAAAATCGGCCTTAGAACATCTAAATCAATACATATTGCAAATTTTATCATTGTAGCTGCTTCTAATATTGAATTAACCCATTTTATACGTTTTTCGAAATTTTCGATATCGAAAAAGGGGCGTGGTTATGGTCCGATTTTACCCATTTTCAATAGCAATCTATTCTGAACCCAAATAAGTACGCATGCCAAATTTGGTGAAGGTATCTCATTATTTGCTCAAGTTATCGTGTTAACGGACAGACGGACGGACGGACGGACGGACGGACGGACGGACATGGCTCAATCAAATTTTTTTTCGATCCTGATCATATTGATATATGGAAGTCTATATCTATCTCGATTCCTTTATACCTGTACAACCAACCGTTATCCTAACAAAGTTATAATACCCTGTGTACAAGTACAGCTGGGTATAAAAATAATCAATTAGATTTCTCGATTAGTTTTAATCAAGGTCTGAAACCGATTAAAATAACGTTCCGGTTTCGGTTTTTGCAACGTGTTTCGGTTTCGGTTTCGTTCTTCAAAATTTATTTCGGTTTCGGTTACGGTTTCGGTTCCGGTTTCGTTCTTCAAAATTTATTTCGGTTTCGGTTACGGTTTCGTTCCGGTTTCGGTTCCAAATAAAAACAGGAAAACAAAAATTTTACTACTAAAATACTCATGTACCTATGTAGCTACGAAATAGGTCTGAATTTTCATAACTTTTTTCCTGCGGCCATGATGGGATTTCTCCAATATAATAATACATTTATTAACGCTATGCATGGATGAAGGAGTGTAATGGGGTGTGGTTGCTGAGTGACCTTGCTCAATCCCGACTCTTGCGTCCTCGTTCGTGCACTCTGGGCAATGTGAGCTACCTAGGCTCGCGGCAGAAAGAGAGGGAGCCCCGGTGGGGCCACTCTGACATACTTGGTTTAAGGGCTCACCGAGGTCTTTTTCGCAGCGTCTGTTCACCACATGGTGCGGCTGCAAGCGGGTGTCTGTCTTGTAGCAAGCGGCTCGCTATATAAATGTGTGAATATTTTTATCAAAATCCCGGAGACGGGTTGTGCGCTGGGTTTGGGACCCGCCACGGAAAAACTTTATTCCAATGAAAAGCAAAGAAAAGCCTCGGATGAGAACCCCCTTTAATGTTGACGACCCGGCAAAACGAAATAAGGACTACGAGAAGGATATTAGGGCATGTACCTGGAATGTCCGGACCCTTTCAAGGGATGGTACCGCTGCCCGACTGGTTGATGTCCTCGTTAACGCAAAGGCTGACATCACCGCCCTGCAGGAAATGCGATGGACGGGACAAGGAAAGACGACCATCGGACCTTGTGACGTATACTACAGTGGCCAGACACGCGGCAAAGCGCGTGGTGTAGGATTCGTGGTGGGAAAGAGACTTCGCCGCCAAGTACTAGCGTTCACCCCCGTGGACGAGCGTCTCGCTGCGATCCGCATCAAAGCGAAATTTTTCAACATAACATTTATCTGCGCCTATGCGCCGACTGAGGAGACGGACGACGCAGAGAAGGACTCCTTCTACGATAAACTTGAACAGACTTATGATCGCTGCCCCCAACATGATATCAAAATCGTGCTCGGCGACTTTAATGCGAAGGTGGGCAAGGAAGGAGTCTTTGGTCCAACAGTTGGAAAATTTAGTCTCCATGATATAACATCCCCCAACGGTACTAGGTTGATTGATTTCGCCGCTGCTCGCAATATGGTCATCAGTAGTACCAGGTTCCAGCATAAACGAATACACCAAGCCACATGGCTGTCTCCTGATCAAAGAACAAGAAACCAGATTGATCATGTCATGATCGACGGCAGACATAGCTCCACCGTTCTGGACGTGCGTACCCTTCGTGGTCCCAATATCGACTCGGACCATTATCTTGTTGCAGCCAAGATACGCACACGCCTCTGTGTAGCAAAGAAAGTGCGCACAGTAACGGAAGGAAAGTTTGACGTCGAGAAGCTGCGCACGACACAGACAGCTGACAATTTCTCCACTCGACTCTCACACCTGCTATCGGAGAGCAATCCTCGACCTAACGATGCAACCGAGCAATGGAAGCATATCTCTCACTCATTACGTACTGCCGCTGAGGCCACTATAGGGTTCCAGCGAGCCCGCAAAAACAACTGGTACGATGAGGAATGCAGCACTGCCTCGGACAAAAAGGACGCTGCCTACAGGGAGACGTTGCGAACGGGCGCAACCCGCGGTGTATGGCAACGCTATCGTGAGGCAAAGAAGGAAGAGAGACGCCTTTTCAGAAAAAAGAAACGTGAGGCCGAAAGGCGTGAGTGTGAGGAGCTTGAGATGCTGGCTGACAGGAATGATGCCCGAAAATTCTATGAAAAGATCCGGCGGATGACGGAAGGTTTTAAGACCGGGGCAAGTTCCTGTAAGGACAATAATGGCGACCTGGTAACCGACGTACAGAGTGTACTTAAATTATGGAGGGAGCATTTCTCCTCACTGCTAAATTGCGAGGGAGACGTCGAACCCGATACCCCAATCCCTGACGATGGAAAAGTCGTCCCACCACCTGACTATGATGAAGTGAGGATAGCTATATCCCGGCTCAAAAACAACAAAGCGCCTGGAAAAGACGGACTACCCTCCGAGCTGTTCAAACACGGAGGCGAAGAGCTGGTAAAAAGCATGCATCAGCTCTTATGCAGAATATGGTCAGACGAGTGCATGCCTCCAGATTGGAATTTAAGTGTGCTCTGCCCAATCCACAAGAAAGGCGATCCCGCTAACCGCACCAACTACCGCGGAATCAGCCTTCTTAATATCGCATATAAGGTTCTTTCTAGCGTATTGTGTGAAAGACTGAAGCCCATCGTAGACAAGCTGATTGGACCTTATCAGTGTGGCTTTAGACCAGGTAAGTCTACCATCGACCAGATTTTCACGATACGCCAAATCCTGGAGAAGACCCATGATAAAAGAATCGACACACACCATCTCTTTGTCGATTTCAAAGCCGCTTTTGACAGCGCAAAAAGGAGTTGCCTGTATGCCGCCATGTCTGAATTTGACTTCCCTGCAAAGCTTATACGGCTTTGCCAAATGACGTTGAGCAATACTAACAGCTCCGTCAGAGTCGGGAAGGACCTCTCTGAGCCATTTGAAACCAAACGAGGCTTCAGACAGGGCGACTCCCTTTCGTGCGATTTCTTCAACCTGATGCTGGAGAAGATAATTCGAGCAGCAGAGCTAAACCGCAATGGTACAATCTTTTACAAGAGCGTGCAATTGCTGGCGTATGCCGATGATATTGATATCATTGGCCTTAACAACCGCGCCGTAAGCGCTGCCTTCTCTGGACTGGATAAAGAAGCGAAAAAAGTGGGTCTTGCGGTCAACGAGGACAAGACGAAGTATTTGCTGTCATCAAAGAAAGAATCGGCGCACCTGCGCCTTGGCAGCCACGTCACTGTTGATAGTTACAAATGTGAAACTGTGAGGGACTTCGTCCATTTGGGAACCAGCATTAACACCGAAAATAATATCAGTCTAGAAATCCAACGGAGAATCACTCTTGCGAACAAGTGCTACTTTGGACTGAGTAGGCAATTGAGAAGTAAAGTCCTCTCTCGAAGAACAAAGATCGCGCTCTATAAGTCTCTCATCATACCTGTCCTGATGTATGGCTCAGATTCATGGACAATGTCAAGAGAAGATGAGATGGCCCTTGGAGTATTTGAGAGAAAAGTTCTCCGGAAGATTTATGGTCCTTCCCGTGATGCCGACGGCGAGTATCGAAGGAGATTTAACGATGAGCTGTACGAGCTTTACGTAGATCTGACCATAGTCCAGCGAATTAAAGCCCAAAGGCTCCGCTGGCTGGGTCACGTCATGCGAATGGACAAAGAAGCTCCAGCCCAGAAGGTTTTCCAATCGTCACCCGAATTCGGCAGCAGAGGAAGGGGGAGGCCTCGACTGAGATGGAAACAACAGGTGGAGGATGACTTGAACTCCCTTGGGGTTTCCAATTGGCGTCAGTTATCGCTAAAAAGGAATGACTGGCGTGCTTTGATAGGCGACGGCCAAAATCGCTTAGGCGGTTAAGCGCCAATAAATGATGATGATGATTACAGTCAAAAAATACCAAGATATTCGTGTATACTGATATGCCGAGCACAAAACATATTTTTAAAATTTTTTGTATGGGTAGGTTTTCGAGATATCGGTAATTTTGTGTTTTTTCTGGTATCGCTTCAATCAAAAAATATTTTCGCCAATGTTTAAAAAGCGATGGACGCAAACAATACCTCGTTCGAGAGGAAATCAACAACGCTTCCAACGACGTATAATATGTAGAGGTGGTCCAAACCATCGCTGAACAATAGGTGGTCAAAGTCGGAATTTTTTCGAATTTTTACGAGTTTTGAAAAAATTTTGATTTTGAAAATGTTTTTTTATGCCAAGTTGTAAAAATCAAAAACTTTTAATTTCTCCTAAAATTAGTGTGTATAATTACAAACACTTTAAGCATAATATTACCAAGATCTAGTGAAAACTGTATTTTTGGCGATTTTTTTTGTAACACTCAACATTCCCTCTTTTAATAGAATTTTAACAAGTCGATATCTGTATATTGCATTATTTCGCATTATAAATGGAAATAGTGCCAATTGACACTATTTCTATTTTGTAAAGAGAAGTAAAGTCAACAGCAATTTGGCAATATAGTCATTGATTTTATTTCCTAATTGAAATGGAAATAGCGTCAAATTTCTTACGACATGTCAACTAAACATCACGTGATGTTTAAGTGTGATGATGTGATTTACAAAAAGCGTCGCATCTAATTTTTCACTTCGTCGCATTGCGGTACGTCCGCTGTTATGGACGACATACTTTGAAAGGAAGAACTTGATTCCAATAATAATTTTGAATTTTTCCTAAGCCCTTCTATAAAAGAGTACTTTAACGACATTTTGGACTTTTTTGATTCACTTTAGACTAAACTAATTTAATTATTTTTTTTGTATTTTTCGGCCTTTTAAATTGACGATTATAGTATTTTTAAGCTCTAGGCCACCCAGATATATATGAAGAAAAATACTTAAATTCGTTTAAATCATATATTTATTTAGTTAAATCGATATTTCGACCTCAATTTGACGTCATCATCAGGATTTGGAAAGTAGAAACATTAAAACCGACAAAATTCACAAAACATTTTCGTACACTTATACTATTGACTGCACCTTATCGACTAATTTAACATTTATAAAAGAACAAAGTGGAAAGTCATATCATGAAAAATGTAAACAATGTAAAATAGTAATGATCAACAAAACTTTAACTACAAAAAACAATATATGAAAACATGTCAAGTGAACCACGCTTAAATAATATTGTTGTTATTGACCCTCTCTATACTTGGTGTGTCTCTTCCTTCCTATCAGCTCGCGGTATGCTGGAGCGCACTGAGAAATGTCGCTAGGTGTGTTGATGATAGCATCTTCAAAATATAGCGCTTTTTTATAATTTGTTTCTTGTTGTAGTATGGCTACGTTATCTAATACGGCTGATACAAAAGCCCTGGAATTGATGGTATTAGACCTAAAGACCTAAAACAAAGTGTATCTGTGATAACACCAGTGATAACCAAACTTGTTAACCTTAGTTTAAGGCAGTCCTCTGTACCTGAAGCCTTAAAGATCTCAGTTATCAGACCAATATACAAGTCAGGGCCTAAATCAGATCCGAAAAACTATCGCCCCATTGCAATCCTGCCTGTGATAGAAAAAATATTGGAAGAGGTTGTAGCAACGAGATTAACTGACTTTATAGAAAAATATAAAATAATCGACCATAATCAGTATGGCTTCCAAAAAGAAAAAAATATTAACCAGCTTCTAGGACTTTTTGCGAACAAAGTAAACGCGAATCTTGGAAAAAACATACACAGCCTTGCGCTGTTTATAGATTTTTCCAAAGCATTCGACACCTTGTCCCATTCAAAGCTACTAGAAGCCCTGGAAGATGCTGGTATACGAGGAAGTTGCCTAGCATGGTTCCGAAGCTATCTGGAACATAGAGTATACACGGTCAAAGTCTGCAACGAATTAAGCGACGAAGTCTCGGTTTCGCATGGTGTTCCCCAAGGCTCAAAACTGGGGCCAATTCTGTACCTGATTTATGCAAATAGCTTGATAAGACATTTAAAAAATTGCGATGTTTTTGCATACGCTGACGACACCACTATCGTAGTGTCGCACAAAAACCTAAATGAAGCTGCAAATATTATGCAACGTAAACTCGACATCGTTATCAAATGGTCGCATGACAATGGATTGCTAATTAATTCTCTGAAAACAAAATTAATGCATTTTAGACCCCCGCATTTGCAAACGTCAAACATAAATCTAAAATTTCACAGTACCGAATGTCTGCATAAACCTCAAACAACTTGTTCCTGTGATATAACCATTGAAACAGTGCGAACGTATAAATACTTGGGAATCATCCTCGATGACCATTTTAAATGGAACGAGCATCTTTTATACCTGCGAAATAAATTACGTAAATCGGCATACTTTATAAAGCATCTTAGCTATTGCAGCAATTACGCAGTCCTTTTGCAAGCTTACAGAGCATTATCGGAATCGTACATTCGATATGGCATTACAGCATGGGGAACCCCTTCCAGCCTTAAAAAAGTTCAATTGAGCCAAAACTACTGCTTGAAAATATTAGCTAGAAAGCTGAATGTATACACAGTTAATACACCGCTGAATAGGGAACTAGGGATTCTTGACATCAAGTCTATTTTTAAAATAACTATTATCAATGAGTTCTATGACGAAAAAAAATTTCAAACAAAAATTAACCATAATCTCGGGACACGAGCTCAAGTGCAAAACAAACTCCGAATACCAAGGTTTTTGAATAATTACTCAAAAAATACACTATCCGTTCTAGTACCCACCTTTCTAAATGAACTACCTTCAAACTTGCTCAACCTGCCAAAAGTACCTAATAGAAAAAAACTTATTTATAAATACATAAAAAGCTTATTGTAGAAATATCATGCCCTAGTTTTAAGACTAATTTATCGTTTAAAATTGTTATTCCTTCAAAATTTTTAATTTATATCTAATTCTTTAATTACAAATATTTCGTCCAAATCTATTGCAACTCGCTAGCCGCTAAGTGCGATGAAAAAAATTTTAGCTTTTATCTAATAGCGCTAATCATAAACTTTGTTAATATCAAATTTTATTGTTTTAGGCTACTAGAGTATAATTTTTATTAAATAATTAGCTATAATCTTAAACTTTGTTAAAGACAAAATTTATAGTATTAAGCTAATAATGATGTTAAATGTTTTGTAAATTATGTCGTAGGAATGTTTTTTACCCGCAGACAAGCTCAAAAGCTTCGCGGGTTAATTTGTTAAACCTAATGTATGACTAAATACAATACAAAATACAAATACAAATACAATACAATACAATACAATACAATTAGCGCAAATTCCGAATTATATCCGTTTGGGAGTTAACTTGAGCATAATGTTCATTATAAACTCCCAAAAATTAAGAAGATTTGAGCAGATATCATAACTATTTGACCGCTACTGTCATCGATAAATAAACAAACATCGCAACGACTACTACCAAAATTACGAGTTCGCCGCTACTGGACACTAGATGTCACCAAAGAAGAGCGCATCTATTTTAAACCGCAAGTACTATAACCAAAGCCATCTAGTTCGCTGATTGTTAATCTTCAATTTTGTGTGTATCAGCGTAAAATTTGGATCTGATTAAAGAAGATTTATTGGAGGTAATCTCCGTGTGTGTATCCATAGCATAAGTTGGGAGAGTGTCCAGTGGTTATGCAGTGTTGTGATTGAGCTGTTTTGTTGTCATTACCCTGCAGTCAAATTCCGAACTACTCAGCAAACATACTAGTTCATTGACTAACCATTTTGTGGCATATGCCTACCAGTTCGTTGTTGATTAGTTTTAAAAGCAGTCAATGCCAAACTACTCAGCGAAAATTCTAGTCATTGACTATACATTTTGTGGCGTATGCATACTAGTTCATTGCTGATTAGCGTTAAACCAGTCAATGCCAAACTACTCAGCAAACAATATAGTTCATTGACTATACATTTTGTGGTGTATTTATACTAGTTCATTGCTGATTAGCTTCAAACCAGTCAAGGCCAAACTACTCAGCAAACAATATAGTTCAATGACTATACATTTTGTGGTGTATTCATACTAGTTCACTTCTGATCACCTTTAAACCAGTCAATGTCGAACTACTCAGCAAACAATATAGGTCAATGACGATACATTTTGTGGTGTATTCATACTAGCTCATTTCTGATCACCTTTAAACCAGTCAATGTCCAACTACTCAGCAAAGAATATAGTTCATTGACTATACATTTTGTGGTGTATTTATACTAGTTCATTGCTAATTAGCTTCAAACCAGTCAAGGCCAAACTACTGAGCAAACAATATAGTTCATTGACTATGCATTTTGTGGCATATGGATACCAGTTCATTGTTGATTAGCTTTAAACCATTCAATGCCAAACTACTTAGCGAAAATTCTAGTTCATTGACTATGCATTTTGTGGTGTATTCATACTAGTTCATTTCTGATTTCCTTTAAGCCAGACATTGCCAAACTACTCGGCAAACAATGTAGTTCATTGACTGTACACTTTGTGGTGTATTCATACTAGTTCATTTCTGATTAGCTTTAAACCATCCAATGCCAAACTACTCAGCAACGCCTAAAAATTTTGTGGTGTATTCATACTAGTTAATTTCTGACTACCTTCAAACTAATCAATTCCAAACTACTCAGCAGACACCTAGCTCGTTTACTATACATTTTATGGATGTTTTTATACTAGTTCTTTGCTGATTACCCTTAAACCAATCAATGCCAATCTAATCAGAAAACATACTAGTATACAACTATAATTTGCTGGGCGAAATAATACTAGTCAGAAAAATCCTGGTTCGTACTAGTATGCAAGTATGTATGAAACTCGGGTTGAAATCATACTACACCTTTTTCAGTTTATATTCAGAAAGTTTTCTGAATATCAATTGTAATTTTCTGAATGTCAATTGTATTTTTCTGAAAATCAAATGGAAATTCTGTAACTGCATTCAGATCTTTTATGATCCCTCTAGATCTTTTATGATCCCATTTTGGCCAGGTTTGTTTGGATGTCCGGCACCCTGGGGATTGTTGCTACTTTTCGTTGGCTTGACGGAGTGTGTACTCCAAGCCAACGAAAGTTGGCAACAATCCCCAAGTTGCCGGACATCCAAACAAACCTGGCCGAAATGGGATCATAAAAGATCTAGAGTCATTCACGCCCTAAGAAGGTGTTCTAACTGGGCACTGCCTTATTGGTAGGCACGCAGAAGGGGTGCCCTATCGACGATGCCCTATCGACGGAGCTGCAAAGATGATGAGGAAGAGGAAACGGTGAAGCACCTCATCTGCAACTGCCCGGCCTTAAGCGGCGCGGGAACGCGCTTTTTGGGAGTTCCCTTCCTGGATAGTCTAAACCAGACCGCTGGGATTTTCCAAATGGCCGGGTCCCGGGACTGACTTTCCTAGTGCTGGTGGTATCACAACGGGCTTTTCAAAACTGGCCTAAGTGTGCCTCTGCGGCAGCCACTAACCTAACCTAACCTAACTGCATTCAACTGTTTGAACAGTCACAGATTTTTAAATTAAAAAAAAACTAGGTCCCGCCAACTCATAGGGAAAAAATCAAAGCAGCACACTATAAGTTGGAAGAGAAGTTCGGCAAAAGTCTCGTTAGAGGTTATGACAACCTGTTGGTATATAACCGCCATTTTTTTTTACGTTGCGGCATAAACTTGAGTATATTGACAACAACAATATAAATTAACTCTACCAATGCTCCTTTAACTCGAGTGTATGGCCCAGCATGAAAGCAGTCTTACTTTGACTCTCTTTGATGTAAAAATAAGACTTAATTTTATCTATATATCATATGTGGGTCCGGAACTCCGCAGTGGACGACTAACTTAACCTTAATTTACCTTACATAAAAATACAACCCCAAAGCCCCAATTACATAAAACTTTGACAAATGCGCGCCTCGTTTTTGAGCATTTGCAAAAATTTCGCTTCGCTTTACGTTTAAAAAACTTCATACAAAGTGTGGATCCTACAAAGTTGAATGCAATTGGGCCTTCACCTATATAATCAAACTTGACGAACGCGGAATTTGAAAGGAGGCATTGCAAGTAGAATTCAATAATTAAATTAAAAATACAATAAACAACATAATTTAAAAAATATAGAAAAAAAAACTTGTGTTAACTTTACCGAGAATCGAACTCAGAGCCTTTAGCTCATTTTTGGCTGTGTATGAACTAGTATATCAACTGGTATAATGCTGATGCAGAGGCTGACTAGTATACCAATTGGTATGGTGCTTATGCAGAAGAGGACAATTGCTTTTCTTTTTCTCTTGTAACTGCTTCTTTTTTACCTTGTAATTCACAGATGCTTTTTCGTGTTTGAGTAAATACAAATAGTCGCTGCTTTCTAAAGAATAAACTGGTATATTGCTGATGTAGAGGCTGACTATGATACTGGTGCATAGACCGACTAGTATACCAACTGGAATGAATGTCAAATTCGTGGACTAGTATGACAAGTGGTACGATCTGAATGGGCATAATGATTAGTATGTCCTGCCGCATAGACTGAGCAGTATGTCAACCGGTATGATTCTGATGTATATATGAACTAGTATGTCAACTGGTAAGATTCTGATGCATATATGAACTAGTATGTCAAATGGTATATTTCTGATGCAAATTTGAACTAGTATGTCAACTGATATGATTATGATGCATAAATGAACTGATATGTCAACTGGTATGATTCTGATGCATAAATGAACTACTATATCAACTGGTATGATTCTGACGCATATATGAACTAGTATGACAACTGGTATGATTCCGATGATTTTTTTAACTAGTCTGTTAATTGGTATGATTCTGATGCATAAATGAACTAGTCTGTCAACTGGTATGATTCTGATGCATATATGAACTAGTCTTTCAACTGGTATGATTCTGATGTATATATGAACTAGTCTGCCAACTGGTATGATTCTGATGTATATATGAACTATTCTTTCAACTGGTACGATCCTGACGTATATACGAACTAGTATCTTAAATGGTATGATACTGATGTGTATAATAACAGTATATCAACTGGTATATTCCTGATGCAGAGGCTGACTTGTCAGCCAATTGGTATGGTGCTGATGCAGAGAAGGACAATTGCCATCTCGTAGGACATCGCCGTGTTAAAAATACCAGTTGCTAATATGGAAAAATTACAGAACTCGAACTAGTTGAAGCCGCATAGCTGACTGGTATTTGATTAGTATAAAACTAGTTAAGTTGACTGCAGGGCGATTTATGGCTCTGGCTTCAATAATGGGCATACACAATACTTCAGCCAAGCTGCGCAGGATCAGCTTACGCTTGTTTGATCTCTAAGGCAACATAGGGTTATTCAAATCGTAGACAATGTAGGCTGCAAGAGCTATAATGTCCAACATGTTGAAGAACATCGCTAGTGGCCATCGTTTTGTTTGTCTTTGTGTTGGATATTCCGCAAACATTTGGTCCATTCGATCAACACCACCTTTGGTACGATTATAATATTCAATTATTTCAGGTTTCCCACTGTCAGCTATTTCAGCATCATTATGCATGGTCGAAAGCAAAATTACTGCTTTATTTTTTGTGGGAATATGAGAACACATTGTCACATTATTGTTGAAGCCAAATGTCGTTGAACCAATTGTCCTGTTTTTGTTCGGCTTCATTTCTTGAGGAATATATGATTTGTTTTTGCGCAAAGTTCCAATGATCGTGAGTTTCCAGGTGAGAAGCAGTTCTGCAACTGGCAAGGTCGTAAACAAATTGTCCATTGTAATGTTTCGGCCACTTCCTTGGTATTTGGCAGACAAATCCTTCACCACTCGTTCGCCTTGGTTCGTTTCCCTACCAGTTTCTGCTTGGCCAGCATATATTTGTCCATGCAGTGGATATGCATTTGTGGCGTCGCAAATCCACCAAACCTTGATACCATATTTAGCAGGTTTTGACGGTATGTACTGCGTAAACCGTGTGCGTCCACGGTAAGGAAATAATTGTTCATCAATCGTCAAGCATGAGCTGGGCTTGTAATGTGCAGCAAGATTATTGTTCATCATCGTCCACAACTCACTGATCGGTGCTGCTTTATCAGTTAGTAAGCGTGTTGCACGAGTGTTTTTATCGTCAAATCTTAGGAACCGCAATATCGAACAGAAACGGTTGACTCCCATTGTGGCGCGATAAAAAGGATAGTTTTTGACGCTCCATAAATCTCGAACATGTTCTCCATTGCTATGGTTCGCACCAGTCATAATAACTATGCCAAGAAATGCATACAGCTCTGTTATTGACACAGGCGTCCATGACTTAGGAGTTGTGTTTGGATGCGCATTGTTGTAAGCATCATAAGTTTCTTTTGCTAACTTATTTGTGTGGCGCATACTTATATCAGCCATTTGAACGTTCATGAAAATTTGAATGTTTGCTCTATTGACAACATTTCAGTGCATCTAGGTGGTCCAGAACGTTCTCTTATAATATTTTGTCTGAGTAACTGACGACTTACATTTGCTTCTTTCATCCACTCAGTACCATCACGTGCAACAAATTTTTCGTCACTAGCAGGTAATTCATTATTTTCTTCTACTTCTTCATCGTCTTCTTCATCATCCTCATAGTCCGAATAATCAGGTAATACTTCTGCGGCACTTTGCGAAACTTCAGCATCGTCATCATCAATTTCAATGTCCTTGATTTGAATTTCTTCTTCATCTTCTGAGTCAAAATCATAGGGAGTGTCATCGTCACAAATTTCATCAAATAAAGATTGTATATATGATTCTCGCTGTTCCTCAGTTAGCCTGCATAATAAAAAAAATTAGTATATGTTTACATTGTTGCTTATTTTACATTTTTTACCTTCTATATGCTGCACTTGATAAATATTCGTTTCTTCTTGAAGCCATTTCGTATCTAGTTATTAATGGTTTCGGTTATATTTATTTTCACTTATATTTTCACTTCTTACACTTTTGAGCACCAAAACAATAATGAAAATATCAACAGGCAGCATTTATAACAACACCTCGTGTGAAAACAACCCTTGCAGCTGCATATAAAATACAAAACCCTGTTATACCAGTGTATTTGCTACCTACGTACCCATACCTTGCGCGACCTTTTTGCACATATCTTTTGAACCAGGTAGAATATTTCAATGAAATAAAAACCAAAATGTGTATTCGTTGTTACTCTACAAGTATATTATTATAAATTATATTATTTTGTTTTGCATTTATCAGGACAACAACAAAAAAAACAAAAATCCACTGTTGCATGTCCTGACTTTATTTGTAGGAATATTCGAATGAAACAAAAGACAAAATACTTGTTATATATTAAAATATACATTTCAAAAAAATCATAGAAATCGGTTGAATAAGCATTAAAAAAACCACAAAATTAAGTCCCGGGTACAAACGTATCCCGGGTGTGTCTTTTCGTGGTATTTTCTGGGTGTGTGTTCTAGGGTTAAGTAAAATTTTTGAAAACCGTTGTTCAATACATACTTTTTTTCTCTAGGAACCGATTTCTATTCTGTAAAATTTACTTTCTTGGACCTTCTCTGTAGCAGGTTTATACAAAAAAAAAACAGATTAAAAACCTTTTGTTTTTAAGCCGAAAAATGAAGAAAGCTGAGACGTCTAAATTTCACAATTTTCTATAGGAAATAGGTATAGGTTATCTATATATATAAAAATGAAAAGTACTCCGTATGACCGCGGTTTCTGTCTAAACGGCTGAACCGATTTCTATTCTGTAATATATAATTTCTTGGACCTTCTCTGTAGCAGGTTTATAAAAAAACCGATTAGGTTAGGTTAGGTTCAAGTGGCTGCCGCAGAGGCACACTTAGGCCAGTTTTGAAAGGCCCGTTGTGATACCACCAACACAAGGAAAGTCAGTCCCGGGACCCAGCCATATGGAAAATCCCTGAGTTGTTGGGATTTTCCACATAGCAGAATCCCGGGACTGACACTCCTAAACCGACACCGTTACTCCTCCTCGAACCACTTAGATGACTTTATGAAGCCCATCAAGTCCTTTATGTCCAGTTCCGCGATCTGGCTTAGGCTATCCAGGAACGGAACTCCCAAAAAGCGCGTTCTCGTGCCGCTTAAAGCCGGACAGTTGCAGATGAGGTGATCCACTGTTTCCTCCTCCTCATCATCTTTGCAACTCCTCCAGCATCGTCGGTAGGCCATACCTAGCCTTTCTGCATGCCTACCAATGAGGCAGTGACCGGTTAATACCCCTACCAATATGCAGATTTCCCTCCTAGTTAGGGCATAAATGCGTCTAGACCTTTTAAGATCCCATTTTGGCCAGGTTTGTTTCGATATGCGACACCCTGGGGATTGCAGCCATCTTTCGTTGGCTTGACGGAGTGTGTGCTCCTTCAGCATTAGTTTGCATGTGGCAAACGGCATACCTAAGCGCTCTTTATCCTGAAGAACCTGCTTGGTCGTGCCCTGCCTGGCAAGCTCGTCTGCCTTACAGTTTCCCTCAATGTCCCTATGTCCCGGGACCCATATGAGGTTTACGCGGTTCTGTTGGGCCATCTCCTGAAGAGATCGACGACCTTTAAACCAGTCAATGTCGAACTACTCAGCAAACAATATAGGTCAATGACGATACATTTTGTGGTGTATTCATACTAGCTCATTTCTGATCACCTTTAAACCAGTCAATGTCCAACTACTCAGCAAAGAATATAGTTCATTGACTATACATTTTGTGGTGTATTTATACTAGTTCATTGCTAATTAGCTTCAAACCAGTCAAGGCCAAACTACTGAGCAAACAATATAGTTCATTGACTATGCATTTTGTGGCATATGGATACCAGTTCATTGTTGATTAGCTTTAAACCATTCAATGCCAAACTACTTAGCGAAAATTCTAGTTCATTGACTATGCATTTTGTGGTGTATTCATACTAGTTCATTTCTGATTTCCTTTAAGCCAGACATTGCCAAACTACTCGGCAAACAATGTAGTTCATTGACTGTACACTTTGTGGTGTATTCATACTAGTTCATTTCTGATTAGCTTTAAACCATCCAATGCCAAACTACTCAGCAACGCCTAAAAATTTTGTGGTGTATTCATACTAGTTAATTTCTGACTACCTTCAAACTAATCAATTCCAAACTACTCAGCAGACACCTAGCTCGTTTACTATACATTTTATGGATGTTTTTATACTAGTTCTTTGCTGATTACCCTTAAACCAATCAATGCCAATCTAATCAGAAAACATACTAGTATACAACTATAATTTGCTGGGCGAAATAATACTAGTCAGAAAAATCCTGGTTCGTACTAGTATGCAAGTATGTATGAAACTCGGGTTGAAATCATACTACACCTTTTTCAGTTTATATTCAGAAAGTTTTCTGAATATCAATTGTAATTTTCTGAATGTCAATTGTATTTTTCTGAAAATCAAATGGAAATTCTGTAACTGCATTCAGATCTTTTATGATCCCTCTAGATCTTTTATGATCCCATTTTGGCCAGGTTTGTTTGGATGTCCGGCACCCTGGGGATTGTTGCTACTTTTCGTTGGCTTGACGGAGTGTGTACTCCAAGCCAACGAAAGTTGGCAACAATCCCCAAGTTGCCGGACATCCAAACAAACCTGGCCGAAATGGGATCATAAAAGATCTAGAGTCATTCACGCCCTAAGAAGGTGTTCTAACTGGGCACTGCCTTATTGGTAGGCACGCAGAAGGGGTGCCCTATCGACGATGCCCTATCGACGGAGCTGCAAAGATGATGAGGAAGAGGAAACGGTGAAGCACCTCATCTGCAACTGCCCGGCCTTAAGCGGCGCGGGAACGCGCTTTTTGGGAGTTCCCTTCCTGGATAGTCTAAACCAGACCGCTGGGATTTTCCAAATGGCCGGGTCCCGGGACTGACTTTCCTAGTGCTGGTGGTATCACAACGGGCTTTTCAAAACTGGCCTAAGTGTGCCTCTGCGGCAGCCACTAACCTAACCTAACCTAACTGCATTCAACTGTTTGAACAGTCACAGATTTTTAAATTAAAAAAAAACTAGGTCCCGCCAACTCATAGGGAAAAAATCAAAGCAGCACACTATAAGTTGGAAGAGAAGTTCGGCAAAAGTCTCGTTAGAGGTTATGACAACCTGTTGGTATATAACCGCCATTTTTTTTTACGTTGCGGCATAAACTTGAGTATATTGACAACAACAATATAAATTAACTCTACCAATGCTCCTTTAACTCGAGTGTATGGCCCAGCATGAAAGCAGTCTTACTTTGACTCTCTTTGATGTAAAAATAAGACTTAATTTTATCTATATATCATATGTGGGTCCGGAACTCCGCAGTGGACGACTAACTTAACCTTAATTTACCTTACATAAAAATACAACCCCAAAGCCCCAATTACATAAAACTTTGACAAATGCGCGCCTCGTTTTTGAGCATTTGCAAAAATTTCGCTTCGCTTTACGTTTAAAAAACTTCATACAAAGTGTGGATCCTACAAAGTTGAATGCAATTGGGCCTTCACCTATATAATCAAACTTGACGAACGCGGAATTTGAAAGGAGGCATTGCAAGTAGAATTCAATAATTAAATTAAAAATACAATAAACAACATAATTTAAAAAATATAGAAAAAAAAACTTGTGTTAACTTTACCGAGAATCGAACTCAGAGCCTTTAGCTCATTTTTGGCTGTGTATGAACTAGTATATCAACTGGTATAATGCTGATGCAGAGGCTGACTAGTATACCAATTGGTATGGTGCTTATGCAGAAGAGGACAATTGCTTTTCTTTTTCTCTTGTAACTGCTTCTTTTTTACCTTGTAATTCACAGATGCTTTTTCGTGTTTGAGTAAATACAAATAGTCGCTGCTTTCTAAAGAATAAACTGGTATATTGCTGATGTAGAGGCTGACTATGATACTGGTGCATAGACCGACTAGTATACCAACTGGAATGAATGTCAAATTCGTGGACTAGTATGACAAGTGGTACGATCTGAATGGGCATAATGATTAGTATGTCCTGCCGCATAGACTGAGCAGTATGTCAACCGGTATGATTCTGATGTATATATGAACTAGTATGTCAACTGGTAAGATTCTGATGCATATATGAACTAGTATGTCAAATGGTATATTTCTGATGCAAATTTGAACTAGTATGTCAACTGATATGATTATGATGCATAAATGAACTGATATGTCAACTGGTATGATTCTGATGCATAAATGAACTACTATATCAACTGGTATGATTCTGACGCATATATGAACTAGTATGACAACTGGTATGATTCCGATGATTTTTTTAACTAGTCTGTTAATTGGTATGATTCTGATGCATAAATGAACTAGTCTGTCAACTGGTATGATTCTGATGCATATATGAACTAGTCTTTCAACTGGTATGATTCTGATGTATATATGAACTAGTCTGCCAACTGGTATGATTCTGATGTATATATGAACTATTCTTTCAACTGGTACGATCCTGACGTATATACGAACTAGTATCTTAAATGGTATGATACTGATGTGTATAATAACAGTATATCAACTGGTATATTCCTGATGCAGAGGCTGACTTGTCAGCCAATTGGTATGGTGCTGATGCAGAGAAGGACAATTGCCATCTCGTAGGACATCGCCGTGTTAAAAATACCAGTTGCTAATATGGAAAAATTACAGAACTCGAACTAGTTGAAGCCGCATAGCTGACTGGTATTTGATTAGTATAAAACTAGTTAAGTTGACTGCAGGGCGATTTATGGCTCTGGCTTCAATAATGGGCATACACAATACTTCAGCCAAGCTGCGCAGGATCAGCTTACGCTTGTTTGATCTCTAAGGCAACATAGGGTTATTCAAATCGTAGACAATGTAGGCTGCAAGAGCTATAATGTCCAACATGTTGAAGAACATCGCTAGTGGCCATCGTTTTGTTTGTCTTTGTGTTGGATATTCCGCAAACATTTGGTCCATTCGATCAACACCACCTTTGGTACGATTATAATATTCAATTATTTCAGGTTTCCCACTGTCAGCTATTTCAGCATCATTATGCATGGTCGAAAGCAAAATTACTGCTTTATTTTTTGTGGGAATATGAGAACACATTGTCACATTATTGTTGAAGCCAAATGTCGTTGAACCAATTGTCCTGTTTTTGTTCGGCTTCATTTCTTGAGGAATATATGATTTGTTTTTGCGCAAAGTTCCAATGATCGTGAGTTTCCAGGTGAGAAGCAGTTCTGCAACTGGCAAGGTCGTAAACAAATTGTCCATTGTAATGTTTCGGCCACTTCCTTGGTATTTGGCAGACAAATCCTTCACCACTCGTTCGCCTTGGTTCGTTTCCCTACCAGTTTCTGCTTGGCCAGCATATATTTGTCCATGCAGTGGATATGCATTTGTGGCGTCGCAAATCCACCAAACCTTGATACCATATTTAGCAGGTTTTGACGGTATGTACTGCGTAAACCGTGTGCGTCCACGGTAAGGAAATAATTGTTCATCAATCGTCAAGCATGAGCTGGGCTTGTAATGTGCAGCAAGATTATTGTTCATCATCGTCCACAACTCACTGATCGGTGCTGCTTTATCAGTTAGTAAGCGTGTTGCACGAGTGTTTTTATCGTCAAATCTTAGGAACCGCAATATCGAACAGAAACGGTTGACTCCCATTGTGGCGCGATAAAAAGGATAGTTTTTGACGCTCCATAAATCTCGAACATGTTCTCCATTGCTATGGTTCGCACCAGTCATAATAACTATGCCAAGAAATGCATACAGCTCTGTTATTGACACAGGCGTCCATGACTTAGGAGTTGTGTTTGGATGCGCATTGTTGTAAGCATCATAAGTTTCTTTTGCTAACTTATTTGTGTGGCGCATACTTATATCAGCCATTTGAACGTTCATGAAAATTTGAATGTTTGCTCTATTGACAACATTTCAGTGCATCTAGGTGGTCCAGAACGTTCTCTTATAATATTTTGTCTGAGTAACTGACGACTTACATTTGCTTCTTTCATCCACTCAGTACCATCACGTGCAACAAATTTTTCGTCACTAGCAGGTAATTCATTATTTTCTTCTACTTCTTCATCGTCTTCTTCATCATCCTCATAGTCCGAATAATCAGGTAATACTTCTGCGGCACTTTGCGAAACTTCAGCATCGTCATCATCAATTTCAATGTCCTTGATTTGAATTTCTTCTTCATCTTCTGAGTCAAAATCATAGGGAGTGTCATCGTCACAAATTTCATCAAATAAAGATTGTATATATGATTCTCGCTGTTCCTCAGTTAGCCTGCATAATAAAAAAAATTAGTATATGTTTACATTGTTGCTTATTTTACATTTTTTACCTTCTATATGCTGCACTTGATAAATATTCGTTTCTTCTTGAAGCCATTTCGTATCTAGTTATTAATGGTTTCGGTTATATTTATTTTCACTTATATTTTCACTTCTTACACTTTTGAGCACCAAAACAATAATGAAAATATCAACAGGCAGCATTTATAACAACACCTCGTGTGAAAACAACCCTTGCAGCTGCATATAAAATACAAAACCCTGTTATACCAGTGTATTTGCTACCTACGTACCCATACCTTGCGCGACCTTTTTGCACATATCTTTTGAACCAGGTAGAATATTTCAATGAAATAAAAACCAAAATGTGTATTCGTTGTTACTCTACAAGTATATTATTATAAATTATATTATTTTGTTTTGCATTTATCAGGACAACAACAAAAAAAACAAAAATCCACTGTTGCATGTCCTGACTTTATTTGTAGGAATATTCGAATGAAACAAAAGACAAAATACTTGTTATATATTAAAATATACATTTCAAAAAAATCATAGAAATCGGTTGAATAAGCATTAAAAAAACCACAAAATTAAGTCCCGGGTACAAACGTATCCCGGGTGTGTCTTTTCGTGGTATTTTCTGGGTGTGTGTTCTAGGGTTAAGTAAAATTTTTGAAAACCGTTGTTCAATACATACTTTTTTTCTCTAGGAACCGATTTCTATTCTGTAAAATTTACTTTCTTGGACCTTCTCTGTAGCAGGTTTATACAAAAAAAAAACAGATTAAAAACCTTTTGTTTTTAAGCCGAAAAATGAAGAAAGCTGAGACGTCTAAATTTCACAATTTTCTATAGGAAATAGGTATAGGTTATCTATATATATAAAAATGAAAAGTACTCCGTATGACCGCGGTTTCTGTCTAAACGGCTGAACCGATTTCTATTCTGTAATATATAATTTCTTGGACCTTCTCTGTAGCAGGTTTATAAAAAAACCGATTAGGTTAGGTTAGGTTCAAGTGGCTGCCGCAGAGGCACACTTAGGCCAGTTTTGAAAGGCCCGTTGTGATACCACCAACACAAGGAAAGTCAGTCCCGGGACCCAGCCATATGGAAAATCCCTGAGTTGTTGGGATTTTCCACATAGCAGAATCCCGGGACTGACACTCCTAAACCGACACCGTTACTCCTCCTCGAACCACTTAGATGACTTTATGAAGCCCATCAAGTCCTTTATGTCCAGTTCCGCGATCTGGCTTAGGCTATCCAGGAACGGAACTCCCAAAAAGCGCGTTCTCGTGCCGCTTAAAGCCGGACAGTTGCAGATGAGGTGATCCACTGTTTCCTCCTCCTCATCATCTTTGCAACTCCTCCAGCATCGTCGGTAGGCCATACCTAGCCTTTCTGCATGCCTACCAATGAGGCAGTGACCGGTTAATACCCCTACCAATATGCAGATTTCCCTCCTAGTTAGGGCATAAATGCGTCTAGACCTTTTAAGATCCCATTTTGGCCAGGTTTGTTTCGATATGCGACACCCTGGGGATTGCAGCCATCTTTCGTTGGCTTGACGGAGTGTGTGCTCCTTCAGCATTAGTTTGCATGTGGCAAACGGCATACCTAAGCGCTCTTTATCCTGAAGAACCTGCTTGGTCGTGCCCTGCCTGGCAAGCTCGTCTGCCTTACAGTTTCCCTCAATGTCCCTATGTCCCGGGACCCATATGAGGTTTACGCGGTTCTGTTGGGCCATCTCCTGAAGAGATCGACGACAGCTGAGCGTCAGTTCAGAGTTGAACGTGTATGAGCCAAGGGATTTGATGGCCGCTTGGCTATCGCTGAAAATAGCGATATCTTCTCCGATAACACGTTTGCTTAACCAGGCCGCGGCGTCCAGGATTGCCGAGACTTTCGCCTGGAAGACGCTACAATGATCAGGTAGTCTGAAGGAGAGCTCAAGGTCCAAATCCCTTGAATAAACGCCTCCTCCAACTCTGCCGTCCAACTTCGAGCCGTCGGTGTATATGGAAGTGCCACCATTTGTTTCGGGACACCAATCCGTCCTCTCCCAGTCTTCCCTGCTGGGAATGTTTATTTTGAAACAGCTATCCCCGACTGTAGTAGTCGCACAACGATCAGTGCTTCGAGGGAGAAAGCTGTAAGATTCCAGAATACTGGAGTGTCCAATAGTACCCGCAGCCCAACTGGAGGTTTCTCTTAGGCGCAGAGCTGATGCCGCCGCTGACCGAAACCCTTCCAGATCAAGTGGCAAAATGCCCAGAATGACCTGGAGGGCTTCGTTGGGCGTTGTCCTTAGCGCACCGCTTATACAGATCATATTGGATCTATGGACTTTCCGCAACAGATTCAGGTATGTTGCCTTGCTCAGCGCAGGCCACCATACGACGACTCCATAAAGCATGATTGGGCGAATGATGGCCGTGTAGATCCAACTGCATACTCTAGGGCTGAGCCCCCATTTTTTGCCAATGAATCTTTTGCAGGTGTAAAGAGCGATGCAAGCTTTCTTCTGGCGCTGAAGAACATTCTCCTTCCAATTCAATTTCCTGTCCAGAACTATGCCTAGAAACTTGGCCTTATCCGACAAGCCCAAGCGCGTGCCATCTAGTTCTGGTAGGCTTAGTGGCGGTATTTTGTACCGGTTGGTGAAGAGGACAAGTTCCACCTTCCCTGGGTTGATACTAAGTCCGCAGCGAGAGGACCACGTCGAAACTTCTCGCAGTGCTACTTGCATCAGGTCACACAGAGTTTGTGGGAACTTGCCTCTGAATGCAATAGCTAAATCGTCTGCGTATGCCACTATCTTCCCGCCCCCCCAGCTTGTGTCACGTAGCAACGAGTTGACTGTGAGGTTCCATAAAAGCGGGGAAAGAACACCACCCTGGGGTGTTCCCCTTGTGACATAGCGTGATAACTCAACCGTACCAAGTGAAGAAGCTATTTTCCTTCCCATTAAAAGTTGGTCAATTAAACCAGTTAGAGGTCTATCTACTCCCAGATTAGTTAGAGCGGAGTTGATAGCCTCCGGGCTTATATTGTTGAAAGCCCCCTCAATGTCTAGGAGGGCCACGAGACAGTAGTCCTTTTCACACAGCGATTTCTCAATGACAGACACTAGGCTGTGCAGAGCGGTTTCTGTTGATTTACCCTTGGTGTATGCATGCTGATAGCTAGAGATAAGGTTGCTATCAATAGTCGTTAAGAGGTAGTCGCTTAATATCCTCTCAAAGGTTTTTAGTACAAAGGACGAGGGACTGATCGGTCTGTAGTCTTTTGGCTCGTAGTGGGATGCCTTCCCAGCCTTAGGGATAAACACTACCGTGGCGCTTCTCCAGGAGCCCGGAATGTGGTTGAGAGCCAGGCAGGCTGTGAAGAGAAATACCAACCATTTAGCTGATGTCTCCAACGTGTTTATAAGCTGCGCGGGGATAATCCCGTCCGGCCCGGCAGCCTTATACGGTTCAAAGCTCTTAACTGCCCACCTTACTCTTTCCTCAGTGATGGGTATATTTACTGCCAGGTTTGTTCCAGGTGCTAGTGGTGCATCATGCAGATTCCCCGGAAAATGTGTATTCAAGAGCAGCTCAAGGGTTTCCTCTTCCGTGCTGGTCCAGGATCCGTCAGGCTTTCGCAAATAGCTGATGGTTGTTTGACTTTTCGAGAAAAAACCGATTAAAAGCCTTTTGTTTTTTTGCCGAAAAATTAAAAAAGCTGAGATCACCATGATGTTTAGCTGTGCAAATCAAATAGGAGGTGAAATTCTAGGTTCTAGCTAACATTGCACAAATTGTAATAGTTAGGCCGAGCAGTATTCATGGGTGTTCCCACTAATGGTGGTTTACAGCAGGGCATGACGATGTCAAAAATATTATGCTAAGATATCTTCCAAAGGAAGCGGTGCTATATTTCACTTATATTATAAATTCTTGTCTTAAATTGCAATATTTTCCCAGAGCGTGGAAAACAACAAAAATTGTATCAATATGGAAGCCAGGTAAGCCAAACAATATTGCAGAAAGTTACAGACCCATTAGCCTCCTGAGTTCCTTGTCCAAAATTTTTGAAAAAGTCATTAAACATAAAATGTGTTTATTTATCCAAATATTACCAAATGAGCAATTCGGATTTAGGCAGTATCACGGTACGACGCATCAGATAAAACGCATAGCAAATCACGTAAAAGTAAATTTTGAAAACAATAAGTCCGCTGGTTTAATATTACTAGACATTGAAAAGGCCTTTGACTCAATCTGGCATGATGGACTTATTTATAAATTAATCAGCTTTAACTTTCCTCTGCATTTCGTTAAGCTAATCAAAAGTTTTTTGACCAATCGCTATTACAGTGTATGTTTGAACAATGAGTACTCCGACTTAATTGAACTCCCTGCTGGCGTTCCTCAGGGATCAGTGCTTGGCCCCTTATTATATATTCTGTACTGTTCAGATTTTCCAAAAGTTGAAAATTGCCAATATGCTATGTACGCTGATGACATTGGTATACTTTATTCGCATGAGATTGGCGATGAAATTGTATCAAAACTGGAGCGTGCGATACGTAGTATTTCTGACTACATGCAAAATTGGAAAATTAAGCTAAATGCTGAAAAAACACAAGCCATCTTTTTCACCAGAAAAAGAAGTCCTTGTTATTTACCAAGCACTAGGTTAAAAATAAACACTTATGAAATACCATGGGAAAAATCTGTTAAGTACCTTGGGGTAATTTTCGATACAAAACTCACTTACGGCGATCATGTTAAATGTATAACAGAAAAAGTTAGTAAAGCCATTAAAATGCTATATCCCTTGATTAACAGGAACTCAAATCCGAGTAAGGAAAATAAATTAATAATCTATAATCAAATTTTCTTATCTATAATATTGTACGCTTGCCCAGCTTGGGGTATAACTGCAAAGTCGCATATTAAAAAATTACAAATATGCCAAAACAAAGTTTGGAAAATGATGTTAGGACTGCCTTGGGATTTTTCCACTAGAAGACTCCATAGCGAATCAAATATAACAAGTAAGGAAGTCTAAGTTCGGGTGAAACCGAACATTACATACCCAGCTGTGCACATAAAGTGGGCGTGATCGTTCACCGATTTTTCTTATTTTCTGTGGTAGTACTCTACATAAACATAACATACCTGGTACCTAGTTTCGTAAATCTATCTCACACCGTTCTGAAGTTGTTAGCAGTCGAATTTAAAAATTGCTTGACTCATAAGTGGGCGGTGCCACGCCCACTTTCCAAAATTTTGAAAAAATTATGTAAAGAATGTGAAAGTTGATGTATGTACCAAATTATATTATTATAGCGAAATCAGTTAATTAGATATGGACTTTTCAATATTTCCACCTCCTTTCAATATAACTTTTATGAATAAGTAGGCGTGGTCGCGAAGCGATTTCGTTTATTTTCTATAGCTGAATTTACCACAACAATAGTATGTCCTCTACGAAATTTCGTTATACTAGCATAAACTGTTCTGAAGTTATTAAGAGTCAAAATTTTAAAATTTCTTCAAATATACGTGGGCGGTACCACGCCCCCTTTTAAAATTTTTTTATAAAATCGGCCTTAGAACATCCAAATCAATACATATTGCAAATTTTATCATTGTAGCTGCTTCTAATATTGAATTAACCCATTTTATACGTTTTTCGAAATTTTCGATATCGAAAAAGGGGCGTGGTTATGGTCCGATTTTACCCATTTTCAATAGCAATCTATTCTGAACCCAAATAAGTACGCATGCCAAATTTGGTGAAGATATCTCATTATTTGCTCAAGTTATCGTGTTAACGGACAGACGGACGGACGGACGGACGGACGGACGGACGGACGGACGGACGGACATGGCTCAATCAAATTTTTTTTCGATCCTGATCATATTGATATATGGAAGTCTATATCTATCTCGATTCCTTTATACCTGTACAACCAACCGTTATCCTAACAAAGTTATAATACCCTGTGTACAAGTACAGCTGGGTATAAAAATGATAAATGGACAGATTCAAAAAATAACTGATCAGTTTAAAATTCGCTGTAATATGACTGACAATGACTTGATCTCAAATCTTTATTAATAATGTAGGTTATGTATTTATGTAAAAAAAAATATATATAGAAAACTAGCTTATAAGATTTAAAGCGGAGGTTTTTCATAGTAGTGAAATGTTTATCTGAAAAATAAATGAAAATCTGTGATAAAAATGATATATTGTAGAATTAAGGTTTATTTACCATATTCTGTAAATTGTGCTATTACAATCCACGTAATATTTTTTGTCTACTTAATAAAATCTATCTATCTATCTATTTTCGAATATATTCCAAATAAGATAACTTCAAGTAGGGTGGCCACTTATAGTTGCCACCTAACCGCAATTTATTTATTTTTTCATATTTCTCGGGAATTGCTTGACCTATTTGGATAAAATTTGCGACCCTGGAAGTTTTTTTTAGGAAAAGGGGCCGTGGCACTTCCCGTGAAACATAACTTTTCACTATCTCTAAAAGGGTCCAAGGTAGGATCGGGGAAATTTGTAAGGAAATATACGATACTATTATACTCACGAAAAAAATTGAGTTATTGGCACCAATACATACTTAATTTTTAAGCTGAGTTCCTTCGAAATGGTTCATGTCAGAGACTTATTAATCTTTAAGGCTGAATATCTCTACACATTTGTATCGCAAATACCTGGGAATTGGCATGGAGATATCTATATATATATAAATGAAAAGGTGTATAATTGTAACGCTAAAACTCGAAAACGGCTGAACCAAATGAAATACTTCCTTTGGGGGATTTGTTTGTTATTACCACGCGCAGGTCATGTCTTAAAATCAGAACAAAATATTAAGGGGGCGTGGCACCTCCCATACAAACTGAATTTTTCAAGTTGAATATCTTCAAAAGTGTTTAAGGTAGGAACATGAAAATTGGTACAGAGCTACAGGATAACAGCACCACTCTCACCTATAAAATCGGGGGTTATCCAATGAGGGGGCGTGGTACCTCCCATACAAACTAAATTTTTTAAGCAGAATATCTGTGAAAGGGTTCAAGGTAGGGACCTGAAAATTGGTATAGACCTATATGGTATCAAAAGCCTTCTTACACATAAAAGAAGGGGTAATCGGAAAAGGGGGCGTGGCACCTCCCATACAAACTGAATTTTTCAAGGTGAATATCTTCAAAAGTGAAATGAAATGGTGTTCAGTCGTTACGCTAAAACTCGAAAACGGCTGAACCAAATCATATACTTCCTTTAGGGGGTTTGTTTGTTATTACCACGCGCATAAAATCAGAACAAAATATTAGGGGGGCGTGGCACCTCCCATACAAACATTTTTCTTCAAGGTGAATATCTCTAAATGGGTTTAAGGTAGGGACCTGGAAATCGGTACAGACCTATAGGATAACAACACCATTCTCACCCATAAAACTGGGGGTTAACCAAAAAGGGGGCGTGGCACCTCCCATACGAATGAAATACTTCATAGTCGATATCTCTGGAAGTATTCATGTTAGACCACTGAAATTTGGTAAGGGATTATATGAGATCGACCCCTACCACCTCCAAAATGCTGGGGATAACGAAAACGGGGGCGTGGCACCTCCCATACAAATGAAATATTTCATAGTCGATATCTCTGGAAGTATTCATGTTAGACCACTGAAATTTGGTAAGGGGTTATATGAGATCGATCCCTACCACCTCCAAAAAAACTGGGGATAACGAAAAAGGGGGCGTGGCACATCTCATACGAATGAAATACTTCATAGTCCATATCTCTGAAAGTACTTATGTTAGACCACTGAAACGTGGTTAGAGGTTAGACGAGGTCGATCCCTACCACCTCCAAAAAAACTAGGGTAACGAAAAAGGAGGCGTGGCACCTCCCATACGAATGAAATACTTCATAGTCCATATCTCGGGAAGTGTTTAGGTTAGACCACTGAAATTTCTTGAGGAGTTAAATAAGATTAATCCCATCATCTCCAAAAAAACTGGAGATAAAGAAAAAGGGGGCGTGGCACTTCCCATACGAAGGAAACATTTCTTAGCCCGTATCTCTGCAAGTATTTATGTTAGACCACTGAAATTTGGTGAGGGTTTATATGTGATCGATCCCTAATACCTCCCAAAAAACTTGAGTTAACGATAAAGGGGGCGTGGCACCTCCCATACGAATAAAATACTTCATAGTCCATATCTCTAGAAGTATTTAGGCTAGACCACTGAAATTTTGTGAGGAGTTATATAAGATCAATCCCGGACACCTCCAAAAAAAACTGGGATAAGGAAAAAGGGGGCGTGGTTTCTCCTATATGAAGGAAATATTTCATAGCCCATATCTCTGCAAGTATTTATGTTAGACCACTGAAATTTGGTGAGGGTTTATATGTGATCGATCCCTAATACCTCCCAAAAAACTCGAGTTAACGATAAAGGGGGCGTGGCACCTCCCATACGAATAAAATACTCCATAGTCCATATCTCTAGAAGTATTTAGGTTAGACCACTGAAATTTTGTGAGGAGTTATATAAGATCAATCCCGGACACCCCCAAAAAAACTGGGAATAAGGAAAAAGGGGGCGTGGTTTCTCCTATATGAAGGAGATAGGGATATGGTTTAAAATAGATATAGGGATCGGGTTAGAGAAACAGACAGGGAAATAAATTTGTGGCAGGACAACGTCTGCCGGGTCAGCTAGTACGATATAAATACCATTTTCACAAGAATTGTTCGAGTAATAGGAAAAGGGAAAGTGGCACCACACAAAATGATTTTTTCGAATAAAGAAAATATAGGTATAATCGTGAATTATGGAAATTAATTTAACAAAAATCTATTTTGTGCAGAACGAATATCAGAGTTTGAAGTTCAGATGAACTATTCGATAAATGCTTTCTGAGACATTAATATCAATACTTAAAACCAAAGCAATATTTAACTTTAGTAACCTCCAACAGTTTTTTATTTGACCAATCTACCTAACTTGGTGAACTTCGACGACCGAATTCTTATCTAAAATGTTGAAAGGATACTTTGCAGGGGCGGGCAAGGCCGCGGGTATATACTAGTAATTATATAAAATAGCTTAAACTTAAGAAAGAACAAATTCAATTCAAAACCTATTGACATACAAACATATTATACACATACTATTTCGTACGATTAATATACTATTTCTGTAATACATTTGGTGAAAAATAGTTAAAATAATGAAAGTAACAAATTATACTTATTTTATAGCTAACGGGTCGTTCGTTTGTGTATCGCCCTTATTCTCAGCACTATTAACATTTTCTTTGTTTTGAAGCTGTTTACTTTTACTATCGAACTTAGCTAACGGGTCGTTCATTTGTGTATCGCCCTCATCCTGAGCACTATTGCCATTTCCTTTGTTTTGAAGGTGTTTAGTTTTAAAATCGTACTTTCTTTTTGCTAACCGACCCTTTTGGATTTTGAATGCATATCGTATGGTTTGTTTATACTCATTCAACCCGTCTACTTTTAAGGCATCTATTAATTAAAAAAGAACTAGAATTAGTTTAGCAAGTTCATTCAAGTAAAAGAAATAATTTAACTCACTATATATAGCATCGTTGAGAGCAGTATATTGTTTAAAACATTTTTTATCCTGAACTCCATCATAATTGTATTCTTCTATTACACAGTGCAACAGCCATTTTACACTTTTGAAGCGACCTAGTAGATATTGTTCATCTGGTCGAGTTATACACGAAAGGTCCTTTAAAAAGTTTGTAACACCCCCAAAATCTGGGTTTAAGGCCGAAAACCCGTTTTTTCAGTTTCTACGTAAAAAAAAAATTCATTAAAAATCCAATGTTAAACCGATTTCAAAATTCTCAACGGTTTTGGGTAGAGAATTGTTGACACTTTCGATATATATACAGTGCTTTATTAATTTGAAAGAAGTAAGGAAAGCTGTCTTCGGCTGTGCCGAAGGCTAAATACCTTTCATGAATAAGCGTCACGATTTTCACTGTTTGATCCCCAGTACAGCCTGTGTGAATTTAACTTTAGCTCATACCGAAATTATCGGAGCTATCGATTATATGGGGACGATGTGTTATATTGGTCCAATCTCATTGATTTTTAACATCGACATTCCACATTTTAAAATAGCAACATTTACGAAATTTCACGTTCCTACCGATATAATTACAGGAGTTATCTACCAAAATCCGTTTATCGGAACAATCGATTGTATGGGGGCTATGTGAAATATTTATCCCATTTCAATGATTTTCAACATCGATATTTTACATATAAAAATAGCGAAGCTTCCAAAAATTTCGCGTTCCTATGTGTTTAATTACAGGACTTATAGCCCAAATCCGCTTATCGGAATAATCGATTGTATGGGAGCTATGTGAAATATTTATGCCATCTCAATGATTTTCAACATCGTTATTTCGCATATAAAAATAGCGATACTTCCAAAATTTCACGTTCCTACCTATATAATTACAGGAGTTATCTACCAAAATCCGTTTATCGGAACAATCGATTGTATGGGGGCTATGTGAAATATTTATCCAATCTCGATGATTTTCAACATCGATATTTCACATATAAAAATCGCAATACGTCCAAAATTTCACGTTCCTACGTGTTTAATTACAGAAGTTATAGCCCAAAATCCGTTTATCGGAATAATCGATTGTATGGGAGCTATGTGAAATATTTATCCCATCTCTATGAGTTTCAACATCGATATTTCACATATAAAAATAGCAATATTTACAAAATTTCACGTTCCTACGTGTTTAATTACAGGAGTTATAGCCCAAAATCCGTTTATCGGAATAATCGATTGTATGGGAGCTATATGTTATATTGGTCCGATCTTGCTGGTTCCGACAAATGATTCCTATATTGGAAAATGGTGGCCGCATACCAAATTTCAGCCAAATATCTCAAAAACTGAGGGACTAGTTTGCGTTCAAACAGGCAGACAGACAGACAGACAGACAGACGGACATGGCTAAATCACGTCATCCTGATCATTTCGGTATACTTATTGATGGGTCTATCTCTTCTTCTTCTCATATTTACAAACATCGGACCAAAGTTATAATACCATTTCATGTTCATGAAAGGTATAAAATGTATGATATGTTTTTTAAGCCAGAATTTGGAATTTTTGGAAATTTCATCCGGGTTTCCGGTTTTGACGCCAATTTTTTGGCACTAATTGACAATGAATGAACCTTATTGGGCATGTGTCATCGAGAGGCATTCATTACTTTTTTTTTTTTGGAAAGGACTTCAAGTTTTCAAGATTTGCAGCCTAAACCAAAATCTAATATTGTGGTCCTAAGCGCCCTACAGGAGTACTGTGTTCAATTAAGCGGCTCGATTTCAAAAAGTTTGAAAAATCATTAGTTGACCCATTTAGAATGCCCGAATCGTGCTCAAATGTATGACCGACCCCCACTAACTTTGAAGGGCTGACGGACCCATGACATTGGCACACCCCCTAAACCACCACCTGGGGGGTTCCCCATACAAACATTAAAAAAAAAAACCATTTTTGGCACTTTTTATGAAAAAATCAGTGAAATGGCTAAGTTTTTTAAAGTTCTTAAGAGAAAAATGAATTCCAGAAATAAAAAAAGATAGTCACTTAGCTGATTTTATCACGTAAAGTGCCAAAAATTGTGATTTTTTGATTTTTTTGTATGGGGACCCCCAACGGTGGGGTCTTAGAGGTGCGCCACTAGCATGGGTGGGCCGGCCCTAAAAAGTTTGTGGGGTCGGTCATACATTTTAACACGATTGGGCGACTATAAATGGGTAAACTTAGGATTTTTCAAACTTGCTTTTAGAGGTATGCTTCCTTCGGCAAAGTATCTTATATTGATCCCTAAAACACGATTTTCCTGGTCGCTTGGGTGAAATTCAAATCGACCCGCCTAATTGAACACAGTACCCCTAATTGACAATGAATGAACCTGTAGGGGCGCTTGAGACCAAAAAATTTGATTTTGGATTATGCTGCAGTTGAAGTCCTTTCCAAAAAAATAAAACTGGTATAATTAAGTAGTGAATGCCTCTCGATGACACATGCCCAATAATGTTCATTCATTGTCAAGTAGTGACAAAAAAATGGCACCAAAACCGGAAAAACCGAAAAAAATTTCAAAAAATTAAGCTTCTCGCGTGAAAAACATGTCATAACCTTTTCAAATGAACAAAAGATTATACATATTTCGAAAGTGTCAACAATTCTCTACCAAACACCGTTGTAAATTTCAAAATCGGTTGAAAGCTTGATTTTTAACGATTTTATTTCAAGGAAAACTCTGAGAAAACGGGTTTTTGCCCTTAAAACCAGTATTTGGGGGTGTTACAAATCTTTTGAAGTGTGTTTCGGCTATAACTCGACCAGATGAACAATCTCTACTAGGTCTCTTCAAAAGTGTGTTCCATTTTTTCTTTTTTGTCACACTGTGTTATTGTCTTTCCTACTACAGCATCAAAGTTCTTAACGACATATTTCTTGATGATACTCCTCAACGTTGTGATCTGAAATATATCAAAAATATGATGAAGAGTTTAAATGATTGTCACTTTGGTTTTGTATAGGTTCTGATTATTGTGTGGACAATGAAAGTTTGTCAATGAAATGTTTTTACACCATAAAAAAATTAAATGTAGAAAAAAGGTCAAAATTCGCCGAATGTTTATTTTTGTGGAAATATATTAAAATTAGTAACTCTAACGGAAGAAGAATGTTATTGGGGTACAAAACTCTATATTGACAAACTTTAATTAAAATTCCACATATTGAAAAATGCAATTAATGAATAAAACTATACTGTAATGTGAAAGACACTTTATTTACTTACATATCGGGACGGGCCGCTTTTTATTTTATTTTCCATATTAATTAAGGCGTCTGTGTTTAAAAAAGGGAAAACATCATCCAAAGGAATGTCATCTTTCGTAAGCTTTCCCAAGATGGCTAATATTTTATGCTGAGTTAGCTCAATTTTTTCTTGCGATTGTTTGATGTCTTTCTGTACCACAAACATTTTTGTTATTTTTTCTTCCATTGTTGTCATCTGTCATCAGTATCTGAGAAATCAGTTGAGGTTACAGCAAACTTCTTAGGGGTCATTTCTGAAAATTTAAAATGTATGTAAAAGTGGTGCAAAAACTAGTTTGTCGTTATATGGCATGCATATATATTTATATTTAATTAAGTTAATTGGAATTTCTTCAATTTCAAGAACATCTTTTTCGGTGATAACTATTCCTAGTGTAATTGAGTTAACCGGCTCTGTGTAAAACGCTTTTGGACTTGAAAACCGTTGACAAAAAGCCAACTGCTCATTTTTGTCATTTTCAAAAAACTCAACAATTACTGCAGGACTGCTTGGGCTCAAACAGCAAAAGTTATTAGGTGAGGTAGTAGTAAGAATATAATTTTCATTTACGACCTTTATAACTCCTCTTTTATTTCTAATACTCCCTGCGGCCATATCATTTGCTTTAATTTTTTTGTTAATATATTTATTATTGATTTGTTCTAAGATATTAGTAAGGCTCTTTATCGCATGCTTTAGATTCTGCATACAATTTTCAAACTTATATGCAGTTATGTCGCCTATAAACCCCATCTCCTTTACCGAATCACACAAATGTAGCAAATTATGAACATTGTAAGAAACATGTTCTTTTCCATAGATATCTGCGTAAGTGCTTACAAAACATTCAAACAATTTTTGAATCGCATCGATTTTATCATTATAATTGGATTTGGTAAAAAGAAGTCTATATCCCACGTGAAGCAATAGATAATTATAGTAATAATCTTCTGGTACTAAATCCTTAAGTATTACAATTGAAGTATACAAAGTGAATAGCCTAAGCTCTGTAGCTTTCCAAATGCTCAGCTCATCAAAGCTTCTGGGTTTTCTACTGAACTCTGTGGGGATAAACGAAGCAATGAGCAGACTGCGTCTATTAATTTCATCTTTATGAGACTTTGTAAATTTGAAGCGAATTGAGTCGTTATTTATAATCATTTTAATTATTTTTTTTCGTAATACCTAAGTCCACTAGATGCATTGCATCCAACGGGAATTGTGTTATCATTCTAATTCCGAGACTTTCCAATATATTTTGACTTTCAAGAAAAGGTTTTTGATGGTGCTCGACATATCGCCTATTTGTGTAGTCAGAATCTGTTATTTTTTCTCCAGAGGTTAACGAAAATTCCATAAAATTACCTATTCGTGAGCCTATTTGTCTGCACATCATACAACCATGATAGGATGTATGACCCTTAAGACCGCAGATCATAGCCCTGGCGGGGGAATCGCAGATAAACGCATTACAATTAACTTTTATATTTTTTAGTCCTAGTTGTATTCCATCTGCATTTATTCGGCGTAACGACGGAGCCTCTCTGATACCGGGTCGCCTCAGAATGACAACTCAGCGATGACAACTACGAGTCGGTCAACCAAACCTCTATCGAGTAAGATTGACTTGATGGGAGCTAGCACCAGTGCGGTTGTCAACACAGCTAAGCGGACAACGGCGGATGCTGAACTCCCATCAACCGCTGATATGAAAACCAGTCTATTTACGTCTGTGGCAGCGGTCTCACGACCTGGCCTCGAGTTTCGAAGGAGAAGGAAGCTACAACTTAGATTTCCGCAAATGGAGCGACCGTGATGGCAACTACGGGTCCGCACTCCAGGGAGACATCTCCCAAGCGGCATCAGAATACCCCTGGACAGGATCCTTATAGGCGTCCTTGACCGAGGCAATGACCGTCTGGCCATCCCCATGGACCGGTGGCGTTACATGTGAAATGAACTCGGCAACATTCTTCTCAAGGTTGCTCTGGAGTTTCTGGGTAATTCGGCGCGAGTAACGGATGGGGGTTGGCACCAGGGTCAGATTAAATTACTCGCATGCGAGGATTCAAAATCTGTAGCACTGTACAAGGTAGTAGCTGCTAAACTGGGTGAAGTCTACAAAGGCGCAAAGATCGAGTTCGTCGACTGGAAGGACATTCCAGCGCGTCCAAGGGCAAGGGCATGGATTCCGGCCATCCCTGACGAACCCGAGAGAATTCTCGGGATGCTACGGCTAATGAATCTGTCCGTCGGAGATGGAGGACAGCCTACAGGACGAGGAAGTCCTCGACGTCACGGTGGTAGCAGCCAACGCTGAGCGATTAACATCTAACGCTACAGACAGCAGGACTCCCGCAACGCCATATCGGGCAGTTAATCGGAAAAACTCGTCGTTGATAGGCAACCTCCGGGATGGGGCAAACCTCGACGATATGGGGACGGCGGGGAAGTCTGTGCGCTCTCATGTTGGTGGTCCTTCAGATTAGTCTGCACAAATTCAAAGTGGCCTCGGCTGCTTTAAGTAGTCGTCTTTCTAAAGGCGACGTGGATGTGGTCCTCATCCAAGAACCCTGGGTGAAAAGCTCGAGAACTTTCGGATTGGGGACTAAAGGCTTCAAGCTCATCCGAGCCAGCGAGGAGAGCAAAGTCAGAACGTGCATTTTGGTCAGGTCTGAGTTGAACTCCTTTCTCCTACCTAACTACACCAATGGTGATATTACCGCTATCAGTCTAACGGTCGACAGCACCCGCCTGACGGTGGCGTCGGTCTATATGCCCTACGACGCCGAAGTACCTCCACCACAAACGGAGGTGAAAGACCGATATCAATGCCAGGGGCGAGTCTCTGTTTGATTACCTATTAAAAACCAACCTGGTAATTTTCAACGTGGGTAATGAGCCTACTGTTATCACTAAGACCAGCAGGGAGGTCATAGACCTCACTATCTGTAGTGAAGGCGCTTATGAGTGGGTCAGAAAATGGCGGGTTCTTGAAGAACATTCATTCTCCGACCACCGTTACATAGAAATGGTTTTAGACTTTATTGTAGAACAACCAATTATGAAGCGCAATCCACGTAACACTAATTGGCAGTTACACAAAGAAATATTAGACAGAGGCCTACCAGTACTGCCCTCAGAAGCCCCCTCATCAGTAGAGGAGCTGGAGGATCTTGTTACTACATTTACATCGGCGCTCTCAAATGCTCTAGGACAGGCTTGTCCAGTGCCAAAACCACGCGGTAAACCCAGGCCATATTGGTGGGCTACGATTTGGACTCGCTCCGCAAATCATGCCGGATACAATTTAAAAGGCCAAGAGCCTCGGCTCTGAGCCTCATTGGCACGAATATAAAGGGGGGCTGGAAGATAGTGGCATACGCAGACGATTTAGCTATTGCATTCAGAGGTAAGTTCCCACAAACTCTGTGTGACCTGATGCAAGTATCACTGTGAGAAGTTTCGACATGGTCCTCTCGCTGCGGACTTAGCATCAACCCGGGGAAAGTGGAACTTGTCCTCTTCACCAACCGGTACAAAACCGCCACTAAGCCTACCAGAACTAGATGGCACGCACCTGGGCTTGTCGGATAAAACCAAGTTTCTAGGCATATTCTGGACAGAAAATTGAATTGGAAGGAGAATGTTCTTCAGCGCCAGAAGAAAGCTTGCATCGCTCTTTACACATGCAAAAGAGCCATTGGCAAAAAATGGGGCTCAGCTCTAGAGTATGCAGTTGGATCTACACGGCGATCATTCGCCCAATCTTGCTGTATGGAGTCGTCGTATGGTGGCCTGCGCTGAGCAAGGCAACATACCTGAATCTGTTGCGGAAAGTCCATAGATCCAATATGATCTGCATAAGTGGTGCGCTAAGGACAACGCCCAACGAAGCCCTCCAGGTAATTCTGGACATTTTGCCACTTGATCTGGAAGGGTTTCGGTCAGCGGCGGCATCAGCTCTGCGCTAAGGGACACCTCCAATTAGGGTGCGGGTACTATTGGACATTCAAGTATTCTGGAATCTTACAGCTTTCTCCCTCTAAACACAGATCGTTGTGCGACCACTAAAGTCGGGGATAGCTGTCTCAAAATAAACATTCTCAGCAGAGAGGACGGATTGGTGTCCCGAAACAAATGGTGGCACTTCCATATACACCGACGGCTCGAAGTTGGACGGCAGAGTTGGAGGAGGGGTTTATTCAAGGGATTTGGACCTTGAGCTATTTGCAGCGATAGCCAAGCGGCCATCAAATCCCTTGGCTCATACACGTTCAACTCTGAACTGACGCTCACCTGTCGTCGATCTCTTCAGGAGATGGCCCAACAGAACCGCCTAAACCTCATATGGGTCCCGGTTCATAGGGACATTGAGGGAAACTGTAAGGCAGACGAGCTTGCCAGGCAGGGCACGACCAAGCAGGTTCTTCAGAATAAAAAGCGCTTAGGTATGCCGTTTGCCACATGCAAACTAATGCTGAAGGAGCACACACTCCGTCGAGCCAACGAAAGATGGCTGCAATCCCCAGGGTGCCGGATATCGAAACAAACCTGGCCAAAATGAGATCGTAAACGGTCTAGACACATTTATGTCCTAACTAGGAGGGAAATCTCCATATTGATAGGGGTATTAACCGGTCACTGCCTCATTAGTAGGCAGTGGGAGTTCCCTTCCTGGATAGCCTAAGCCAGATCGCGGAACTGGGCATAAAGGACTTGATGGCCTTCATAAAGTCATCTAAGTGGTTCGAGGAGGAGTAACGGTGTCGGTTTAGGAGTGTCAGTCCCGGGATTCTGCTATGTGGAAAATCCCAACAACTAAGGAATTTTCCATATGTCTGGGTTCCGGAATTGACTTTCCTTGTGTTGGTGGTATCACAACGGGCCTTTCAAATCTGGCCTAAGTGTGCCTCTGCGGCAGCCACTTGAACTTAACCTAACCTAACCTAACCTCAGCACAGCACACAACAACTTACCAAACTAGCTGAGTCCACGAAGTTTCTGTTGAGATGCAGAAAATCCGGCGTGATGCCCAATTTCATCAACAACGCAACTAAAAACCTTTCTTATATTATAAACTCCGACATCAATAACGAAAGAATTCCAGCGAGTGTTAGCAAAGCAGCATCAACATATTTATAGAATATACAAACAAAGCTACTGAATCTTTTAATAGCAATAAAACATGAACTCAAAAAAAAAAGGGAAAAGAAGTAAATAAATTAAATGAAATATTGCAACAAAAACTTAGTAGTGAAGATTCCGAAGTATTTTTTGAGAGCGAAAGAGTATTGTTCCAACACCTCACAACAAAAATTAAGCAAACACAAATGCGTCCGCGCAACCATCCAGCAATGCTTGAGGTTACCATAGAAACCGGTGGCAATCGGCTCACACGTACTTGTTGTCGGCTTTTCGTTGATGAAAATCAAAAATTTTAGATTTTTTCGATTGACAGCTGGTCTATTTGATCGTGGCCTAAGTGATTGACAAGCATTAGTGTGTTAGTTTTGTGAGAACGTGAAATGTGCAAGTTCGCAGAAGAAAAAGATTTTACGTTGAAACGCATTATTCAATTACGAATAAAATAAAATAAAATGAAATAAAATAAAGTAAAATAAAATAAAATAAAATAAAATAAAATAAAATAAAATAAAGTAAAATAAAATAAAATAAAATAAGATAAAGTAAAATAAAATAAAATAAAATAAAATAAAATAAAATAAAGTAAAATAAAATAAAAAAGCAACAAAAAACATTCATCCGATGACTTCCGCACGCTACGAATTTTCAGTACAAATGGTGATTGATGCTTTCTGCTTGTGTGTGGCGTGGCAAGCGACAATCACGCGACACGCACACAAGCACGCGTTGCTATGGTAACCTCAGCCCGATTGCCATGGTAATCTCAAGCAGATTGATCGTTGCGCGGACGCAAAACAAATAAATTTGAGAAACAAAAAATAAACAAGAACAATCGCTCAACATTAAAAACGTACCACAGTAGTTTTGCAACACCACAGAAACTAATATACCGGCAGATGTACAGTGGATTCTCTCTCTGGGGCCAAAGTTCTCTTTACCTGTAATGAAAAAAGACTTCCCCCTTTTTAAGTTAATAGCGGACGGCGAGGATTGTTTACAAACGATTGAGAGCAAAGAACGGCAAGAGATTGAGAGAAGCAACTTTACAGCATTAATACGGGATCATCTCAATAAGAATACTTTGAGCGCGCGAGATAAATACATTCATAGTACCCTACAATCAGCAAAAAAAAATGTTCAAGGTAAATAAGGAAATTTTAGTCTTTAACGCAGACAAAGGAAAGGTAACAGTATTAATGGACAAATCTGATTATGACAAAAAATTACAAATAAAGTCAATGATATTGCCGCATATCGTGTTTTAAAAAGGATCCCACAAACAAACTACAAGAAAAGAATAATGAGTTAGTGGAAAAATTATTTAATAGGAAAATGATAGATCTTAGGGAAAAATACAGCCTACTTAGCAAAACTGCCAATGCTCCAAGATTGCATGGATTGCCGAAAATCCACAAAAAAGGAGTTCCACTCAGGCCTATATGGTCGTCAATTAACTCTCCGTCGTATAGTTTATGTAAATATGTTGTCAATGTCCTCAAAAACATTACCAAAACGTCCAAGTTCAATGTCAAAGACTCGATCGAGTTCAAAAATAAAATCAAAGAAACGTACGTGTTTGACGACGAGACCCTTGTATCGTTTGATGTTGTGTCTTTGTTCCCTAGTATCCCGGTAGATTATGCCATTGAAATAATAGCATCAAAATGGGATCAAATTAGTCCCCATACAACCCTTAATAAAGAACTTTTCCTTAGTGTGGTACACTTCTGCATCAAAGAAAACCGTTACTTCAAATATAATAATATAATTTACGAGCAGAGATCAGGTATGCCATAGGGCCCAGCTTCACCGGTCATAGCTGACATAGTTATGGAAGAATTACTACAAAAATTTCTGGATGATTTTCAATTAGCGACGGGATTTACCATAAGAAAAATATCGGCATAATAAAAAGGATTTTTTCGGACAATGAGTTTCCCACCCACTTAGTTAATGACACTAGCAAAATATATAAGACTGCCATATTTGTACCAGGCCTATCAAACCGGATGAAACATGACAAAGAAATGTTTCAAATAGCATTTAAATACACTAACACACTAGATACAACAATTATTTAGTAACACGAAAAGCAAAATAGAAAAACTAGAGAAGTCGGACTAAATTTATCAAATCAATTGTAACGGGGATGGGTCCCAAGTATGCAATTAAGTATATCGTCGCTCCCAACGAAGACTAACACCGTTGAGTTTTTTGCGTCGAAGACTAATACACTTCGTTCTCTACGTCGAAGACTAACACACTTCAGTTTTCTGCGTCGAAGACTAACACACTGCGTTCTCTGCGTAGAAGACTAACACACTTCAGTTTTCTGCGTCGAAGACTAATACACTTCGTTCTCTGTGTCGAAGACTAACACATAGACCTGAACTGTGATAGTCTTCGACGCAGTCTTCGGTTGACTTGACATGTTTTCATGTAGTTTTGTTGTTCATTACTGTTTTACATTGTTTACATTTTTCATGATATGACTTTTCACTTTGTTCTTTTATAAATGTTAAATTAGTCGATAAGGTGCAGTCAATAGTGTAAGTGTATGAAAATGTTTTGTGAATTTTGTCGGTTTAAACGTTTATCCTGATGATGAGGTCAAATTGAGGTCGAAATATCGATTTAACTAAATAAATATATGAATTAAACGAATTTAAGTTTTTTTCTTCAAATAGTGTTACATTTTTGCAAAAAAAAAAAAAAATGAAACATCGAAGCACAAGAATAACCTTTTTTCTGGTATATTGGCAGATAAAGAGGAGTTTAATTTATCAGCGTAATTCGTCTTACATAATGCCTAAAAAAGATATAGTCAATAGATCGAAGATTATATATATAAACTCAGGTCGCAGTGTTTAATGTACATTTATTTAAAAACTACTGCACCGATTTTGTTGAAATTTTATCAACGTGTAGAGCTATATGAGGGTTATATTTAGGCAAAAAAATGTTGATAACGCCACCCGGTTTCGGAGATATCGTTAACAATTTAAACCCGAAAAATCGTCAAATATTTTTTAAAGCGAAGTTGGTTATTCAATAACATTAACACTTTCCCTCCGATAATTTTAGCAGCATACTGATATGTAAACAGAGAATGATTTGGAAAAAAATTGTCGATATCCGATAATCGGTTTTGGATATATCGATTAAACCCGAAAAATCGTTAAATATTTTTGCTAACTTGGGCACTTCTCTACCAATTATGTTAAAGGTTTAGCAACATGTAGATATTTATATGAAGCAATCTTCGGTAAACTTCTTTTGATACCCGAAACCCGCTTTTTGTGATACCGTCGAAAATGTTAAATTTTTCCAAAAAAAATTTTTGTTGACCACTTCTACTGGTGAACCAGTGAGATATATGCACAACCGCTCAAAGGCAATTTAGAAGGGCGTAAAATTCCCTAAAAGGCCCCTTAAACCGATTCAGAATATTGCAAAAGGCATAGAAATTTGAATGATTTCTGACCGAAAAATATTTTAATTTTTCTAAATTTCCTCCTCCTCATCATCTTTGCAACTCCTGCAGCATCGTCGGTAGCGCACACCTAGCCTTTCTGCATGCCTACCAATGAGGCAGTGACCGGTTAATACCCCTATCAATATGCAGATTTCCCTCCTAGTTAGGGCATAAATGCGTCTAGACCTTTTAAGATCCCACTTTGGCCAGGTTTGTTTCGATCTCCGACACCCTGGGGATTGCAGCCATCTTTCGTTGGCTTGACGGAGTGTGTGCTCCTTCAGCATTAGTTTGCATGTGGCAAACGGCATACCTAAGCGCTCTTTATCCTGAAGAACCTGCTTGGTCGTGCCCTGCCTGGCAAACTCGTCTGCCTTACAGTTTCCCTCAATGTCCCGGGACCCATATGAGGTTTACGCGGTTCTGTTGGGCCATCTCCTGAAGAGATCGACGACAGCTGAGCGTCAGTTCAGAGTTGAACGTGTATGAGCCAAGGGATTTGATGGCCGCTTGGCTATCGCTGAAAATAGCGATATCTTCTCCGATAACACGTTTGCTTAACCAGGCCGCGGCGTATAGGATTGCCGAGACTTCCGCCTGAAAGACGCTACAATGATCAGGTAGTCTGAAGGAGAGCTCAAGGTGCAAATCCCTTGAATAAACCCCTCCTCCAACTCTGCCGTCCAACTTCGAGCCGTCGGTGTATATGGAAGTGCCACTATTTGTTTCGGGACACCAATCCGTCCTCTCCCAGTCTTCTCTGCTGGGAATGTTTATTTTGAAACAGCTATCACCGACTGTAGTGGTCGCACAACGATCTGTGCTTAGAGGGAGAAAGCTGTAAGATTCCAGAATACTGGAGTGTCCAATAGTACCCGCTCCCCAACTGGAGGTTTCTCTTAGGCGCAGAGCTGATGCCGCTGCTGACCGAAACCCTTCCAGATCAAGTGGCAAAATGCCCAGAATGTCCTGGAGGGCTTCGTCGGGCGTTGTCCTTAGCGCACCGCTTATACAGATCATATTGGATCTATGGACTTTCCGCAACAGATTCAGGTATGTTTCCTTGCTCAGCGCAGGCCACCATACGACGACTCCATATAGCATGATTGGACGAATGATGGCCGTGTAGATCCAACTGCATACTCTAGGGCTGAGCCCCCATTTTTTGCCAATGGCTCTTTTGCATGTGTAAAGAGCGATGCAAGCTTTCTTCTGGCGCTGAAGAACATTCTCCTTCCAATTCAGTTTCCTGTCCAGAACTATGCCTAGAAACTTGGCCTTATCCGACAAGCCCAGGCGCGTGCCATCTAGTTCTGGTAGGCTTAGTGGCGGTATTTTGTACCGGTTGGTGAAGAGGACAAGTTCCACTTTCCCCGGGTTGATACTAACTCCGCAGCGAGAGGACCACGTCGAAACTTCTCGCAGTGCTACTTGCATCAGGTCACACAGAGTTTGTGGGAACTTGCCTCTGAATGCAATAGCTAAATCGTCTGCGTATACCACTATCTTCCCGCCCCCCAGCTTGTGTCACGTAGCAACGAGTTGACTGTGAGGTTCCATTAAAGCGGGGAAAGAACACCACCCTGGGGTGTTCCCCTTGTGACATAGCGTGATAACTCAACCGTACCAAGTGAAGAAGCTATTTTCCTTCCCATTAAAAGTTGGTCAATTAAACCAGTTAGAGGTCTATCTACGCCCAGATTAGTTAGAGCGGAGTTGATAGCCTCCGGGCTTATATTTTTGAAAGCCACCTCAATGTCTAGGAAGGCCACAAGACAGTAGTCCTTTTCACACAGCGATTTCTCAATGACAGAACTAGGCTGTGCAGAGCGGTTTCTGTTGATTTACCCTTGGTGTATGCATGCTGATAGCTAGAGATTAGGTTGCTATCAATAGTCGTTGAGAGGTAGTCGCTTAGTATCCTCTCAAAGGTTTTGAGTACAAAGGACGAAAGACTGATCGGTCTGTAGTCTTTTGGTAAACACTACCGTGGCGCTTCTCCAGGAGCCCGGAATGTGGTTTAGAGCCAGGCAGGCTGTGAAGAGAAATACCAGCCATTTAGCTGATGTCTCCAGCGTGTTTATAAGTTGTGCGGGGATAATCCCGTCCGGCCCGGTAGCCTTATACGGTTCAAAGCTCTTAACTGCCCACCTTACCCTTTCCTCAGTGATGGGTATTTTTACTGCCAGGTTTGTTGCAGGTACTAGTGGTGCGTCATGCAGATTCCCCGGAAAATGTGTATTCAAGAGCAGCTCAAGGGTTTCCTCTTCCGTGCTGGTCCAGGATCCGTCAGTTTTTCGCAAATAGCTGATGGCTGTTTGACTTTTCGAGAGGACTCGTCTAAGTCTCGCTGTGTCGTCGACCTTTTCGAAGCCAGTGCAGAAATTTCTCCACGAAGTTCTCTTCGCCTGTCTCAGAGCTTTTTTGTAGGCCCTAAGTTTAGCTTTATATTCGTGCCAATGAGGCTCAGAGCCGAGGCTCTCGGCCTTGTTAAATTGTTTCCGGCATGATTTGCGGAACGAGTCCAAATCGTAAGACCATCAATGTGGCCTGTGTTTACCGCGTGGTTTTGGCACTGGACAAGCCTGTCCTAGAGCATTTGAGAGCGCCGATGTAAATGTAGTAACAAGATCCTCCAGCTCCTCTACTGATGAGGTGGCTTGTGAGGGCAGTACTGGGAGGTCTCTGTCTAATATTTCATTGTGTAACTGCCAATTTGTGTTACGTGGATTGCGCTTCATGATTGGTTGTTCTACAATAAAGTCTAAAACCATTTCTATGTAAAGGTGGTTGGAGAATGAATGTTCTTCCAGAACCCGCCATTTTCTGATCCACCCATAAGCGCCTTCACTACAGATAGTGAGGTCTATCCTCCCTACGGGTCTTAGTGATAAAAGTAGGCTCATTACCCACGTTGCAAATTACCAGGTTGGTTGTTAAGAGGTAATCAAACAGAGACTCGCCCTTGGCATTGATATCGGAACTCCCCCATTGGACATGGTGAGCATTAGCGTCCGCTCCAATAAAAAGATTACCCGTGCAGAAATTTGACACCAGGTCTTTCACCTCCGTTTGTGGTGGGGGTTCTTTGGCGTCGTAGGGCATATAGACCGACGCCACCGTCAGGCGGGTGCTGTCGATCGTTAGACTGATAGCGGTAATATTACCATTGGTGTAGTTAGGTAGGAGAAAGGAGTTCAACTCAGACTTGACCAAAATACACGTTCGGACTTTGCTTTCCTCGCTGGCTCGAATGAGCTTGAAGCCCTTAGTCCCCAATCCGCAGATTCTCGAGCTATTGACCCAGGGTTCTTGGATGAGGACCACATCCACGTCGCCTTTAGAAAGACGACTACTTAAAGCAGCCGAAGCCACTTTAGATTTGTGCAGATTAATCTGAAGCACCATCAACATGAGAGCGCACAGACTTCCCTGCCGTCCCCATGTCGTCGAGGTTTGCCCCATCCCGGAGGTTGCCTATCAATGACGAGTTGTTCCGATTAACTGCCCGATATGGCGTTGCAGGAGTCCTGCTGCCTGTAGCGTTAGATGTTAATCGCTCAGCGTTGGCTGCTACCACCGTGACGTCGAGGACTTCCTCGTCCTGTAGGCTGTCCTCCATCTCCGAGTTGTTAACAGCACTATCGGCAAGGGACGTGGCGGATAACATGCTTTCCGCATCGGAATCCTCCGCTTCCTCTTCTGATAATTCGATTTCCGGTTCCCCCGGAGCAGCCGAGAAGGCAGCACGCTGGGCATCACCACGATATACGTGGATAACGATCTGGCCTACGCTGTAGTGTACTAGGCCATTGCATCTTTTGAGGGGCTCGATTGACTCTTTATTCATGGTGAACACCACCTGTCTGTCGGGCCCCACCGCATCCCCGACCAGATTGACACTCCAGTCATGCGTTGGGAGGGACGGATTCATTAGCCGTAGCATCCCGAGAATTCTGTCGGGTTCTTCGGGGATGGCCGGAATCCACGCCCTTGCCCTTGGACGAGCTGGAATGTCCTTCCAGTCGACGACCTCTATCTTTGCGCCCTTGTAGACTTCACCCAGTTTAGCAGCTGCTGCCTTATACAGTGCTACGGATTTTGCATCCTCGCATGCGAGTAATTTGATCTGACCCTGGTGCCAACCCGCATCCGTTTGGAATTAAAAATCGCGCGATTTTTTATTCCAAATTTTTCCCTGCGGCGGTTTTTAAAATAATTTTCAAATTATTAGACGTGCAACTTAAAATTTAAGACATCCCTTTTTTCGATAACTCAACCGGTTTCATAGTTATCAACCAATACGTCGAGCAGGGGCGACCAAACATGAGTTCGTACAATATGCGTATATTAGGAGATAACTGTGATACCGGTCGAGTTATCGAAATAAGGGATGTCTTAAATTTTAAGTTGCACGTCTAATAATACAATGGTGAAAGTTTCATTTAATTCCATTCAGCAGTTTTCGAGTGATACGACCTCAAACATACAGACAGAAAGACAGACTGACAGACAGAAAGATAGACAGAAATACAGACAAAAGTTCCAAAAACGGTTGATTTGGAATCTATTGGCTTAGTAATGATTAACACTAAGAGTTTTTTGTGGAATATCTGCAATATGCAGATATCGACCTGTTAAAATTCTATTAAAAGTAGGGATGTTGAAAGTTACAAAAAAATCGCCAAAAATACAGTTTACACTAGATCTTGGTAATATTATGCTTAAAGTGTTTATAATTATACACACTAATTTTAGAAAAAATAAAAAGTTCCTGATTTTTACAACTTCGCATACAAAAAAAAAAACATTTTCAAAATCAAAATTTTTCCAAAAATCGTAAAAATTTGACAAAATTCCGACTTTGACCAGCTATTGTTCAGCGATGGATTTGGTATTGCTTGCGTCCATCGCTTTTTAACATTTGCGAAAATAATTTTTGAATAGAGTGATACCTGAAAAAACACAAATTTACCGATATCTCGAAAACCTAACCATACAAAAAATTTTTAAAATATGTTTTGTGCTCGGCATATCTGCGCCAATTCATCCATATGCATGAATATTTTGGTATTTTTTTCAAATTAATTATTTGTAAACTAGTTGTTGGATCAAGATTGGGAACACCTGTCCTATATATTTATATTTGCACATCCCGCTAAGTGTTATAATCAGGTTTTAGTTCGTTATTGCTGTATTAATTGTGTATGCATTTTTTGTCATGCTCATTGCTGCAGCGAACAACCACACAAACATATGTGTATTGCTTAATTGGTTGCCTATTAGTTTTTGACAAACTGACCCTTCTTAACTCCCAATTTTCAAGGCTAAGAAGTCATCCAACCTATTATTGAATTAAAACATGCACTTTGTATGCATTTCGTTAACAGCGAACAAACACGGTGTGTATCATATGTACATAGATAGGGTTTGCTACGGCATTATATATTTTGTATTAATAAAAAATGTATTCGCAGTAAGCATTGAATATGTACCGCAATAATGTCATTCGACTTATTTGAATTATGAATAGTATATAATTCTCAAACGTTTCTATTACCACAAAACTCACTTCAATAATTTTTTTTAACTTTTTTTCGCAAACAAAATGTGTACCTTATTTCTGGGTACCACGATATTAGGGTAATATAATAATTTATGTTTTTCTTACTTTCTTTATCATTTCATAAGATACCCTATTTCTTAAGTATTTTAATTATTGAGGAAGATTTTGACGTAATTTCGCTGTACACTTTTATTAATCTATTCGTCAATATTTTAATCAAAAAGCTCAGTGAAGCACAACATTTTAACGAAATAATGAATTTGAAAAGACCAAAAAAATAAATAAATAAAAATAAAAAAGCTTTTTTAGAAATAATACATAAAAATAATTTTTAGATAAGGGTATTTTTGTTTTAAACCTTTTTCATTCAATGTTATTTTATTTTTTTTATTTTCTAAGAACTCTTAAATTCAATGAAAAATACCAAAAAAAAAAACAAACAAAACAAAAATTTATAAAGAAACCAAAAAAAAAGTTTTTGGATTTTCAAGTATAAGTACTTAAATAAATAAAAGTAAATTTAATTAAAAAAAGTAACAAGTTACATCAATGAATCAATTTTGTTATTTTTTTAAAATAAACCAAAAAAACCAAAAAAATAAAAAAACACGAAACTAAAAATATAAAAAAATAAATAAAAGTAATTTTGAGAAAAGTAGCAAGTTACATCAATTAAATTAATTATTTTTTAATGTTTATTTTTTTTAAACCTTTTTAATTTAATGTTACTTATTTCATTTCAATAATGTCTTAATTTCTTAAAACTCTTAGACTTAGTGAAAAATACATAAAACAAAAAAATTAAAAATAAAAAGTTTTTTTCTTTGTTCCTTTTGACCTGTAGTCTATTGCTGCAAATACCGACGGTATTGTGAAGCAATTTTCGGGATTGTATGAAAATGTGTTTTTTTGAGAAAAATTTACCCACGCGCTGCAGGAACCAGAGAAGCCGACATATGTTTCGATGATACTGGAATTACATCTCTTCATGGACTTTTCTTCCCGGCATTGTGAGAGTCGAACTCACAACACTGTAGTGACTTGTATGCTAGAAGGTCTAACACCTTAGTCCACTACCCAGCTTGAAGGTAAACCCTTCTCAATGTCCATTTATGCAGATATTTATACTTCCATATACAACATTTTCTTTAATTTCAGTGCTAACTTATATGAAAGATTTGCGAATTTTAGGACTTGGTGTGAAACCTATGAAAGAATTTTCTATGGTTAATGAAGCACAAATATTTTTTCATTAAAATCTTCGTTGCTTTTGGCTTGTAGTCTATTGCTGTAAATACCGACGGTATTGTGAAGCAATTTTCGGGATTGTTAATGCTAACTTATATGAAAGATTTGCGAATTCTAGGACTTATAGTCAAATTCTAGGACTAAGTCAAAAGCAACAAAGAGTTTAAATGTTATAAATGAAAAAGTATTCGTGCTTCATTAAGCATAGAAAATTCTTTCATAGGTTTCACACCAAGTCCTAAAATTCGCAAATCTTTCATATAAGTTAGCACTGAAATTAAAGAAAATGTTCTATATGGAAGTATAAATATATGCATAAATGGACATTGAGAAGGGTTTACCTTCAACCTGGGTAGTGGTCTAAGGTGTTGGACCTTCTAGCATACAAGTCACTACAGTGTTGTGAGTTCGACCCTCACAATGCCGGGAAGAAAAGTCCATGAAGAGATGTAATTCCAGTATCATCGAAACATATGTCAGCTTCTCTGGTTCCTGCAGCGCGTGGGTAAATTTTTCTCAAAAAACACATTTTCAAAAAGTTTTTTTACTTATTTATTTTGGTCTTAAAACTCTTTTTTTTCATAAATTCAATAACAATAAAAAAATGATTTTAAATTAAAAATTTTAAATTTCTGATTATAAATTTTTGTAAATAAATTTGAGTATCTTTAGGTATTTGCGTTTAAAATCAAATATAACTATTTTTGCCATAAAATTAGAGTTTACTAAATACCACGAAATTAGGGACGCTTTACCATGGATTTAGGTACATCAGAAAATTTTCGCCACGAAATTAGGTACATTTGAGGTACTCACACATTTTTATTTATATAAAATAAAACATTTGTTAGTTTTGTTTGAAAGTAAGTTGAAAGTTATCTTAATTGATCAACTCAATTGGAAAAATTTACATTTTTAGTTTTCCTTAATTTGTTCTAATGCAAGAGAGTCAGAAAATCAGAAAAAATCCTTATTACCACGAAATTAGGGACACTTACCTTACTCCACTCTTTGCTAGCTTTTTAGCCGTCTCGTTTCACTCTATACCTTTGTGACCCCGGGCCCAATATATATGTACTCTATGTTCTGCGCTAAGCCTTTTAAGACTACTTTTGCATTCTAGTTCTCTCAGAGAAGCGCTACTATTTGAAGTAATGGCCTTGATAGCCGCCAGACTGTCTGCAGCTAGGTCTGATCCCACTTTTATGGCTACAACTTCCGTTGGAATATACTGCAATGATCTTGCAGTTTCAATGGTTGGATGATCCCCAGGTAATTGCCGTATACTGCAGCTCCTACGATTTCCAGCATTTTGGAACCATCTGTATATATATGTACCGTGTTTTCCATAATTTATACACCTCTCTTCCAACCTTCCGCCTCTATAGTGGCTTTCAGAACCAATTTGAAGCGCAAGCATGTGATCGTGTAGTCTATTCCTCTTATCAAGGAGGACGCTATACCACTATGTTCGAATGTTCTGCACTCCAACTGCCCTGTGGCATACAGCCTGGTTGCAGTTGTTAACGCTATGCTCTTTGTCATTAGCTCTGCCGGCGGTATATGCAAAATGCCAAGTAACGCGGCAGTAGGCGTGGTTTTCAGCGCACCCGTTATGCTAATCATAGATATTCTATACACCTCTCTATTGCCTTCATATGCGTTTTCCTCGTTAATTCGGCTAACCAGCACGGTTGCCTAACCTGGTAATTAGTTACCAAATGTGGTAACATTTTTCGCCGCTGGTAACTTGGTAACTTTAATTTGCGTTTGGTAACTTTTTTTGAGACATGGTTTTGGATAAAAAAAAATTTATTATCAGACATTTATTAAACAGTCACATGTGCCTGAATGTTCATTCACATCACTAATAGCGCGCAGCTTATTTCTAAAAGGGTGTTTACATTGATCGATGTATTTCTTGTTGATTCTGAAAACTGACTCGTGTAAACGGGTCTTACAAAATTGCCCGCAGCAATGTTGGCTGCCAGCCGAATTTTGTTCAAATTATCAATCCACTTTTGTAGAACCCTGCGTTTGTTTATGAATTGACATTCATACATTCTTGACAGACTTTTATGAACAAATTTTGTAAATAAAATATGTAAATTTAAATCAAATTGTATGTGTTTAATTGCTTTGAATCTGCCTAGACATTTTTTGCCTTGTTAAATAGTAAAACCCAGAGCAAAACCTGGCCGTTCCATCCCAGCTAACTAGAGGAGTCCGTAAGATCCTCTGTGAGGGCTCCTGCGCGGAGTCCGCCGAGGCATTTTTGCCTTGATCAACATGGCCCAAATATTAACTTGTTTTTATTTATTAATTGTGACTCGCCCTTCTCATTTCAGCTCCACCCCTCCTTCATCCTTTTCCTATGCTTTTCTCTTTTCATTTTGTTTTTCTAATTGTCATCTATACCCCTATCCCTTTCCCAATCCCACTCCCAAAATGAATTAATACTGCTTCCCTTTAAAACTCTCATCTTTAATTTAGACCCATTTTTTACAAAAAACTTCTAGCTCCACTTCTGGTTCAAGCGTTGATCAATATCTAAAAACGTTGGTCTTATATGGGAAAAATACTAAAACATCTTAAATCACTTGTCACCACCGTTCATTTAATACTCATATCGCACTGAGGCACCCTCCTGGTTGGCATTTTAATTAATATCTCGAAAACGGGGTCTCATTTTGGACTGAAAAGTACACAATTTTAAAACACTTATCAATACCTTTCATTCGATGCCCATTTTGAGCGATATCTCCAAAACCTTTTCAAATGCCTTTTTTTCTTATCATATAATCATCTAGAGCTGATACGAAATCTCGGTTCTAAATTTAATTTTATTATGTCCAGCCGTTATTAACCCTGGCTCCAAAAAATTTACCTAGACCACTTTCATGTATTTGAACACGAAAATAATTATATTTTTTTATTTTGACCTTTTGGTTTCCTGAAATAAGCAAAAAGGTCAAGTCCGCCTTGAGGCGGACCCATGCAGTAAGGCTGGGAAATTTATTGGCAAAGGGACTGTAATATGTTCCGTATTTTAAACACTTTTATTGATTTATTTGTCAAATTTAATATATTTTTTATTGTGGAATTCCATAAAACATTGTTTTGTTGTGGAGTTACATAAATTAACTTCACATTTTACACAAAATGATTGGGTTTCGGATTTACAACCCGGATTTTTACACATTTGCTTTCCGGTTCTATCTAAAAACTTACACCAATGTCCCTTTTCATCGAAACGTATGTCAATCGAGAATTGACCATAGCCACATCAAGTAAATGATAAAATAAGTGATTTGTCCACTTGGTTGTCTTCATTCTAATATGGTATCGTCCGATAAGTCCATCTAATAAGTCGACCCCGCCCATATGTCTGTTGTACTCCTTGATTATTGCTGGACAGCTTATTTCAATTTTTTCTTTTTTTCTTTCTATCCCAACGTGTTGTTGTTGAAGGGTACGATGCGCTTGGCGACTTATAAATGGTTCTGTACCCACATAAGTAGAGAGGAGACGAACAGGTCTTGTATCGTACCAGGGAACACTGGTCACTTCAACTCCACAAACTGCTCCAACATACTCTTCACAAAATCCCCGACTTACTTTTTTTTCCTGGACCTCGGCATCGTTAGAAAGTTTAATGTTTGGAACGCGATTCGCTCGTACTGTACCCAATCCGTGAATTCCTCGGCTTTCCAAATAAACTAATAAACCAACTGAGGTCTAGAAATTATCGAAATATACGATATCGTCGGCTGAATGGAAGATCGCCCTATTTCAAAAAAGTTTTGAAAAACGCCCTATTTCAGAATTTTTTTCAACAATGCCCTATTTCAGAATTTGTTTGAAGAACGCCCTATTTCAAATTTTTTTTCAAAAACGCCCTATTTCAGAATTTGTTTGAAGAACGCCCTATTTCAGAATTTGGTTCAAAAACGCCCTATCTCAGAATTCGTTTGAAGAACGCCCTGTCTCAGAATTTTTTTCAAAAACGCCCTATTTCAGAAGCCCATTTAGAAAAGCTATAACTCAAAATTATTTACTATTTTAAATGTCTTTGGATGAGTTTATTAATTTATTAAATCATTGAATTATAAAATTCATGATAAGCTCCAGGAATTACTAGTTTTGTACACATTTCCTGCAAATCCTTCTTTTTATCGGCATCCAACTCCAGCCGACTATTATATAGTTGAGTGAGAGGATATTGTTTTAATACTGATTTTTGTGTGGGAATTAATATAGGTATCGCTTCTTCACCATACTCGTATTTAATAAAGGCTTTATTTTCTGCGGAAAGCACTGCGATTTCCCTCAAATTCACGATTTTTATTGATTTCCAGTTTTTTTTTTTTAGTAGGTGCATAATCTAAATCTTTTAAAAAAAATTCCGGAATAAGAAAATTATAGTTACTTTTTTTTTCCCATTTATTGTTATTAAAATATGTTTTACCTTCCATTTTATTCTAGTTTTTCAAATATCATACCACAAGACATCTGACAATCTGATATAAATGATATTAAAATTAAAGTTTTCTAGACACAAAACCCAACTTATTAAGGCTGTTCAGGAAAAATTAGTGTCAAAGTACTTATATTTTTGAAGTTTATTGTCTAAATTTGCTACGAATGCTACGTTGCTATACCATTTGTAAAAAGATCCTGACAGCCTCATTGTCTCCATCCGAGAACGTTGTTAAAAAATTAAAAAGTTCACATGATCTTCACTTTGTAGCAGATTTAGGTCGATAAATCTAAAATCCGAAGTACATTATACTTCTATGCAAGTAAAAAGAAATTTCTAAAATGCATATTTGCAATCTTTCATAGCCTTTTAAATTATAAAAACTTTATTCGAGTTAAAGGTTTTCTAAAAGCACATTTGAAATAGGGCGTTCTTTGAACGAATTCTGAGATAGGGCGTTTTTGAAACAAATTCTGAAATAGGGCGTTCTTCAAACAAATTCTGAAATAGGGCGTTTTTGAAAAAAAAATTTAAATAGGGCGTTTTTGAATCAAATTCTGAGATGGGGCGTTGTTGAAAAAAAATCTGAAATAGGGCGTTTTTGAAACAAATTCTGAAATAGGGCGTTCTTCAAAACTTTTTTGAAATAGGGCGATCTTCCATTCAGCCGACGATATGATTAATATGGTCCGGTATATACTTTGATAATCTTACAACGACGTTAGAAGCAGCTCCAAGATCAGGACACTCAGGAAAAACTAGATTGTCTCCAGCGCCGCAATACAGTTCGAAGCTGTATGAAAAGCCCGTATAGTCACAAAGAACAAATAGCTTCGATCCCCACTTATGAGGTTTTGCCGGCATATACTGCTTAAAGGGGTTTATTGCATTTTCGAAAAACATATTTCTTCATCGACACAAAGGCGCTGAAGCATTGGAATAGACCCAAAACGCTCATTGAAATGTTGAATAAGAGGTCTTGCTTTATACAACGGGTCATATCCAGGTTCCCCTTTTTTAGCAAGTAATGAATTGTCGTTGAAGAGCTCCTCAAACCGATTACAGGTCATAGCCAATCGTACGGGCTCCAAAGAATATTGCCCCTAATATGCGCGTGAATTCCGGTACCGGAAGACTGACGTGAAAAACAATATGCCTAAAAATTTCCGAAGTTCCACTTTGTCTGAGATAAAATACTGGAAACAATCATATGGTGTTCTTAAACTTTTGAGAAAATCTGGTATATCTCTGTCACCACGAAACACCAGCTCGTTGACATGGCGTTGTAGGTGGGTTTTCTTCTATAAAATTCCTTTCACGGCCGGCATGTCATTTCAAATGTTTTTAGGAATGCCACTAAACATACTTCCAGATTATTGGGGCCGTTTTCCTCATATTCCAGTTCTGTAATATTTTGAGTGCGACGATTACGGATGGAAGGTACCGGAGAAGCTGCATCGGTTGCCTCACCAGAATTTGTCACTTTTGCAGATGACGGCTCATAATCGCTTATATTGGAGCTTACATCAATTGCATGTCTCAAGGTGTCAGACGAATTCAACATTTCGTCAATCACGGGGTCCTCTGTTAGATCAAAATCTACATTGGGATCGTTGTTGTTGTTGTAGCGAGGTGTAGCCCTGCCTAAATGTCAGACAGGGTCAACCCGAGTGTATTGCTCTTGGCCGGGTCGATATAAGAAAACGGCCCGGGTCGTTTCGGCACGATGGGTACAGCACAAGTACTGGTACCGTTCTCGTAGAACCGGCAATACAAGAAACTAGCCGTGTAGGCTATGTAGGTCATTTAGCGTTAACCAGGATGCACCAACTGGGAGGCGACCTACTTTTACACGCGTCCTCTGACGAGTCATTATCAGACGGTACTTGTGCAAAAAACTTTTCAATTTCATCATCAGTTAAGTTTTTCTTGTTCAATCGGATCATTTCTAATAGAAAAATACAAATTTAGACAATTCGCGAACTAGTATGTATGTTGAACTTTTTGAGCAAAAAGTAGTAAAAAAAAATACACGTAACTGCATTAGTCCGCCTCAAGGCGGGGTTGCTTTAATTGGCTTACTTACCTTTCTGCTATAACTTTTTTCCCCAAAAATGCACTCTAAATCACTTTAAACTATTTTTAATTAATTTTTTAAAACTCACATTAAGCACAAATAATTAAAATCATGCAAATCGCACCATTTACAAATTCAAACTGACAAATGCCCAAATTAAGCAATTGAATTACAAAATAAACTGCACGTAAATGAAGGGTAAGATATTCTGAACAGTTCTGCATACAATTTATTTTAAAAGTCTTAAAAAATGTATATTAATTAAACAATTTTGTAAACCTCGCCTACAGGCGGTACTATGCACTAGAGGGTTAAAATAAATGCTAGCATAAATGAAGCAAAGTCCAAAAGAAGCCTGTGGCCTTACCCTTTAGTTTGATACCAATTTTGTGCGAATATTCGAAAGTTTACGCTCAACCCCATTTCGACCGATAATTCTGTTATCGATAAATATATCGAAATGAACCGAAGTACAAATGAAATCTGGGGTCTTCCCCTGTCGTTAGTTACCAATTTTGTGCGAGTATTCCAAACTTTACCCGAAACCACATTTTGAACGCTTATTCTGTTATCGATAAATATATCGAAATGAACCGTAAGCCAAACGAAAGCTGTGGTCTTCCCCTATCGATAGATACCAATTTTGTGCGAGTATTTCAAAGTTTACCCGAAACCACATTTTGACCGATACCTCTGTTATCGACAAATATATCGAAATGAACCAAAGTCCCAGTGAAATCTGTGATCTCCCCAATTCGTTTGAAACCAATTTTGTGCGAATATTCCAAAGTTTACCCGAAACTACATTTTGACCGATAACTCTGTTATCGATAAATATTTCGAAATGAACCAAAGTCCAAATGAAAGCTGTGGTCTTTCCCATTCGTTTGATATCAATTTTGTGCAAATATTCCAAAGTTCACCTGAAACCACATTTTGACTGATAACTCTGTTATCGATAAATATTTCGAAATGAACCAAAGTCCAAATGAAAGCTGTGGTCTTTCCCATTCGTTTGATATCAATTTTGTGCAAATATTCCAAAGTTCACCTGAAACCACATTTTGACCGATAACTCTGTTATCGATAAATATATCGAAATGAATCAAAGTCGAAATGAAAGCAATGGTCTTTCCCATTCGTTTGATATCAATTTTCTGCAAATATTCCAAAGTTTACCCGAAACCACATTTTGACCGATAACTCTGTTATCGATAAATATGTCGAAATCTACCAAAGTCCAAATGAAAGCTGTGGTCTTTCCCATTCGTTTGATATCAATTTTGTGCAAATATTCCAAAGTTTACCCGAAAGCACATTTTGACCGATAACTCTGTTATCGATAAATATATCGAAATGAACCAAAGTCCAAATGAAAACTGTGGTCATTCCCATTCGTTTGATATCAATTTTGTGAAAATATTCCAAAGTTTACACGAAACCACATTTTGACCGATAACTCTATTATCGATAAATATATCGAAATGAACCAACAAATGCACGCTGTCGTCTACCCCTTTCGTTAAATACCAATATTGAGCGAATATTACAAAGTTTACGTAAAACTACAATTTGACCGACAACTATGTTATCGATAAATATATCGAAATTTCATGGTGCCTGTTGCAGACTCTTTACTCCTTAGAATTTGTGTGCAAAATTTGGTCGGGGCATTGGTTCAGACGTTAAAGAGCCACAAACATTAACTGTCAGTCACAAACTTTGTTTTTATACTATATTAGTAAGATAAGATATATTTATATCACAATAAACCAAGACGCATTAAATTTTGCATGTTCGATTGCAACACAAAGACTAACACCAAAGCAAAAATTCAAACTTAATGTGTGCTTGTCTCCAAAAATCGACAATGGAAAATTGCAAAAAATTCGCATTTTTTACCCTGAAAAGCTTTGAAATAAAAGTCGCAATCTTCTGGAAAATATCGCTCCGGCTTACGCTCATTTCTCACGGGAACAGTCCGGGTCACTATAAAGCTAAGGGTACACCTAGCAACACGACACGACGCAACCAAATATTCTTTGCATGTGTTCTTATGGAGCAGAGTACACCTAGCGACAGCAGCACCACGCGACACGACGCGACAAAACAAAGTTTTCTGCAAACCGGCAACTACTTGGTCGCGTCGCGTCGTGTGGCTAGGTGTACCCGTATCTTAAGACTTCACCAACAGATGTCGGTGCGCTTTCACGTAGATCCGTGGTATACACATTATTAAAACAAAAATACCCAAAGAATTTTCGCTTAATACCAAATATCATTAAATCAATTTTAAGGCTACAATGCTTTTTTTGATTATTAAAACAGATATATGCATTCAAGATAGTAATACGTAAAAAAAAAATTAAAAAGCGGCACAACTTCTTAACATTTTAATGCGTTTAGTATGAAACCCAAAAAAAAACGGCCCAATTGAACACTGCGTTGAACCATGCAGCGACATCTGTTACTGAAAAATTTGTCTCATTAAACGCAGCTACGACAAAAACCAATTCAACACAGTATGAAAATATGTAATATAAACAAAAATGAGATATAAATTATGATGGAATTAATAAGATGAGCTATAAATATATGGTGGAATTAATAAGATTGTATGGGAGGTACCACGCCCCCCTAATATTTTGTTTTGATTTTAATACATGACCTGCGCGTGGTAATAACAAACAAACCCCCCAAAGGAAGTACATATATAATTTGGTTCAGCCGTTCTCGAGGTTTAGCGTGACGACTGAACACCATTTCATTTTATATATATATAGATGTATATTTAGGTATGTTACGTTTTTTGTTAAATCAATAAAACTGTGCTAAGAACCGCTTGGTAACGTTTTTATTTATACGCTTCTGTTAGCGTTGTTGTTAGGATTTATGTGGATTTCTCTAGATCCTTAACACTACTGATCGTGTCTGGTTGCTGAAGCTTTGATATCAAGTACCCTTGGAAGTAGGTCCAATTTGTTGTTTTGGGATTTCTAAATAGTTTCCCCATTTTAAAGGTGTTAAAAATATGTTTTAACCAATGTACTCATGATCGGAAAAGGAGGGTCTATTTAGGGCCCTCCAGTCGGATATTAATGTACTTGGTTCCGAACACAGAGTTATATCTAGCATTTTTGGAAGTTTGCCCCCAGAAAAGTACTCCACAAGAAAAAGAAAAAATGGGTTTAAGTCTGTAAAATCTAAACTAGCAATGATAGACCTCTAGAATTTAAATTTAAGCTCTCTCAATGTATCGCTCTGAAATTTTACCAGGGTGTCGTTTTTGAGACGGAGGTTCTAAAAATGCAAGCGAGGTTAATGTGCTCCTCCAATATTAAATGTTATCATCAATGAAAGTAGCGATACTCTGTTTTTGGCCATTTTCAATATTTGTGATTTTGTGCTTATAACTTTTTGAGGCAACGGAGTACTAAAATTTTGGTTGTACGCAATGATAGCCTAATATACAGTAAAACTTTCGGTGGTTTTGAATTTGATGTGCTGTGGAGGCATAAATGTCGAGCTACTTTGGTGCGTAACTTTTTTACGGTAGCATGTTTTTTTGTAGGCACAGCTACAGTCTTACTTTTATTACGTGTTACACTTTTGTAATTTGTTGTCCTACACTACAGTAATATAAAACCAAATGCCTCATTTTGAAAGATTAACATAACGAAAGTTACTGAAATTTGTACAAGGGGCAAATATGGGAAATTTTCGAGAGATATCAAAAACCGTAAAAACAAATGGAAAACATGTATTTAACTACTTCTAAGCTAACTTTTATTTAAGCGTCAGTGACCTAAAACACAAATTTAGTAAAGTTATCCCAACAATACAAACATATAAAAAAAATTAATTAAAGAAACCCAAATTATTGTATGATAACTTTCCCGAAGTTTTAGTGGCTTTCATACTTTTTGTTGATTTTTTGATATTTTAAATTCAATGCAATGTCAGTGTCAAGATATATTGTTAATATTTTACTATTTAGAACTTGAAATTTTTTATTGAGTTAGGTTTGTGAAGTGAGCCACTTTTTTTCGAAGTTGTACTATCTTTCTGAAACTTTTTTGTATGGTTCACAGCAATAAGAAAAAAATACGTTTGGCCAGTTTTTCGAAATTCGAATTATTTTCAAAGTTATAGCTATCAAAACTTTTCGAAATTCCTCACTTTTTGATGGTTTTCTCACGATTGGTCAAACCGATTTTGCTAATTTTTTAAATATATATCAAAGATGCTATCTTCTACCAAACATTTTTCGCAATTTTTAACTTCTCCATCGTGGTCAGATGGCGCTATTGTATCATGTTTTTGGGCATTCCATTTGTAACTATAAGCAAAAAAAAGATTTGTTTGGCACTCTAAGGGAGCGGGAGTTATTTACATTTTTTACAGACTTGTTAATGTTTTATATGACATTTTTTTTTCTCTACGTACTGTGTACTATGAAGGTAAAAAATGTAAATAACTTCCGCTCCCTTAGAGCGCCAAAAAAATTTCTTTTGCTAATAGGTACTAATGGAATGCCCAACAACATCATACAAAAGCGCCATCTGACAACGATGGAGAAGTTGAAAATTACGAAAAATGTTTGCAAAAAAATTTTTTTTTGCAAAAATTATAATCGTTGTTTGGTAGAAGATGCCATCTTTGATATATATTTAAAAAATTAGCAAAATCGGTTTGCCCAATCATGAGAAAATCATCAAAAAGTGAGGAATTTCGAAAAGTGTTGATAGATATAACTTTGAAATTAATTCGAATTTCGAAAAATTGTTATATATGTATATATATCTGAGCCATACTACCAACTTTCATCAAAATATATGGCCGTCGAAAAAATTGTAGGTGGCGCACTTCACAAAATTCAAGTCTATTAAAATTAAAAAAAATTAGAATTTTTTCGGTCAGAATTCATTCAAAATTCTATTATTTAAGGGGCCAATTAGCGAATTTTACGCCCTTCAAAATTGCCTTTGAGCGTTTGTGCCTATCTCTCACTGGTTCACCAGTAGAAGTGTTAAACAAAATTTTTTGGAAAAATTAAACTTTTTCGACGATATCTCAAAAACCGGGTTTCACTTTTAACATAATTGGTAGAGAAGTGCCCAAGTTAGCAAAAATATTTAACGATTTTTCGGGTTTTACTTTTATCGATATATCCAAAACCGGTTATCGAATATCGACAATTTTTCTCCAAACCAATCTCTGTTTATATATCAGTATGCTGCTATAATTTCAAAATGATCGGAGGGAAAGTGTTAATGTTATTGAATGACCAACTTCTCTTTAAAAAATATTTGACAATTTTTTGGGTTTAAATTGTTAACGATATCTCCGAAACCGGGTGGCGGGTATCAAAAATTGTTGCCTAAATATAACCTTCACATATTTCTACACGTTAATAAAATTTCAACAAAATCGGTGCAGTGGTGTTTAAATAAATGTATGTATATTAAACACTGAGACTTAAATTTATATATATAATCTCCGATCAATTGACTATATCTTTTTGAGGCATTATGTAAGACGAATTACGCTGATAAATTTAAGCTCCTCCTTATCTACCAATATACCAAAAAAAAGGTTATTCTTGTGCTTCGATGTTTCAAATTTTTTTTTGAGCAAAAATGTAACACTATTTGGGGTTTGCCTATACGTATTTTTATTACTGCACGGTTCAAATATTTGAAATACTTTTAATAAAATGTAGATGAGATTGGGAGTCATATTCGCAACTGCTGCGAAAACGGTATTCGGTTTGCTGCTAATCAAAACAAATGTGCCAAATATGACCACGAATATGTACATATACCGACATTGTGGCGAGGTCTTTGTCATTCTGCTCATAGCGTTTGCTGTTCGAGCAAGATGGAGGAGCAGCTTTGTGTATCAGGGCGATCAGCGGCCATGCGGGGCTTAAGATGTGATCATCTTCATAATACATCGTCATATATCCTCTGCTGTCACGTATGTCAGGTCGGCTTAGCTGTTAAAGCCAGTAATACTGGCTGCAGCAATGCCTCTTTTTCATACTTCAGACAAATGGAAACGTACCAGATCTGCTGCGACGGAAATATTAATGACACTTCTCTGGTGTATGGCATAAATGCTGTGAAGGAAAATAAAACACTTAATGCTGCATCCAATCTTTATTTGAATTCTTCTAAAGTTGAAATGACGATGCCTGGTGTAAAGTTATTAAGTAATGCTGATCATGACCCAGTCGTACCACGAGATTTTGACGGTAAGTCCATAAAAACCCAGAATACATGTGACATATGAGCCCTTACAAACGGGTATCTAGAGGGAGGTGTTAGGGATTTTATAAATTTTGATATACATAAAGCATTTTTACTTTAAAAAAATCTGAGATAGGACGTTTTTAACAAATTGTGTAAAAGTGCATTATTGAAATATGAATCCGAACGCCCAATGTTACCTGTTGGCCTGCAAACCAGTGCGTATGCAATCCAATGTTCGGTATACAAACCAGCTACAAAAATGACCAAGGGAAAGTGCCAATTCCTCGCTACAATCTGTACATTGAAATATGCACGTTGTGGCCACAATCCCCACCAGAGTCTGTCTGAAAAAAATGTGTGTCCGCCTTTATTCTTAATCAAAGTGGCTAAAGTAAATAACAATTACATTATAGCTGTCAATGCTGCAATGGTTCATATTAAATAAAATAGAAAGAGATAACATCCCGCACAAGGTGTGTTCCGTAACATCTGACACAATTACCTGCGGAGGGGCTGCACAGTGGTTCACCTAATTATAATTAGAATCTTAAATATCCTGCCCCGCTAAACCTGGTTCAGAAGTTCGGTAGCTGACATCGATGCTTGCCCAAAATTTCATTTGATGATTTATGGTTGTGTTGTAGGTACTCGACAGTGGCGGTACGTACCAGGCCACCTTTTCCCGCATGAACATCTACGACGTGTCTAATGCGCCAAAATGTTGGTGGTAGACTCTCGTTACGAATAAGTACGACGTACTTTTTGAATTTGCGGATTTTCTCACTCATACATATATTTTGTGAATATGAAAAGGTGAAACGGTTCGCAGTGAAAAATTATTTAGAATTATCCTGATTGTGTGAAATACATAAAAATCTTCACTAGGTACGCTTGCGAAACAAATATATTAAAATTTGTTGTTGTTACTGTAAACTAGAACTGGGGCAATCATAACAAAACTAAGCATTTTAATGGAGTTTTTAAGTGTGATATAAGGATAACCAAAGTTGAAAAAACCCGGTTTGTGATTAATCGCGGTTTTTTCTTCCGGTTTTAACCCGCTTTCAAAAATGGAAACGAAAAAACCGGTTTTTCGAAAAAACGTCGCAATTTTAAACTTCGAAAAGAAGCCTTATAGAAATACAACAACGTAGGTACTATACTATAGGGTTATTCTCTCTAAATTTTTAAAACAACTCAAGAAGTTTTAATTCAACATATATTTATTTTTCAGTTCAAGTTAAAATACAGTTAAATTAATTTGGTAAAAGTGAAAAATTCTAAAAATGGAAATACTTTTTTAGTTCAGTGTAATTATTTTGTAGTTATACCCTTTAATGTAGGTGCTTGAATTCAAAAAAGGCAAACATAATTAGGTCGCTTTCGTCTTTCTTGTGCCCGGATTTTTGCATTCGATTTTAAACCAACTTCCTGTTGTGCTATGGTCTTGAAATTTTCACCACATTTCAGGTCGCGATGACAATGCAATATTATGAAAAAAAAAAAAATATCCGATAGGTGGCGCGTGAGTCGCTATATTTTCAAAAAATCGCATTTATGGTCCGATTCGGCTGAAATTCGGAACATGCATTACTACCATGAAAAGAAATATTTTCCTAAAAAAAATCCGCTAGGTGGAGCTGAGATCGGTGTAATAAAAACTGAAGGTCCTAATTATGGACCAATTTGGCTGATATTTAGCGTGTGCATTACTTAATCAATTTCCAAACGGCTAAAAAAAATTGGACCCTCTAGGTGGCACGTGAGTCGCTTTATTTAAGAAGTACGAAGGTCTGTTTTCGGTGTCGATTAATTCGTTTTTCAACCAACTTCCCGTTGAGGTAGGATCTTGAAATTTACATCGTCGTTTAGTTTTCTGCCCCAACGCACTATAACAAAAAAATAATTCCTATAGGTAGCGCATGGGTAGAGATATTTGAAAAATTTCATTTCCAGTGATTTTTCTTTGAATTTTGAACTAACTTCCCGTTGAGCTGGGGTTCTGAAATTTTCCCCATCGTTCAGGTTTCGCTAACTATGCATAATACGAAAGAAAAAATCCAAAATATTGCTTTATTGGCAAAAATCCCAATTATCGTTCTATGTATATTAAGTTAAGTTGTTTTCCCTTATTACCATAGAAAGTAGATGGGAATTCGCCGCGTGGTAAGTAAAGTTACTTTTGAAATATAACATGCGGCGAATTCATTTACTCGTTTCAGCATTATTTATTGATATGAGATGGCGCTGAAGGTTATAACATTCGGCTAATTCCTTTACTGCTTTGAGTATTACATATCTATTGCGTTCGATTTTAAAAAAGCCGCAAGTGTATGCAAACCCAAAGCAAACACGCTTTGAAAAGGGGTTTGAAATGGGTTTGGGTTATGAAATTTGTATGTGATTTTCGAATGGTGTTTTGTTTGCTTCTAAACACGCTAGGAAAACACGGTGTTTGCTTTTGGTGGAAACAACGTATAAACCAAGTTCCTGTTGAGCTAAGGTTTTGAAATTTTCACCACAGTCCAGGTCGTGATGACAATGCAATATTATGAAAAAAAAAAATTAGGAATGGTGGTGCGTGGGTCGCTATATTTTCAGAAATCGCATTTATGGTCCGATTTGGCTGAAATTCGGAACATGTATTACTACCATGAAAATAAATATTTTCTTAACAAAAATTCCGCTAGGTGGAGCTGAGATCGGGGTAATTAAAGCTGAAAATCCTAATTATGAACCGATTTTGCTGATATTAATCGTGTGTATTACCTAATAAATATTCCAATGTTTAAAAGAAGTGGACCCGCTAGGTGGCGCGTTAGTCGCTCCTTCTTTAAGAAATGCGAAGGCCTGTTTTCGGTGTCGTTGTATTCGTTTTTCATCCAGCTTCCCGTTTAGGTAGGATCTTAAAATTTACATCATCGTTTAGTTTTCTGCCCCAAATCAATATAAAAAAAAAAAATAATTCCGATAGGTGACGCACGTAAGCGATATTTAAAAAATTTAATTTCCAGAGATTTTTCTTTGGATTTTGAACTAACTGGGGATTCGAAATTTTCACCATCGTTCAGGTTTCGCTGACGATGCATTATACGAAAAAAATTTCAAAATATTGCTTTATTTGCAAAAGTCCCAATTGTCATCTCCTCACTTTAGCGCCATCTCTTTGTTAATGCCAGTGAAATTTCGAATATCCGGGCTTCACTTATTCCAAATGAGTTTGAAAACGTGGCCTACATTTAGGCGCAGCCATAACTAAAGTTGCTTACATCCGATTCGGAAAATTACAATTATAATAAAAAAGTGATCGACACAGAATATCTGATTACAATCTTAGAAAATTTTCACAGACTCAAAAAACCAAAAAATATAAAATAAAAAATAGAATAAAAAATATTTTTAGTTTAAAATGTTTTTAAAATGAACTAAAAACGGCAAAATAATTTTTCCTCTGCCTATATAGATTCTTCACCACGTAGAGCTTATCCTGAACATTTGTGAGTGTGAATTCTTATAGGTATTAAATAGTAATGCAAGTTTGAAATTTATAAAAACATTGGCGCACGCTATAGATGGATAGATTTCCTAAAAATTTCATATCATATTTTTACGATATAGCAAGCGCCAAATGTTTTTATACATTCAAACTTGCAAGTACTATTTAAGTAATACCTATAAGAATTCAAACTCACAAATGTTCAGGATAAGCTCTACGTGGTGAAGAATCTATATAGGCAGGGGAAAAATTATTTTGCCCTTTTTAGTTCATTTTAAAAACATTTTAAATTAAAAATATTTTTTATTCAATTTTTTTATTTTACATCTGCACATAGCATGTATCTATAGTAGGGTGGCCCTTTTTATAAGGGCAAAAAACTAAATCGGGCGTCCACATCTAGGCACCACCGGAATCGACTTTCTATTAGCTTCTACCACTTGTAGAAGCAACTGCTTCTCTTCTTCATCATTTGTTAGAATCATATTGAAGTCTTCAAACAGTTTGACTCCACGCTCAGCAAAATCGTTAACAACTTTCAGGTTTCTTGCGATTTGTTTACCTTCAATGTAATACTTATTGATGTTCCATTCTTTTGGATCTGTGTTCAAAAACGTTGAATTTATCTTCAACTTTTAAAACAACTGCAAAGATTTTTGATTGGCAAAGTCTGCCAATTCGGCTTGGTCACTTAAAAGTGACGAATCAACTCTTACCTTTCGGTCAGTAGGGTCACACTATAGCTTCTTGACAATTTCCGCCTTTGCTTCATTTGTACTTTATTTGAGAACAAACTCAATTTACACAATATTTAATAATTTTTTAATTTTAAAATTATTAACTATTTTTCAAGTTAATTAAAATCTTATATAAATTTAAATTAATTTTCAAGAAATTAGGGATTTATTTTGATTTTAATTAATATTTGTTATTTATAAAGTTTTTAATTTTGAATTATTAACTATTTTTCAAATTTTAAAAATTAAATATTATTTATTACTGTTATTAATTTAAAATAAAATTAAGAAAAATTGTCATAAAAAATATATAAAAAATAATTAAAAGTTTTATTTTGGCTTATTTTTTTATTATAAATTTAGTTTATATGTAAGTTTTTGCATGAATTTTTATTTATTTAAATAATAAATAAATTAATTTTTAATCTCAGTAATTAATTTTATAAATAAAAGGAATTTGTAATTAGTATTTTTTTTTTTTAGTATTGGTTAAACTTGTGCCAGCATCCGCGGTTATACAAATGATACAAGTAAATTTATAAAATTTTAAAATCATTATAATAATATCTTGAAAATTTTAAAATTAAACTAGGATTAGATACCCTATTATTAAAAATGTTCTTGAAACTTAAAAAAATTTGGCGGTATTTTAGTCTATTCAGAGGAACCTGTTCTATAACACAGCCCGACAAAATTTAAAAAAAAATTTTTGCTTCTTTGAATTTATCAACTGATTCTAGTTAATATGGGCGCGCTGAATTCAAATCTGTAATCAGTTTGTCTCTATCAGCTCTAGTTTTCATGATATAGCTTTTTTTATACCCTCCATTTAACTTATTACCTGAAAAAAAAATTTTCGCAAAAAAAATGTTTACCTTACCATTTTTTTTCAATTCAAATATTTTTTTCGTTTCATAAGTATATTTTACCTTCCAATCAACTTAAAGGTATCAAACCGGTTCGCTTAAGATATGCTTTTTTGATGAATTCGGTTAATTTAACTTAGTAACTCATTTACTGGATGGTATATAAAATTCGGTACAAGCAGTTTCCGAAAATATTATTTTTTGTGTAGTTGCTAGCTGATTAACGGGAATTTTATTTGTAACTATAATATTATTGAGAACGTTATTTTTTCTTATTGCGCTCCAATTGCATATCGAAAGTTAGTTGCTTGTAAGAAGTGGTTTATTGCAGTTGGCAGAGTTTATTAAAAAGTGTTGATCTAAATAGAAATGACTTCCAATAGAAGACGGTGTAAAAATTACGCTGACACATTTTGTTACATTTGTGGAGAATACACCTTTAAAGAAAACATAAGACCTATTTCGGAATTTGTTAAAAAATCGTATTTAGATTACTTTGGAGTTGATCTTGGTGACCAAGATAAAAGCTGGGCTCCACACATTGTGTGCAATACTTGCTGTGTAAATGTGCGACAGTGGACTCAAGGAAAACGAAGTAGGCTAAAGTTTGGTGTGCCGATGGTTTGGAGAGAGCCCAGAAATCATTCGGACGACTGTTACTTATGTTTAGTGAGTATTGCTGGTATTAATAGGAAAAATCTGAATAAATGGCAGTATCCCGATTTACCGTCAGCACGCCATCCAATTCCCCATTCCGAAGATGTTCCCGTTCCAAAACTGAATGATTCTCCAGAGCCGAGTTCGGAGTTTGAACATAATGCCGCTAATGATCTAAGTGATTGCGATAGTGTTTTCGAATACACAGAAAATATTCCTCAACGTTTTAATCAATGCGAGTTGAATAACTTAATTCGAGATTTGGCCTTATCAAAAGAAGCTTCTGAATTGTTAGCTTCGAGGTTAAATGATAAGAAATTGTTAGAACGTGGAACAAAAATAACTTATTACCGCACCAGGGATAAAGCTTGTTTAACATTTTTTACTAAGGCTCACTTGCACAGCGAAAAGTTATATTTTTAGCTCAGCGTTAATGTCAAATGTGAGGTTAAACTCATGCGTTTTTGACAACTTCTCTAATTAACTCTGAGTTAAGAAGATAACTCGGCGTCGTGCAAGTGGGCCTAAGGAAGACAATCTGGTGTTTTGTAATAATATAAATGGTATCTACCTAGCGATTGGCGTCTCTTCCTGGACAGTTCCAAGAGAAGTTTGAAGTGCGTCTTATTGCACAATGGCAATGTGTATGCATCAATTCCAATTGCGCACTCCACAACAATGAAAGAAGAATATAACAACATTGCATTAGTGATGAAGAAGATAAAATACCAAGACCACCAATGGATCATTTGTGTTGATCTTAAAATGGTAAATTTTCTTCTTGGACAACAGAGTGGTTATACTAAGTACCCTTGCTTTTTGTGTGTTGTTGTTGTTGTTGTAACGATGTGTAGTCCTGCCCAACGCGTATTTTTCCTTAACCTAATTGTCATCAATATCTTCTAACGGAAGTCCAAGGAAACTAGCAGTTTTAATAGGATTGGACCAAAGAGAGATGGGTGTTAGAAGAGTGGGCTTTTTGTGTGTCTGGGATAGCAGATCCAAGCAACAACATTGGCGGCAAAAATATTGGCCTACGAGAGAAAAAATGATTGTTGGCGATAAAAATATTGTAAGTGAAGCTTTAGTTCCACGTGAAAAGATCGTCCTACCACCGTTGCACATCAAATTAGGACTCATGAAGCAGTTTGTTAAGGCTCTGAATCGCGATGGGGAATGTTTTGCATATATTTGCAGCAAAATGCCTAATTTAAGTAGAGATAAGATTAGAGCAGGAGTTTTTGACGGTCCCCAATTCAGGCAGTTTATGAATGACAAAGATTTTGATAAGTCAATGACCGAAACTGAACGAAAAGCGTGGGCATCATTCGTGCAAGTTATAAAAAATTTCTTGGGAAATAATAAAGCTCCAAATTATGTTCAATTAGTGGAAAATATGCTGGATAAGTTCAGAGACCTTGGCTGCAACATGAGTATTAAAATCCATTATTTGCACAGTCACTTGGACCGATTTCCCGAAAATTTGGGTAATTTAAGCGAAGAACAAGGAGAAAGGTTTCACCAAGATATCAAAATTATGGAGAATCGGTACCAGGGAAGGTGGGATACACATATGATGGCAGACTACTGTTGGAATTTGCAAAGAGACTCTGATCCGGCTGTTCATTCCAGATTGTCTCTTAAAAGAAGCTTTACATTCTGTAACTAGAATTATATATATATATTTTTTTATTTATATTTTTTTTATTTTAACAAATCTGGATGAAACAGTTTTACTTCTTATTTTTTTTATATTCCTATGGAAAAGTTTTACTTTTTAAATACTTAAAAAATTTGGGCATTTTTTTTTGGCAATAACTATAACAGCAAATAAAAAATGTTGATGATAAAAAAATTATGGAAAAAAAATTTTGGGTAAAAAAACGTGGCGAATGAAAAAAATGTTTTTTTTGGCAACTACTATAGCTGTAAATAAGCAATTTTGATTTAAAATTTTTTTTGAAAAAGTGGCAGACGGTCATAATTGGAGGTCATAAGTTGAGGGTATAAAAAAGCTATATCATGAAAACTACGAGCTGATAGAGACAAACTGATTACAGATTTGAATTCAGCGCAACCAAATTAACCAGAATCAGTTGATCAATTCAAAGAAGCAAATTGAGTGTTGGCCTGTGTAATTGATAATCCACGATGTACCTTACTTAAATTTGTGTATCTAGATTCTAGAATGACAATTTAAAGCTTATAAAGTAAAGTATTTTATTTACATTGTGAAGAGTTTTGTGCAAATCAATATAAATTGATTTATAAATTATTTATTTATTTATTTCGTAAAATTTATTATATAATATATAATATAATTATAATTTATATTAAAAATAGTTATAAAAATATTTGTTTTAGTAATTTTTTATAAAAAAATAATTTTTGTGATAGTTTATTTGTGTTGTGAAAGATGATTCAGAAATTTTGAAAAATTTTTATTAAAAAAGAACAATTAATTATTTGTACCTCGTGTATCAGGGTTTAATTAATTAATTAATTAATAATTATTTATTAATCTCGATTTTATAAGAGTTAATAATTTATGAAAGTTAATGTGTTATAATTATTTAAATAAATTATTAGAAATGAAATGTTATTCGTTTATAAAGATATCTAGTTTTTTTAGAAATAAATTAAATTTATTAGCTTTTGATTTATTTATTGATTTATGAATAAATATATTTATTAATAAAAATATTTTAAGGGATAAGCTTTAAAATAAATTATTATAAATTAAATTTATTATTTTAAAAATATATGCATAGAATTAGCAATTGATAAAAATAATAATAAATTATTTTATAATTATACTATTTATTTATGTCTTAATTTTTTATAAAATTTTTTTTAAAAATTTTGTTTAAACATTAATAATGATAAAATTAGTATATATTTTATGTTAATATATTTTTTTTTTATAAGTTTATATAAAGAACTCGGCAAATATATTACTCGCCTGTTTAACAAAAACATGTCTTTTTGAGTTATTTTTAAAGTCTAGCCTGCCCAATGAGTAAATTTGAATGGCCGCAGTATTCTAACTGTGCAAAGGTAGCATAATCATTAGTCTTTTAATTGAAGACTTATATGAATGGTTGGACGAAGTATAATCTGTTTCATATACATTTATTATAGAATTTTATTTTTTAGTAAAAAAGCTAAAATAAAATTAAAAGACGAGAAGACCCTATAAATCTTAATAATTAATTTTGTTTTTATTTTTTAGAATAGATTTTATTTAAATAAAATAAATTATTTTGTTGGGGTGATATTAAAATTTAATTAACTTTTAATTTTTGAAAACATTAATTTATCATTTACTAGTATATACCTGTGGCCTTGCCCGCCCCTGCGAAGTACCCTTTCAACAGTTTAGATAAAAATTCGGTCGTCGAAGTTCACCAAGTTAGGTAGATTGGTCAAATAAAAAACTGTTGGAAGATCAATTATTTGTCTATATTCCTCTAGTTTTGAAAAAATAGTATGTATTGAAAAACGGTTTTCGAAAATTTTGTTTAATATACATATCCTTGAAATCGATTGAAAGTGATGTTTCTAAAGTTAAATATTGCTTTGGCTTTAAGTATGGATATAAATGTCTCAGAAAGCATTTATCGAATAGGTCATCTAAACTTCAAACTTTGATATTTATATAATATATTTATATAATATTATTGAATACTGAAGCATTTACCACGGGCATTTAAAATTTTCAAAATTCCCATCAATGGGGAAAGGTAGATTGATTAAATAATTTGAGATTTTTGGGCGATCACGTTTTGACCGATAACTCAGTTATCGATAAATATATCGAAATACATATATCGAAGTCCAAATGAAACCTGGGGCCATCCCTTTTCGTTTGATACCCATATTGTTGGCCAATTTTAAGGCGTTTGAGCCATCTCGTTTTCACCGATAACTCAATTATCGACAAATTTATCTGGGGCCCATCCCCTTTCATTTTATACCCATATTGTAGGACAATTTTAAGGATTTTTCACCGATAACTCAGTTATCGATATATTTATCGAAATATATCGAAGTCCAAATGAAACCTGCGGCCTTTCCCTTTCGTTTGTTACCCATATTGTAGGGCAATTTTAAAGTTTTTGGGCAATCACATTTTCACCGATAATTCAGTTATCGATAAATCTATCGAAAAATATGGAAGTCCAAATGAAAACTGGGGTAATGGTCTTTCGTTTGATACCCATATTGTCGGGCAATTTTAAGGCTTTTGCGCCATCTCGTTTTCGCCGGTTTCTCAGTTATCGAAAAATTTATCGAAATATATTGAAGTCCAAATGAAAACTGGGGCCATCCCCTTTCGTTTGATACTCATATTGTAGGGCAATTTTAAGGTTTTTGGGCAATTACATTTTCACCGATAACTCAGTTATCGATAAATTTAACGAAAAATATCGAAGTCCAAATGAAACCTGGTGTCATGCCTTTTCGTTTGATACCCATATTGTAGGGCAATTTTAAAGTTCTTGGGCAATCACATTTTCACCGATAACTCAGTTATCGATAAATTTATCGAAATACGCTGAAGTCCAAATAAAACCTGGTGTCATGTCCTTTCGTTTGATACCCATATTGTTTGCAATTTTAAGGTTTTTGGGCAATCACATTTCCACCGATAACTCAGCTATCGGCAAATTTATCGAAATATATCGAAGTCCAATTGAAACTTGGAGCCATCCCCTTTCGTTTAGTACCCATATTGTAGGGCAATTTTAAGGTTTTTGTACCTGGTGTCATGCCTTTTCGTTTGATACCCATATTATAGGGCAATTTTAAAGTTCTTGGGCAATCACATTTTCACCGATAACTCAGTTGTCGATAAATTCATCGAAATATATCGAAGTCCAAATGAAACCTGGTGTCATGCCCTATCGTTTGATACCCATATTGTAGGGCAATTTTAAGGTTTTTGGGCAATCACATTTTCACCGATAACTCAGTTATCGATAAATTTATCGAAATACGCTGAAGTCCAAATAAAACCTGGTGTCATGTCCTTTCGTTTGATACCCATATTTTTGCAATTTTAAGATTTTTGGACAATCACATTTCCACCGATAACTTAGCTATCGGCAAATTTATCGAAATATATCGAAGTCCAATTGAAACTTGGAGCCATCCCCTTTCGTTTAGTACCCATATTGTAAGGTAATTTCACCGATAACTTAGTTATAGATCAATTTATCGAAAAATATCGAAGTCCAAATGAAACCTGGGGCTATGCCCTTTCGTTTGATACCCATATTGTAGAGCAATTTTAAGGTTTTTATTCAATAACATTTTCACCGATAACTCAGTTATCGATTAATTTATCGAAATATATCGAGGTCCATATGAAACCTAGTGCCAGTCCCTTTCGTTTGATACCCATATTGAAGAGTAATTTTAAGGTTTTTGTTCAATAACATTTTCACCGATAACGCAGTTATCGATAAATTTATCGAAATATATCGAAGTCCAAATGAAACCTGGGGCCATCCCCTTTCGTTTGATACCGATATTGTAGGGAAAATTTAAGGTTTTTGAGCAACCACATTTTCACCGATAACTCAGTTATTAGTTTATCGAAATATATTGAGGTCCAAATGAAACCTGGGTCCATTCCCTTTCGTTTGATACCCATATTGTAAGGTAATTTTAAGGGTTTTGTTCAATAAAATTTTCACCGATAACTCAAGTATCGATCAATTTATCGAAATATATCGAAGTCCAAACGAAACCATTCATCCCCTTTCGTTTGATACCCATATTGTAGGGAAAATTTAAGGTTTCTGGGCAATCTCATTTCGACTGATAACTCAGTTATCGATAAATTTATCGAAATATATCGAAGTCCAAATGAGACCTGGCACCTTCCAGTTTCGTTTGATACCCATATTGTTCGAAGTTTCTACACCTGTATGCGAAATATCATAAGTTTAGGTCAAGTGTACTCAGAGTTATATGGAAAAACAATAAAATCGAAAAGTATCGGTCCGTAGCATGGCCGGACCCCACAAAAAAATAATAAAAACAAGTAAGGAAGTCTAAGTTCGTGTGAAACCGAACATTACATACCCAGCTGTGCACATAAAGTGGGCGTGATCGTTCACCGATTTTTCTTATTTTCTGTGGTAGTACTCTACATAAACATAACATGCCTGGTACCTAGTTTCGTAAATCTATCTCACACCGTTCTGAAGTTGTTAGCAGTCGAATTTAAAAATTGCTTGACTCATAAGTGGGCGGTGCCACGCCCACTTTCCAAAATTTTGAAAAAATTATGTAAAGAATATGAAAGTTGATGTATGTACCAAATTATATTATTATAGCGAAATCAGTTAATTAGATATGGACTTTTCAATATTTCCACCTCCTTTCAATATAACTTTTATGAAAAAGTAGGCGTGGTCGCGAAGCGATTTCTTTTATTTTCTATAGCTGAATTTACCACAACAATAGTATGTCCTCTACGAAATTTCGTTATACTAGCATAAACTGTGCTGAAGTTATTAAGAGTCATAATTTTAAAATTTCTTCAAATATACGTGGGCGGTACCACGCCCCCTTTTCAAAAATTTTTATAAAATCGGCCTTAGAACATCTAAATCAATACATATTGCAAATTTTATCATTGTAGCTGCTTCTAATATTGAATTAACCCATTTTATACGTTTTTCGAAATTTTCGATATCGAAAAAGGGGCGTGGTTATGGTCCGATTTTACCCATTTTCAATAGCAATCTATTCTGAACCCAAATAAGTACGCATGCCAAATTTGGTGAAGATATCTCATTATTTGCTCAAGTTATCGTTATAACGGACAGACGGACGGACGGACGGACGGACGGACAGACGGACGGACATGGCTCAATCAAATTTTTTTTCGATCCTGATCATATTGATATATGGAAGTCTATATCTATCTCGATTCCTTTATACCTGTACAACCAACCGTTATCCTAACAAAGTTATAATACCCTGTGTACAAGTACAGCTGGGTATAAAAAAGGCCTATACCTCCTTCCAGACTATTAGCTGTCTGCCTACCAAATTTCAACAAATTTCCGTCTTGCCATTCTCACGTTATTGAGGAACAGAAGTAAACGTCTGGACATCCAAACATCCAAATATCCAAACATCGCTACATTCACATTTATAATATTAGTAAGATTGATCCATTATTAATGATTAAAAGAATAAGTTACTTTAGGGATAACAGCGTAATTTTTTTGGAGAGTTCTTATTGATAAAAAGGTTTGCGACCTCGATGTTGGATTTAGATATAATTTTAGTTGTAGAAGCTTAAATAATAAGACTGTTCGACTTTTAAATTCTTACATGATGTGAGTTCAGACTGTACGTCGGTTACTAGGTCGCCGTTATTGTCCTTACAGGAACTTGCCCCGGTCTTTAAACCTTCCGTCATCCGCCGGATCTTTTCATAGAATTTTCGGGCATCATTCCTGGCAGCCAGCCTCACACTCACGCCTTTCGGCTTCACGTTTCTTTTTTCTGAAAAGGCGCCTCTCTTCCTTCTTCGCCTCACGATAGCGTTGCCATACACTGCGGGTTGCGCCCGTTCGCAACGTCTCCCTGTATGCAGCGTCCTTTTTGTCCGAGGCTGTGGTGCATTCCTCATCGTACCAGTTGTTCTTGCGGGCTCGCTAAAACCCTATACACTAAATGTATACCTTAAAAACTCACCTATAGTCAAAATGAGGCCATCATAGAATTAAAAAATAGTGGCTGTTATTATATAATAAAAACCAAGGTCTGAAACCGATTAAAATAACGTTCCGGTTTCGGTTTCGGTTTTTGCAACGTGTTTCGGTTTCGGTTCCGGTTTCGTTCTACAAAATTTATTTCGGTTTCGGTTACGGTTTCGTTCCGGTTTCGGTTTCCAAATAAAAACACGAAAAAAAAATTTTACTACTAAAATACTCAAGTACCATGTAGCTACGAAATAGGTCTGAATTTTCATAACTTTTTTCCTGCGGCCATGATGGGATTTCTCCAATATAATAATACATTTATTAACGCTATGCATGGATGAAATTTCTACAAAACAGATTCCTAAAGTTAACTCTACTTTTTTATTAAAAATGGAAGCCAAATGAAATGTATAAATCGTTAAAAACATTAAAATTATTGGCGCTTTCTGAGACAAGCCTGAACATTTCTTTTACGGATCTCGGAAATTTGTTTCGATCGCTTCATTCAACTATAGTCAAACTTCCTCTTTCAGAATTTTGAAAAACGTGGCTCGACAATCTTCCATGAAAACTTTCAGGGTACCTGTTTGTAAAAGGAACTACCTATGTGCCCACTCACAGAAGTAAGGTATTGAGAAAATTCAAAACCGTTTGGAACCGGTTCCGGCTTTTGAAACGGTTTCGGTTTCGGTCTTTTCCAGATCAAAATAACGGTTACGGTTTCGGTTTCGGTTTTGAAAAATTAATCGGTTTTAATCGGTTACGGTTACGGTTTCGGTTTCGGTTTCAGTCCTTGATAAAAACATTAAATTATAGCAGCCTTTTAGTATTCCACAACCGGGTCTTGCACCTGTGTACACCGTATTCCATACGCTCATCGCCGCGCCAACAATAAAGTAAGACTATTAATATAAAAAATGGACCGAAGTACTCAATGAGCGAGGGAGTGAAAATAATTTCTCTAATAACACTGGTTTACAGCCAAAATGCACCAGAGACGCCATAGTGAAATTCCTATGTAAAATCACCTCCTAATTCCGAAAATCAAGGTTATTTTTACTTGAATGGTACCGTTTTTGAGATATTTACGATTTACCGTTATTTCAAAAAACAAAAAAGATGGCTCCACTTAATCGTGTATATCTCAAGAACAAATTGAGCTCTTCCAAAACGGTTTGAAAAATTTGAAAGCTAATAAAATTTACTATAATCAGTACATACAACACTTTTTGCTAGGTCCTGCAGATTCAAACATATTGAACAATCATTACGGATTTTTTAAATTTTTTTTGTAAAAATAAAAAAAAATTTGTACTTTGCGAGGAAGCATCTCGAAAACTTTTTGTTTTTTAGCAGATATTTCCCTCCCCCCCCTCTAAGCTCTGTTTTATTACAAAAAAAAACAACAAAACATCAGTGAACAAAATCGATGAACTAATACAAAAGTTATAAGCATTCAAGTAAATATATCCATTTAATGCTTAAGTACCCTACTGGTACATATTTGTTAGTATTCGTATATCAGTTAGCAGGTAGATTTTCGAAAAGTTATTAGATACAAAAAGCTGTTAGTGTCGTTTTCTCAAAGGTACATTTTAAACAAGAGCATATTTTTGAGGCAGGTAGTGTTTTCTTTGTAGAACTAGGGAACCTTTTTGTTTAGGTAGGCTTGAATTTTTACTGGATCTAAGTATAAATAAGAGTACATCAACGGTCAATTTATTGTTAAAAGTATGAGACGTGTGTTTTCAAATCCTTTGAAAATTACATACTATAAGTGTTTTGGAATTGAGCCTAAAAACAATGAAAAACCATGGACACCGAACACTGTGTGCACCACATGCCGAGTCGAATTGATTTCTTCGGAAACCGGAACAAAAAGGTACGTTGTAAAAATTAGGAATTTGTTCCCTTTTAATGCATAGCTGACTAATTTCTGAAACTATCTATTTAGACGACGTGTGAAATTTATTACACCAATGAAGTGGAGGGAACCAACTTGCCATTCAACGGACTGCTATATTTGTACTACAAAAGTACTTGGGGTTGGAAAGTCCAGAAAAGTAACCTATCTACAGTGTCATTACCAGAACTAATTTCAACAGAAGCGACATTGCCAGAATCAAATTTAACTTTAGTTCCGGCTCCAGTTTCATTGTCAACAGTAGTATCTGATTACGCGGCATCATGTTGTACTGAATTTCAAACGGAAAACGAAAGAAATTCTTTGTCACAAGCACAACTCAATGATTGGATAATGGATTTGGAATTGTCAAAGGAAAAGGCCGAACTACACGCCTCTCGAATGCAACAATTTAGATTTGTTTCATCCGATGTTAAGGTAACATATTATAGAATTCGTCACGAAGAATTTTCCAAGTACTATACGAAGGAGGACAGTGTTTGTTACTGCAAAGACATTGCTGGTCTATTCAAACAATTTGGTGAACCATATGATTCAAAAGAGTGGCGACTGTTCATAGACGGCAATAAATTAAGTTTAAAGGCCGTATTATTACATATTGGCAACCAAAAGCCATCTATCCCGATCGCGCATGCAGTAAATACGAAGGAAACATATGAGATAATGCAAAAATTGCTCAAGTTAATCAAATACGAAGAACATGATTGGAAAATATGTGCCGATCTTAAAGTCGTTGGAATGCTATGTGGTCTACAAAGTGGATACACAAAATACTGTTGCTTTCTATGCAAATGGGATAGCCGAGCTCGTCAAGACCACTACATCATAAAGGATTGGCCAGAACGAATCGAGTTTCAAGTTGGGGTAGATAACATAAAATACTCTCCACTTATAAAGAAGGAAAAAATAATTCTACCTCCGCTCCACATCAAGGTCGGCCTTATCAAAAACTTTGTGAAGGCTTTGGACAAAGAAGGCGAAGCTTTTCATCATTTGAAGACAATCTTCCCAGAGAGTTCAGGAGCAAAAATAAAGGAAGGGATTTTTGTGGGACCGCAAATAAGGAAAATGATGACCAATAACCATTTCAAAGAACTATTGTCACCAGTGGAGGCAGCAGCGTGGGATTCTTTTGAAAAGGTCGTTACTTCTTTTTTAGGCAAACACAAAAGTCCTAACTACGAGATGATAGTGAACGACTTAATCAAAAACTATGCGGAAATGGGTAAATAAAAAAAACATATTATAATAAGTTATATATTACATAAATTTACATGAGAATATATAGCCATAAATCTGAATTCATCGTCCAGTTCCGAACAAACAAGAACGGGAAAAATATAAACAAAAAATTTGTTCTGAATTGAAAGATAAATCCAGCCTAAGGAAATTATATACTAATGTGTCACTTATGTATTTATCTAATTTACTTTTTTATTTTCTTTCAGGAGTAAATATGTCTTTGAAAATTAATTTCTTACACTCCCACTTAAATTTTTTCCCGCAAAATCTTGGCGACGAAAGTGACGAGCATGGCGAAAGGTTTCACCAGCAAATGAAAGTGATTGAAAGTCGGTATCAAGGATTCTGGGATGTCGCTATGATGGGCGACTACTGTTGGTTTCTCATAAGAGAAACCGATCCTAATCTAAATAAGCGTCAAAACAAGACACATAACTTTTTCAATTATAAAATAAGATCATAGAGTTAAGACAGAACCATATGTACATATGCTATTATTTGTAGGGTACTTAAGTATTAAATGGATATATTTACTTGAATGCTTATAACTTTTGTATTAGTTCATCGATTTTGTTCACTGATAGCTTGTTTTTTTTTTTGTAATAAAACAGAGCTTAGAGGGGGGGAAAATATCTGCTAAAAAACAAAAAGTTTTCGAGATGCTTCCTCGCAAATTACAAATTTTTTTATATTTTTACAAAAAAAATTTAAAAAATCCGTAATGATTGTTCACTATGTTTGAATCTGTAGGACCTAGCAAAAAGTGTTGTATGTACTGATTATAGTAAATTTTATAAGCTTTCAAATTTTTCAAACCGTTTTCGAATAGCTCAATTTGTTCTTGAGATATACACGATTAAGTGGAGCCATCTTTTTTGTTTTTTGAAATAACGGTAAATCGTAAATATCTCAAAAACGGTACCATTCAAGTAAAAATAACTTTGATTTTCGGAATTAGGAGGTGATTTTACAAAGGAATTTCACTATGGCGTCTCTGGTGCAGAAAAAAAGTTGGAATTTGTGATCCAGTGTAATAGGAGGTGCTTATTGAGTGAAAGAATGAAATTCATTTTGGTGAAATATGAGTTTTATTTATAGAAATTTATTATACCTGGCTTTTTCATCTTTTTAGTGTTGGTAAATTATAAATTCTGGTTAGGGCAAAATCTAGCCTTTTGCAAAAACAGTTGAAGGTTTTCCCGGTTTTTTTCTTATCCATAACTTAGCAATACTGAAAAGACATTTTAAATTGACTTTTGATTTGATTAAAAAAAATTTATATTGATTAAAAAAAAAAATATCAAAAGTGGTCAAATCGGGCCAAATCTATCCTTTTGCAAAAACAGTTTGAGGGTTTCTAGCGTTTTTGCTTAACTATCATTTAGAATTATTTAAAAAGATATTGATTTAAAAAAAAAAAATATTCAAAAGTGGTCAAATCGGGCAAAATCTAGCCTTTTGCAAAAACAATTTGAGGGATTTCTAGCTTTTTTCCTTAACCATAACTTAGAAATATTTAAAAAGACCAAGGCAAATTAAACAAGGTAGAATTGACAACTGAAATATTTTGTTTTTGTAGGAGTTTTTCCTTCAAAAAATGTAAACAAGCGTATTAACCCTTTGTCACCCAAGCATAGTTTTTGTGTCCCATACAATTGTTTTATTAAAAAACAAGTAAGGAAAGCTGTCTTCGGCTGTGCCGAAGGCTAAATACCTTTCATGAATAAGCGTCACGATTTTCACGGTTTGATCCCCAGTACAGCCTGTATGAATTTAACTTTAGCTCATACCGAAATTATCGGAACTATCGATTATATGGGGACGATGTGTTATATTGGTCCAATCTCATTCATTTTTAGCATCGACATTCCACATTCTAAAATAGCATTATTTACGAAATTTCACGTTCCTACCGATATAATTACAGAAGTTATCTACCAAAATCCGTTTATCGGAACAATCGATTGTATGGGGGCTATGTGAAATATTTATCCCATTTCAATGATTTTCAACATCGATATTTTACATATAAAAATAGCGATGCTTCCAAAATTTCGCGTTCCTATGTGTTTAATTACAGGACTTATAGCCCAAAATCCGCTTATCGGAATAATCGATTGTATGGGAGCTATGTGAAATATTTATGCCATCTCAATGATTTTCAACATCGATATTTCGCATATAAAAATAGCGATACTTCCAAAATTTCACGTTCCTACCTATATAATTACAGGAGTTATCTACCAAAATCCGTTTATCGGAACAATCAATTGTATGGGGGCTATGTGAAATATTTATCCAATCTCGATGATTTTCAACATCGATATTTCACATATAAAAAAAAAAATACGTCCAAAATTTCACGTTCCTACGTGTTTAATTACAGGAGCTATAGCCCAAAATCCGTTTATCGGAATAATCGATTGTATGGGAGCTATGTGAAATATTTATCCCATCTCTATGAATTTCAACATCGATATTTCACATATAAAAAGAGCAATATTTACAAAATTTCACGTTCCTACGTGTTTAATTACAGGAGTTATAGCCCAAAATCCGTTTCTCGGAATAATCGGTTGTATGGGAGCTATATGTTATATTGGTCCGATCTTGCTGGTTCCGACAAATGATTGCTATATTGGAAAATGGTGGCCGCATACCAAATTTCAGCCAAATATCTCAAAAACTGAGGGACTAGTTTGCGTTCAAACAGACAGACAGACAGACAGACAGACGGACAGACGGACATGGCTAAATCAACTCATCTCGTCATCCTGATCATTTCGGTATACTTATTGATGGGTCTATCTCTTCTTCTTCTCATATTTACAAACATCGGACCAAAGTTATAATACCATTTCATGTTCATGAAAGGTAATTATATAATAGCATTTGCTCATGCCAAAAAATTATCAATACCGCGAAATATGCTAGCCTAAACAGTAACGGAGTAACTTTGGCCCCTTTGGAATCTACCTCTTTTCGGACCTTTGCGTTATAAAAATGGCGAGTATTGAATATTTGCCGATTTCCGCCGATGGCACCACAAGAAGGTTGTCGCCAAAGTGTCGCAGAAACTGGTGGATTTTAACTGGTGGTAATTCAACTTTTTTAAAAACAAGTACAAACTTGTTTGGAACCGGTTCTGGACTTTCAAAGGGTTTCGTTTTTTTTTTATTAAAATATCGATTATGATTTAGTTTTGGGTTTCGAAAAATTAATCCGCTTCGCTGTTGCTGTTGTAAGAGGGACGTGACGGACCAAACAGAGTTGTACGGTCCATGCGTCTATCTCTCACAGCTGCCGAACCACCTTATGCTACTATTCCCATTGCCGATTTCATCAACCCCGTGACCGTGGTTGAAATGTTGCCTCTTGCGACAGGCATTCCACTACGGGCATTATCTAAACCCCTAACCCACAGGGGTCATGATCGATTTTAATCGCTTACAGTTTCGTTTTCGGTGTAAGATCCAATTGAAAAAAGATTATACCATTCATCTTAGCTAAAATGTGCCAGAGTCTAGCTAATCTGAACTCTAAACTCTACTTAAACGTGCAAGGAACTGAGGTAAGTGGTATTGTATTTATATGAAACAATTTGCTATTTCTTCACACTATTGAAAAAATTTAAAAATCTTAAGCAGAACGGGTTAATATTTTTTTTCATTTGACGGGAAAACTCCTACAGAAAAGAGAGAACTGTCAATTTCACTATTACTTTGTTTAATATACTTTGAAAAAGACATTTTATGTTTCTTTTTGATTTGATTTTTGAAAAAAACAAGTAAGGAAAGCTGTCTTCGGCTGTGCCGAAGGCTATATACCTTTCCTGAATAAGCGTCACGATTTTCACTGTTCGATCCCCAGTGCAGCCTGTGTCAATTTAACTATATTTACTATACACATTACACATCTTTGTTATAATTTAAAAAAACTTACAAAATAATAGGATCCGAGTTATCGGAACAATCGATTGTATGGAGGCTATATATTATACGTGTTCAATTGTACTGACTTACACTATACACATTACATATGTAGAAAGTACTAAAGGTGCAATATTTTACGTTCCTAACTTTTTAAATGCGGAAGTATTGGCCAAAAAACCTCATATCGGAACAACCGGTTGTATGGGGCTATATGTTATATTTACCCGATCTTCTTGATTTTCCTCTACACACTACATAAATTGAAAGTACTCAAGTTGCAAAATTTTATGTTCCTAACTTTTTAATTGCAGAAGTTTTGGCCAAAAAACCTTATATCTGAACAATCGGTTGTATGGGGGCTATATGTTACATTTGCCCGATCTTTTTGATTTTCACTATATACACTACATAAATAGAAAGTACTCGAGATGCAAAATTTCACGCTCCTAACTTTTTAATTGCAGAAGTTTTGGCCAAGAAACCTTATATCTGAACAATCGGTTGTATGGGGGCTATATGTTACATTTGCCCGATCTTGTTGATTTTCACTATATACACTACATAAATAGAAAGTACTCGAGTTGCAAAATTTTACGGTCCTAACTTTTTAATTGCAGAAGTTTTGGCCAAAAAACCTTATATCTGAACAATCGGTTGTATGGGGGCTATATGTTACATTTGCCCGATCTTGTTGATTTTCACTATATACACTACATAAATAGAAAGTACTCGAGTTGCAAAATTTTACGTTCCTAACTTTTTAATTGCAGAAGTTTTGGCCAAAAATTCTTATATCTGAACAATCGGTTGTATGGGGGCTATATGTTACATTTGCCCGATCTCGTTGATTTCACTATATACACTACATAAATAGAAATTACTCGAGTTGCAAAATTTTACGTTCCTAACTTTTTAATTGCGGAAGTTTTCGCCAAAAAACCTTATATCTGAACAATCGGTTGTATGGGGGCTATATGTTATACTGGTCCGATCTTGTCAGTTCCGACAAATGATTCCTATATTACAAAATGGTGGCCACATACAAAATTTCAGCCAGATATCTCAAAAATTGAGGGACTAGTTTGCGTTCAAACAGACAGACGGACAGACGGACATGGCTAAATCAACTCATCTCGTCATTTCGGTATACTTATTGATGGGTATATCTCTTCTTCTTCTCATATTTACAAACATCGGACTAAAGTTATAATACCATTTCATGTTCATGAAAGGTATAAAAATGTAGGTATATTGATTTTTTATACCTTTCATGAACATGAAATGGTATTATAACTTTGGTCCGATGTTTGTAAGTATGAGAAGAAGAAGAGATGGACCCATCAATAAGTATACCGAAATGATCAGGATGACAAGCTGAGTTGATTTAGCCATGTCCGTCTGTCCGTCTGTCTATTTGAACGCAAACTAGTCCCTCAATTTTTGAGATATCTGGCTGAAATTATGTATGTTGCCCCATTTTGTAAAATAGGAATCATTTGTCGGAACTGACAAGATCGGACCAGTATAACATATAGCCCCCATACAACCGATTGTTCAGATATAAGGTTTTTTGACCAAAACTTCTGCAATTAAAAAGTTAGGAACGTAAAATTTTGCAACTCGAGTACTTTCTATTTATGTAGTGTATATAGTGAAAAACAACAAGATCGGGCAAATGTAACATATAGCCCCCATACAACCGATTGTTCAGATATAAGGTTTTTTGGCCAAAACTTCTGCAATTAAAAAGTTAGGAACGTAAAATTTTGCATCTCGAGTGCTTTCTATTTATGTAGTGTATATAGTGAAAATCAACAAGATCGGGCAAACGTAACATATAGCCCCCATACAACCGATTGTTCAGATATAAGGTTTTTTGACCAAAACTTCTGCAATTAAAAAGTTAGGAACGTAAAATTTTGCAACTCGAGTACTTTCTATTTATGAAGTGTATATAGTGAAAATCATCAAGATCGGGCAAATGTAACATATAGCCGCCATACAACCGATTGTTCAGATATAAGGGTTTTTGGCCAAAACTTCTGCAATTAAAAAGTTAGGAACATAAAATTTTGCAACTTGAGTACTTTCAATTTATGTAGTGTGTAGAGGAAAATCAAGAAGATCGGGTAAATATAACATATATGTAGCCCCATACAACCGGTTGTTCCGATATAAGGTTTTTTGGCCAATACTTCCGCATTTAAAAAGTTAGGAACGTAAAATATTGCACCTTTAGTACTTTCTACATATGTAATGTGTATAGTGTAAGTCAGTAAAATTGAACACGTATAATATATAGCCTCCATACAATCGATTGTTCCGATAACTCGGATCCTATTATTTTGTAAGTTTTTTTAAATTATAACAAAGATGTGTAATGTGTATAGTAAATATAGTTAAATTGACACAGGCTGCACTGGGGATCGAACAGTGAAAATCGTGACGCTTATTCATGAAAGGTATATAGCCTTCGGCACAGCCGAAGACAGCTTTCCTTATTTGTTATACCTTTCATCAACATGAAATGGTATTATAACTTTGGTCCGATGTTTGTAAATATGAGAAGAAGAAGAGATAGACCCATCAATAAGTATACCGAAATGATCAGGATGACGAGATGAGTTGATTTAGCCATGTCCGTCTGTCCGTCTGTCCGTCTGTCTGTCTGTCTGTTTGAACGCAAACTAGTCCCTCAGTTTTTGAGATATTTGGCTGAAATTTGGTATGCGGCCACCATTTTCCAATATAGGAATCATTTGTCGGAACCAGCAAGATCGGACCAATATAACATATAGCTCCCATACAACCGATTATTCCGATAAACGGATTTTGGGCTATAGCTCCTGTAATTAAACACGTAGGAACGTGAAATTTTGGACGTATTTTTTTTTTTATATGTGAAATATCGATGTTGAAAATCATCGAGATTGGATAAATATTTCACATAGCCCCCATACAATCGATTGTTCCGATAAACGGATTTTGGTAGATAACTCCTGTAATTATATAGGTAGGAACGTGAAATTTTGGAAGTATCGCTATTTTTATATGCGAAATATCGATGTTGAAAATCATTGAGATGGCATAAATATTTCACATAGCTCCCATACAATCGATTATTCCGATAAGCGGATTTTGGGCTATAAGTCCTGTAATTAAACACATAGGAACGCGAAATTTTGGAAGCATCGCTATTTTTATATGTAAAATATCGATGTTCAAAATCATTGAAATGGGATAAATATTTCACATAGCTCCCATACAATCGATTATTCCGATAAGCGGATTTTGGGCTATAACTCCTGTAATTAAACACGTAGGAACGTGAAATTTTGTAAGTGTTGCTATTTTTATATGTGAAATATCGATGTTGAAACTCATAGAGATGGGATAAATATTTCACATAGCTCCCATACAATCGATTATTCCGATAAACGGATTTTGGGCTATAACTCCTGTAATTAAACACGTAGGAACGTGAAATTTTGGACGTATTGCTATTTTTATATGTGAAATATCGATGTTGAAAATCATCGAGATTGGATAAATATTTCACATAGCCCCCATACAATCGATTGTTCCGATAAACGGATTTTGGTAGATAACTCCTGTAATTATATAGGTAGGAACGTGAAATTTTGGAAGTATCGCTATTTTTATATGCGAAATATCGATGTTGAAAATCATTGAGATGGCATAAATATTTCACATAGCTCCCATACAATCGATTATTCCGATAAGCGGATTTTGGGCTATAAGTCCTGTAATTAAACACATAGGAACGCGAAATTTTGGAAGCATCGCTATTTTTATATGTAAAATATCGATGTTGAAAATCATTGAAATGGGATAAATATTTCACATAGCCCCCATACAATCGATTGTTCCGATAAACGGATTTTGGTAGATAACTTCTGTAATTATATCGGTAGGAACGTGAAATTTCGTAAATAATGCTATTTTAGAATGTGGAATGTCGATGCTAAAAATGAATGAGATTGGACCAATATAACACATCGTCCCCATATAATCGATAGCTCCGATAATTTCGGAATGAGCTAAAGTTAAATTCATACAGGCTGTACTGGGGATCAAACCGTGAAAATCGTGACGCTTATTCATGAAAGGTATTTAGCCTTCGGCACAGCCGAAGACAGCTTTCCTTACTTGTTTTTTTTTTAAATTTATACAAAAGTGGTCAAATTTTGTCTAGACTTGTTTCGTGTTCTGGTTGTAAATCTGAATGAATAGAAATGAGTTGTTGTCTTTAGTAAGATTTTAGACGACCGCTAACCACTTCGTTTAGTACAAAATTTAAGGACTTATGAAAAAATTGTCGATTTTTATTTTTCTATAGAAAAATCACCAAAATTTATAGAAATAATCTACCGAAGTCCGGTAAACAGACCACTATGTTTAAAAAAAATCGCAATTCCCAGCTTATATCATCAAAAATAAGAGCATTTAGACCTATCTATATAAATCTTAATTTCTGGAAAAACTTACCAAAAAACCCAAATTGTATAAGCGGTTATCTCATTTCTATAATGGGTGGTATGTTTGTATATTTATGACCTACGGTTGTCCGTTAACTAAAAATATTCGCAGAAAATTTTTTCCTCGAAAAAAGTATCACAAATATAAAAATACTAGTATATACCCGCGGCCTTGCCCGCCCCTGCGAAGTACCCTTTCAAAATTTTAAGTAAAAATTCGGTCGTCGAAGTTCACCAAGTTAGGTAGATTGGTCAAATAAAAAACTGTTGGAAGATCAATTATTTGTCTATGTTCCTAGAGTTTTGAAAAAATAGTATGTATTGAAAAACGGTTTTCAAAAATTTTATTTAATATACATATCCTTGAAATCGATTGAAAGTGAGGTTTCTAAAGTTAAATATTGCTTTGGCTTTAAGTATGGATATAAATGTCTCAGAAAGCATTTATCGAATAGTTCATCTAAACTTCAAACTTAGATATTTATATAATACTAGTAATACCCGGCGTGCGTTGCTACGCCAAAGAAAAACACCTGAATAAGATTTTACCATTTAAGGACTTTTATTTATCTTAATGCTAAAGGATGAACAATATTATTGGTTTTTTCATTAGGTGTGTAAACAAATAAATTTTTTGGGGATTCAACTCGTGAACAGGCGACGTATAATTGACCATGTGAAAAACACGCATATCTCAAATGGTTACAGCAAATGCAAGACGCAACGGGAATTGAAGCTGCTTTAATTCGAATGGTATTCCTTGGAAATCATCGGTATGCGTGGAATCAGCACGTCTTCCCCTTTGAATTAACCGCTGAGGATTGTTGCCTCTATTAAGTTCGGTGTTAACTTTTTTATTACTACCCTGGTTCCGTTGCACAGTTTTGGCGCGTTCAAGTTGCGAATAAGTATCACTGGCGATCCAACTTTTAACGTCAATATGTGAGGAGGCATTCGAAAATGATGATTCGCATTCGAAAATGATGATTTACCCCCCGCTTTCTGGTTCACTTCGCAGAAGAAAAACTATTCTATGTATCAAACCAAGCAGAATTCTACTTCCATACGAATTGGTCGGTCTCTGACCTACTTCTCGGAAGATATATTATCGCCAGCTACACGCCAAATATCAAGCACATTGAGTCATAAACATGAAGAAAAATCATCCTATACTTTGACATAAGCATAACGTTACCTACATACCAAATTTCAAGTAAATGCAACCATTTTTACGATAGTTTAGAATAAGTCAGCCCTGGGTCCACTTTCCGGAAGAAAATTTATTCCTTATATTAATCTTACCATATAGCTACCTATATACCAAGTTTCAAGCAATTCGAGCCATAAATACGATCGTTTAGACCAGATCGGTCCCTGGTCCACTTCCCGGAAGAAAAATCATCCTATACTTTAACCTCAGCATAACGCTACCTACATACCAAATTTCAAATAAATCCAGCCATTTATACGATATTTTCGAATAGGGCGGTCCTGGGTCCACTAAAAAAAAATTTACAGAAATACTCTCCAGGCTCCTAATAATCTATCCCCAAAATTTCAACAAAATCGGCCGAGTAGTTTTGGAGTCCATAAGCCACATACATGATACATACATACATACATCCAATTTTATATATCGTTACCTTAATTCACAAAGGCCCTAATTGACACATTTTTCGAAAAGGACTTTTTCACATATTCAAGTATGATTTAGTAAAATACACACTCCCTACAAATTTTAAAGAGTTTCTAGCAGTAATAACGGAGATATTCCAAATTTACAAAGCAATATTTGCATGCGTTCAATGTAAAAAAAAATTAGTTTTTTGCTTCTCTTGTAACATTTTTTTTATTTCAGTTAGGGCCTTTGTGAATTAAGGTAGCGATATATAGATTATTGAATACTGAAGCATTTATCAAGGGTATTTAAAATTTTAAAAATTCCCATCAATGGGGAAAAGTAGATTGATTAAATAATTTGAGGTTTTTGGGCGATCACGTTTTGACCGATAACTCAGTTATCGATAAATATATCGAAATACATATATCGAAGTCCAAATGAAACCTGCGGCCTTTCGCTTTCGTTAGATACCCATATTGTTGGCCAATTTTAAGGCTTTTGAGCCATCTCGTTTTCACCGATAACTCAATTATCGATAAACTTATCGAAATATGAATGTTTCTTATTGGAGCTTAGCTCGAAAATTGTTTATACCTGCTGTACTTTTTACTAGTACTAGGGTATTCTAATTTTTGATGTTACGTATATATTCCGTGTATCATATGGAAAATATGTCGCGGCCTTATGTCTAAAGGTATGAAATTGGCACGTTTATAAGAAAGTTGACTTAGAAATACTACAGGGCATCGTAGCTGATTTGTTATAAGCAATTGCTTTAACCGCTTCGGTGCAGACACAGTAGTTCTCTCCGAAAATCCATCTGATGTGGACCCTGGAAAGTCCGAAACGCGTCATGGTATCCATCGCTGTGTAAAACTTTGTCAATTTTCTCTAAGTATCAAAATTCATAAAAATTTCGTAACATCAAAAATTAGAATACCCTAGTACTAGTAAAAAGTACAGCAGGTATAAACAATTTTCGAGCTAAGCTCCAATAAGAAACATTCATAATTGATACATAAGTACACACCATAGGTAGAGCAAACCAATAATACACAAAAAAGTGGTATGAAGGAATGCAAATTAAAAACCTCAGTGTGCTTCTGCATAAATATGCACGCCTAATAATATACTCATATTCCGTGTATCATATGGAAAATATGTCGAGGCCTTATGTCTAAAGGTATGAAATTGGCACGCTTATAAGAAAGTTGACTTAGAAATACTACAGGGCATCGTAGCTGATTTGTTATAAGCAATTGCTTTAACCGCTTCGGTGCAGACACAGTAGTTCTGTGTCCGAAAAGCCATCTGATGTGGACCCTGGAAAGTCCGAAACGCGTCATGGTATCCATCGCTGTGTAAAACTTTGTCAATTTTCTCTAAGTATCAAAATTCATAAAAATTTCGTAACATCAAAAATTAGAATACCCTAGTACTAGTAAAAAGTAAGCTCCAATAAGAAACATTCATAATTGATACATAAGTACACACCATAGGTAGAGCAAACCAATAATACACAAAAAAGTGGTATGAAGGAATGCAAATTAAAAACCTCAGTGTGCTTCTGCATAAATATGCACGCCTAATAATATACTCATATTCCGTGCATCATATGGAAAATATGTCGCGGCCTTATGACACCAATAACTCAGTTATCAATAAATTTATCGAAATATATAAAAGTCCGGATGAAACCTGTGGCCATCCCCTTTCTTTTGATACCCTTATTGTGGGGAAATTTTAAAGTTTTTGGGCAATCACATTTTTACCGATAACTCAGTTATCGATAAATTTATGGAAATATATGGAAGCCCAAATAAAACCTGGGGTCATGCTCTTTCGTTTGATACCCATATTGTCGGGCAATTTTAAGGCTTTTGAGCCGTCTCGTTTTTACCGATAACTCAGTTATCGAAAAATTTATCGAAATATATTGAAATCCAAATGATACCCATATTGTAGGGCAATTTTAAGGTTTTTGAGCAATTACATTTTCACCGATAACTTAGTTATCGATAAATTTATCGAAATATATCGAAGTCCAAATGAAACCTGCAGCCTTTCCTTTTCGTTTGTTACACATATTGTAGGGCAATTTTAAAGTTTTTGGGCAATCATATCTTCACCGATAACTCAGTTATCGATAAATTTATCGAAATATATGGAAGTCCAAATGAAACCTGGGGTCATGCTCTTTCGTTTGATACCCATATTGTCGGGCAATTTTAAGGCTTTTGGGCCATCTCGTTTTCACCAGTAACTCAGTTATGGAAAAATTTATAAAAATATATTGAAATCCAAATGATACCCATATTGTAGGGCAATTTTAAGTTTTTTGGACAATTACATTTTCACCGATGACTTGGTTATCGATAAATTGATCGAAATATATCGAAGCCCAAATGAAACCTGCAGCCTTTCCTTTTCGTTTGTTACACATATTGTAGGGCAATTTTAAAGTTTTTGGGCAATCACATCTTCAGCTATAACTCAGTTATCGATAAATTTATCGAAATATATCGAAGTCCAAATGAAACCTGGTCTCATGCCCTTTCGTTTCATACCCATATTGTAGGGCAATTTTAAGGTTTTTGGGCAATCACATTTTCACCGATAACTCAGTTATCGATAAATTTATCGAAATATATCGAAGTCCAATTGAAACCTGGGGCCATCCCCTTTCGTTTAGTACCTATATTGTAGGGCAATTTTAAGGTTTTTGGGCAATTACATTTTCACCGATAACTCAGTTATCGATCAATTTATCGAAAAATATCGAAGTCCAAATGAAACCTGGGGCCATTCCCCTTCGTTTGATACTCATATTGTAGGGTAATTTTAAGGTTTTTGTTCAATAACATTTTCACCGGTAACTCAGTTATCGACAAATTTATCGAAATATATTGAAGCCCAAATGAAACCTGGGGTCATCCCCTTTCGTTTGATACCCATATTGTAGGGAAAATTTAAGGTTTTTGAGAAACTACATTTTCACCGATAACTCAGTTATCCATTAATTTATCGAAATATATTGAGGTCCAAATGAAACCTGTGGCGATTCCCTTTCGTTTGATATCCATATTGTAGGGCAATTTTAAGGTTCTTATTCAATAACATTTTAACCGATAACTCAGTTATCGATTAATTTATCGAAATATATCGAGGTCCAAATGAAACCTGGGGTCATTCCCTTTCGTTTGATACCCATATTGTAGAGTAATTTTAAGGTTTTTGTTCAATAACATTTTCACCGATAAGTCAGTTATCGATAAATGTATCGAAATTCATTGAAGTCCAAATGAAACCTGGGGTCATCCCCTTTCGTTTGATACCCATATTGTAGGGAAAATTTAAGGTTTTTGAGCAACCACATCTTCACCGTTAACTCAGTTATCCATTAATTTTTCGAAATATATTGAGGTCCAAATGAAACCTGGGGCCATTCCCTTTCGTTTGATACCCATATTGTAGGGAAATTTTAAGGTTCTTATTCAATAACATTTTAACCGATAACTCAGTTATCGATTAATTTATCGAAATATATCGAGGTCCAAATGAAACGTGAGGCCATTCCCTTTCGTTTGATACCCATACTGTAGGGAAAATTTAAGGTTTTTGAGCAACCTCATTTTCACCGATAATTCAGTTATCGATTAATTTATCGAAATATATTGAGGTCTAAATGAAACCTGGGGCCATTCCCTTTCGTTTGATACCCATATCGTAAGGTAATTTTAAGGTTTTTGTTCAATAACATTTTCACCGATAACTGAGTTATCGATAAATTTATCGAATTATATCAAAGTCCAAATGAAACCTGGGGTCATCCCCTATCGTTTGATACCCATATTGTAGGAAAATTTAAGGTTACTGGGCAATCTCATTTCGACTGATAACTCAGTTATCGATAAATTTATCGAAGCCCAAATGAGACCTGGCACCTTCCAGTTTCGTTTGATACCCATATTGTTCGAAGTTTCTACACCTGTATGCGAAATATCATAAGTTTAGGTCAAGTGTACTTAGAGTTATAGGGGAAAACAAAAAAATCGAAAAGTATCAGTCCCTAGCATGGCCGGACCCCCCAAAATTAAAAAAAACGAGCTGTTCTCGAACCTTTATCCCCTCGCTCGCTATCCGATGCGCTAACCACTGCTCTACCACTTTATCTACAAATTCATTGTCAAATGAATGAAAATAGTTTCTGTAATAATAGGAGTGGCTTGTTGAGTGAAAGATTGAAATGTTCGTTTTACAGAAATATGAGTTCTATTTATAGAAATTTATTATAGATGGATTTTTTTTAATCTATTTAGTGTTGGTAAATTACAAATTCTGGTTAGGGCAAAAACTAGCCTTTTGCAAAAACTAGCCTTTTGCAAAGATTGCTTGAGCGATCTGGCTTAGGCTATCTAGGAACGGAACTCCCAAAAAGCGCGTTCTCGCGCCACTTAAAGCCGGACAGTTGCAGATGAGGTGCTCCACTGTTTCCTCCTCCTCATCATCTTTGCAACTCCTGCAACATCGTTGGTAGGGCACACCTAGCCTGTCTGCATGCCTACCAATGAGGCAGTGACCGGTTAATACCCTTATCAATATGCAGATTTCCCTCCTAGTTAGGGCATAAATGCGCCTAGACCTTTTAAGATCCCATTTTGGCCAGGTTTGTTTCGATATCCGACACCGTGGGGATTGCAGCCATCTTTCGTTGGCTTGATGGAGTGTGTGCTCCTTCAGCATTAGTTTGCATGTGGCAAACGGCATACCTAAGCGCTCTTTATCCTGAGGAACCTGCTTGGTCGTGCCCTGCCTGGCAAGCTCGTCTGCCTTACAGTTTCCCTCAATGTCCCTATGTCCCGGGACCCATATGAAGTTTACGCGGTTCTGTTGGGCCATCTCCTGAAGAGATCGACGACAGCTGAGCGTCAGTTCAGAGTTGAACGTGTATGAGCCAAGAGTTTTGATTGCCGCTTGGCTATCGCTGAAAATAGCGATATCTTCTCCGATAACACGTTTGCTTAACCAGGCCGCGGCGTCCAGGATTGCCGAGACTTCCGCCTGGAAGACGCTACAATGATCAGGTAGTCTGAAGGAGAGCTCAAGGTCCAAATCCCTTGAATAAACCCCTCCTCCAACTCTGCCGGCCAACTTCGAGCCGTCGGTGTATATGGAAGTGCCACCATTTGTTTCGGGACACCAATCCGTCCTCTCCCAGTCTTCTCTGCTGGGAATGTTTATTTTGAAACAGCTATCCCCGACTGTAGTGGTAGCACAACGATCTGTGCTTAGAGGGAGAAAGCTGTAAGATTCCAGAATACTGGAGTGTCCAATAGTACCCGCAGATCAAGCGGCAAAATGCCCAGAATGACCTGGAGGGCTTCGTTGGGCGTTGTCCTTAGCGCACCGCTTATACAGATCATATTGGATCTATGGACTTTCCGCAACAGATTCAGGTATGTTGCCTTGCTCAGCGCGGGCCACCATACGACGACTCCATAGAGCATGATTGGGCGAATGATGGCCGTGTAGATCCAACTGCATACTCTAGGGCTGAGCCCCCATTTTTTGCCAATGGCTCTTTTGCAAGTGTAAAGAGCGATGCAAGCTTTCTTCTGGCGCTGAAGAACATTCTCCTTCCAATTCAATTTCCTTTCCAGAACTATGCCTAGAAACTTGGCCTTATCCGACAAGCCCAGGCGCGTGCCATCTAGTTCTGGTAGGCTTAGTGGCGGTTGTTGGTGTTGTTGTAGCGAGGTGTAGCCCTGCCTAAATGTCAGACAGGGCACCCCGAGTGTATTGCTCTTGGCCGGGTCGATATAAGAAAACGGCCCGGGTCGTTTCGGCACGATGGGTACAGCACAAGTACTGGTACCGTTCTCGTAGAACCGGCAATACAAGAAACTAGCCGTGAAGGCTATGTAGGTCATTTAGCATTACCCAGGGTGCACCAACTGGGAGGCGACCTACTTTTACACCCCATATTATTTGGTACCGGTTGGTGAAGAGGACAAGTTCCACTTTCCCCGTGTTGATACTAAGTCCGCAGCGAGAGGACCACCTCGAAACCTCTCGCAGTGCTACTTGCATCAGGTCACACAGAGTTTGTGGGAACTTGCCTCTGAATGCAATAGCTAAATCGCATGCGTATGCCACTATCTTCCCGCCCCCCACCTTGTGTCACGTAGCAACGAGTTGACTGTGAGGTTCCATAAAAGCGGGGAAAGAACACCACCCTGGGGTGTTCCCCTTGTGACATAGCGTGATAACTCAACCGTACCAAGTGAAGAAGCTATTTTCCTTCCCCTTAAAAGTTGGTCAATTAAACCAGTTAGAGGTCTATCTACGCCCAGATTAGTTAGAGCGGAGTTGATCGCCTCCCGGCTTATATTGTTGAAAGCCCCCTCAATGTCTAAGAAGGCCACGAGACAGTAGTCCTTTTCACACAGCAATTTCTCAATGACAGATACTAGGCTGTGCAGAGCAATTTCTGTTGATTTACCCTTGGTGTATGCATGCTGATAGCTAGAGATAAGGTTGCTATCAATAGTCGTTGAGAGGTAGTCGCTTAGTATCCTTTCAAAGGTTTTGAGTACAAAGGACGAGAGACTGATCGGTCTGTAATCTTTTGGCTCGTAGTGGGATGCCTTCCCAGCCTTAGGGATAAACACTACCGTGGCGCTTCTCCAGGAGCCCGGAATGTGGTTGAGAGCCAGGCAGGCTGTGAAGAGAAATACCAGCCATTTAGCTGATGTCTCCAACGTGTTTATAAGTTGCGCGGGGATAATCCCGTCCGGCCCGGTAGCCTTATACGGTTCAAAGCTCTTAACTGCCCACCTTACCCTTTCCTCAGTGATGGGTATTTTCCTTCAGCTCCTCTACTGATGAGGGGGCTTGTGAGGGCAGTACTGGCAGGTCTCTGTCTAATATTTCATTGTGTAACTGCCAATTAGTGTTACGTGGGTTGCGCTTCATGATTGGTTGTTCTACAATAAAGTCTAGAACCACTTCTATGTAACGGTGGTCGGAGAATGAATGTTCTTCCAGAACCCGCCATTTTCTGACCCACTCAAAAGCGCCTTCACTACAGAAGTGAGGTCTATGACCTCCCTGCGGTTCTTAGTGATAAAAGTAGGCTCATTACCCACGTTGCAAATTACCAGGTTAGTTGTTAAGAGGTAATCAAACAGAGACTCGCCCCTGGCATTAATATCGGAGCTCCCCCATTGGACATGGTGAGCATTAGCGTCCGCTCCAATAATAAGATTACCCGTGCAGAAATTTGACACCAGGTCTTTCACCTCCGTTTGTGGTGGGGGTTCTTCGGCGTCGTAGGGCATATAGACCGACGCCACCGTCAGGCGGGTGCTGTCCACCGTTAGACTGATAGCGGTAATATGACCATTGGTGTAGTTAGGAAGGAGAAAGGAGTTAAACTCAGACTTGACCAAAATACACGTTCTGACTTTGCTCTCCTCGCTGACTCGAATGAACTTGAAGCCCTTAGTCCCCAATCCGCAGATTCTCGAGCTATTGACCCAGGGCTCTTGGATGAGGACCACATCCACGTCGCCTTTAGGAAGACTTAGAGCAGCCGAAGCCACTTTAGATTTGTGTAGATTAATCTGAAGCCCCACCAACATGAGAGCGCACAGACTTCCCTGCCGTCCCCATATCGTCGAGGTTTGCCCCATCCCGGAGGTTGCCTATCAACGACGAGTTGTTCCGATTAACTGCCCGATATGGCGTTGCAGGAGTCCTGCTGCCTGTAGCGTTAGATGTTAATCGCTCAGCGTTGGCTGCTACCACCGTGACGTCGAGGACTTCCTCGTCCTGTAGGCTGTCCTCCATCTCCGAGTTGTTAACAGCACTATCGCCAAGAAACGTGGCGGATAACATGCTTTCCGCATCGTAATCCTCCGCTTCCTCTTCTGGTAATTCGTTTTTCGGTTCCCCTGGAGCAGCCGAGAAGGCAGCGCGCTGAGCATCACCACGATATACGTGGATAACGATCTGGCCTACGCTGTAGTGTACTAGGCCATTACACCTTTTGAGGGGCTCGATTGACTCTTTATTCATGGTGAACACCACCTGTCTGTCGGGCCCTACCGCATCCCCGACCAGATTGACACTCCAGTCATGCATTGGGAGGGACGGATTCATTAGCCGTAGCATCCCGAGAATTCTCTCGGATTCGTCAGGGATGGCCGGAATCCACGCCCTTTCCCTTGGACGAGCTGGAATGTCCTTCCAGTCGACGACCTCTATCTTTGCGCCCTTGTAGACTTCACCCAGTTTAGCAGCTGCTGCCTTGTACAGTGCTACGGTTTTTGCATCCTCGCATGCGAGTAATTTAATCTGGCCAACCCGCATCCGTTACTCGCGCCGAACTACCCGGAAACTCCGGAAAACGTTGAGAAGAATGTTGACGAGTTCGTTTCTCACGTAACGCCACCGGTCCTTGGGGATAGCCAGACGGTCATTGCCTCGGTCAAGGACGCCTATAAGGATCCTGTCATTGGTTACCTCAGCAAAGCTTAGTTTGCCCGCTCCAGGGGTATTCTGATGCCGCTTGGGAGGGGGAATTAACTCCAGGTCCGATCTCTGGCGCTTGAAAGGGTTAACTTTTAACCTCTTTGGCATGTAAGAATTTTGGAAATCCGGTATCACAGCTTTCGCTAGCTCTAACGATTTACTGGAATTCGGCGACAGCGATTCCTGCGGTACCCCTCATACCTCTTCAGGATCTTTGCAGCCAATCTTTTCTCGTGGTATGTGAAGCGGCGGGGAGATGTCTCCCGGGAGTGCGGAACCGTAGTTGCCATCGCGGTCGCTCTCCTTGCCGGCATCTCAGTTGCAGCTTCCTTCTCCTTCGAAACTCCGAGGCCAGGTCGTGAGACCGCTGCCACAGACGTAAAGATACTGGTTTTCATATCAGCGGTTGATGGGAGTTTAGCATCCGCCGTTGTCCGCTTAGCTGAGTTGGCATCCGCACTGGTGCTAGCTCCCATCAAGTCAATCTTACTCGATAGAGGGTTGTTTGACCGACTCGTAGTTGCCATCGCTGTCAATCCCCCCCTTGATTGTGGAACGGAGGTTGTCCTCCGGCGTTGTTGTTGCTTTCTCGCCTGCTCCTCCATAGCTCTCTTAGCTGAGGAGTGAAATTTGGCGTTGTTTGTTTTTTATGTTTTTCGTTTTTATTTGGGTTATTTGAGTTCATCTTGTTCGTACGACCCATCGCCGGACAAGGCCAGCTTAGGGTCAGGGGAAGAGTAGGGGAAAATGTGTCGTCCGCCGCGGCAGAGCCCTGTACCGCGGTAAGGTCATGCTTACTCTCTGAGGCGACCCGGTATCAGAGAGGCTCCGTTCAAATACAGCCACGATTTTCCTCCCGGCTGCAAACGTCCAATGGGCACGGTTTCGCATAACACCCTGGATTGGGAGGGGGAAGATTTTTGTCGTCGCGCCAGAGAGGCTAGGCTGCTCTCGTGATGAAGTGCCGTACGGAACTATGATCACAAGGGCAGCGTAGCCCTGTGGCTATCGACTTAAGCCCTCGTACCGCGGCAAGGTATCCACCCTTCCTTGATCATAACTTGGCAATATTTAAAAGACGTTTTATATTGACTTTTTATTTGATTAAAAATTTATTTAAAAAAAAATGTTGTCTGGACTTAATGGGTGTTCGGGTTGTAAATCTGCTCTTTTAAAAATTATTAAATATATACATGTACATATGAATAGAAATCAGTTGTTGCCTTCAGTAAAATTTAAGACGACCACTAACCACTTGGTTTAGTTCAAAATTTAAGTACATCTTACTAATATTATAAATGTGAATGTAGCCATGTTTGGATATTTGGATGTTTGGATGTATGGATGTCCAGACGTTTACTTCTGTTCCTCAATAACGTGAGAATGGCAAGACGGATTTTGTTGAAATTTGGTAGGCATACAGCTAATAGTCTGGAAGGAGGTATAGGCTATTTTTTTTTTTTTTAATTTTGGGGGGTCCGGCCATACTAGGGACCGATACTTTTCGATTTTTTTGTTTTTCCATATAACTCGGAGAACACTTGACCTAAACTTATGATATTTCGAATACAGGTGTAGAAACTTCGAACAATATGGGTATCAAACGAAAGTGGAAGGTGCCAGGTTTCATTTGGACCTCAATATATTTCGATAAATTCATCATGAGTTATCGGTGAAAATGTGGTTGCTCAAAAACCTTAAATTTTCCCTACAATATGGGTATCGAACGAAAGGGGATGACCCCAGGTTTCATTTGGACTTCGATATATTTCGATAAATTGATCGATAACTGAGTTATCGGTGAAAATTTTATTGAACAAAAACCTTTAAATTACCCTTCAATATGGGTATCAAACGAAAGGGAATGGCCCCAGGTTTCATTTGGACCTCGATATATTTCGATAAATTAATCGATAACTGAGTTATCGGTGAAAATGTGATTGCCCAAAAACCTTAAAATTGCCCTGCAATATGGGTATCAAACGAAAGGGCATGACACCAGGCTTCATTTGGACTTCGATATATTTCGATAAATTTATCGATAACTGAGTTATCGGTGAAAATGTAATTGCTCAAAAACCTTAAAATTGCCCCCCAATATGGGTATAAAACGAAAGGGGATGGCCCCAGTTTTCATTTGGACTTCAATATATTTCGATAAATTTTTCGATAACTGAGCAACCGGTGAAAATGAGATGGCGCAAAAGCCTTAAAATTGCCCGACAATATGGGTATCAAACGAAAGAGCATTACCCAGTTTTCATTTGGACTTCCACATTTTTCGGTAAATTGATCGATAACTGAGTTATCGGTGAAAATGTGATTGCCCAAAAACCTTAAAATTGCCCTACAATATGGGTACTAAACGAAAGGGGATGGCTCCAAGTTTCAATTGGGCTTCGATATATTTCGATAAATTTGCCGATAGCTGAGTTATCGGTGGAAATATGATTGCCCAAAAACCTTAAAATTGCAAACAATATGGGTATCCAACGAAAGGAGATGACACCAGGTTTTATTTGGACTTCAGCGTATTTCGATAAATTTATCGATAACTGAGTTATCGGTGAAAATGTGATTGCCCAAAAACCTTAAAATTGCCCTACAATATGGGTACTAAACGAAAGGGGATGGCTCCAAGTTTCAATTGGACTTCGATATATTTCGATAAATTTGCCGATAGCTGAGTTATCGGTGAAAATGTGATTGTCCAAAAACCTTAAAATTGCCCTACAATATGGGTATCAAACGAAAGGGCATGACACCAGGTTTCATTTGGATTTCGATATATTTCGATAAATTTATCGATAACTGAGTTATCGGTGAAAATGTAATTGCCCAAAAACCTTAAAATTGCCCTACAATATGGGTATCAAACGAAAGGGGATGGCCCCAGTTTTCATTTGGACTTCAATATATTTTTCCATAACTGAGAAACCGGTGAAAACGAGATGGCGCAAAAGCCTTAAAATTGCCCGACAATATGGGTATCAAACGAAAGAGCATTACCCCAGTTTTCATTTGGACTTCCAAATTTTTCGATAAATTTATCGATAACTGAGTTATCGGTGAAAATGTGATTGCCCAAAAACATTAAAATTGCCCTAAAATATGGGTAACAAACGAAAGGGAAAGGCCACAGGTTTCATTTGGACTTCGATATATTTTGATAAATTTATCGATAACTGAGTTATAGGTGAAAATGTGATTGCCCAAAAACCTTAAAATTGCCCTACAATATGGGTATCAAACGAAAGGGCATGACACCAGGCTTCATTTGGACTTCGATATATTTCGATAAATTAATCGATAACTGAGTTATCGGTGAAAATCTGATTGCCCAAAAACCTTAAAATTGCCCTGCAATATGGGTATCAAACGAAAGGGCATGACACCAGGCTTCATTTGGACTTCGATATATTTCGATAAATGTATCGATAACTGAGTTATCGGTGAAAATGTAATTGCCCAAAAACCTTAAAATTGCCCCCCAATATGGGTATAAAACGAAAGGGGATGGCCCCAGTTTTCATTTGGACTTCAATATATTTCGATAAATTTTTCGATAACTGAGCAACCGGTGAAAATGAGATGGCGCAAAAGCCTTAAAATTGCCCGACAATATGGGTATCAAACGAAAGAGCATTACCCAGTTTTCATTTGGACTTCCACATTTTTCGGTAAATTGATCGATAACTGAGTTATCGGTGAAAATGTGATTGCCCAAAAACCTTAAAATTGCCCTACAATATGGGTACTAAACGAAAGGGGATGGCTCCAAGTTTCAATTGGGCTTCGATATATTTCGATAAATTTGCCGATAGCTGAGTTATCGGTGGAAATATGATTGCCCAAAAACCTTAAAATTGCAAACAATATGGGTATCCAACGAAAGGACATGACACCAGGTTTTATTTGGACTTCAGCGTATTTCGATAAATTTATCGATAACTGAGTTATCGGTGAAAATGTGATTGCCCAAAAACCTTAAAATTGCCCTACAATATGGGTACTAAACGAAAGGGGATGGCTCCAAGTTTCAATTGGACTTCGATATATTTCGATAAATTTGCCGATAGCTGAGTTATCGGTGAAAATGTGATTGCCCAAAAACCTTAAAATTGCCCTACAATATGGGTATCAAACGAAAGGGCATGACACCAGGTTTCATTTGGATTTCGATATATTTCGATAAATTTATCGATAACTGAGTTATCGGTGAAAATGTAATTTCCCAAAAACCTTAAAATTGCCCTACAATATGGGTATCAAACGAAAGGGGATGGCCCCAGTTTTCATTTGGACTTCAATATATTTTTCCATAACTGAGAAACCGGTGAAAACGAGATGGCGCAAAAGCCTTAAAATTGCCCGACAATATGGGTATCAAACGAAAGAGCATTACCCCAGTTTTCATTTGGACTTCCAAATTTTTCGATAAATTTATCGATAACTGAGTTATCGGTGAAAATGTGATTGCCCAAAAACATTAAAATTGCCCTAAAATATGGGTAACAAGCGAAAGGGAAAGGCCACAGGTTTCATTTGGACTTCGATATATTTTGATAAATTTATCGATAACTGAGTTATAGGTGAAAAATCCTTAAAATTGCCCTACAATATGGGTATCAAATGAAAGGGGATGGCCCCAGTTTTCATTTGGACTTCAATATATTTAGATAAATTTATCGATAATTGAGTTATCGGTGAAAACGAGATGGCTCAAACGCCTTAAAATTGGCCAACAATATGGGTATCAAACGAAAAGGGATGGCCCCAGGTTTCATTTGGACTTCGATATATTTTGATAAATTTATCGATAACTGAGTTATCGGTCAAAACGTGATCGCCCAAAAATCTCAAATTATTTAATCAATCTACCTTTCCCTATTGATGGGAATTTTTAAAATTGTAAATACCCTTGGTAAATGCTTCAGTATTCAATAATCTTATCTTACTAATATTATAAATGTGAATGGCGCGATGTTTGGATATTTGGATGTTTGGATGTTTGGATATTTGGATGTTTGTATGTTTGGATGTCCAGACGTTTACTTCTGTTCCTCAATAACGTGAGAATGGCAAGACGGATTTTGTTGAAATTTTGTAGGCAGACAGCTAATAGTCTGGAAGGAGGTATAGGCATTTTTTTTTTTTCGAACAATATGGGTATCAAACGAAACTGGAAGGTGCCAGGTCTCTAACTGAGTTATCAGTCGAAATTATATTGCCCAAAACCTGAAATTTTCCCTACAATATGGGTATCAAACAAAAGGGGATGACCCCAGGTTTCATTTGGACTTCCATATTTTTCGATCAATTTATCGATAACTGAGTTATCGGTGAAAATGTGATTGCCCAAAAACATTAAAATTGCCCTAAAATATGGGTAACAAACGAAAGGGAAAGGCCACAGGTTTCATTTGGACTTCGATATATTTTTATAAATTTATCGATAACTGAGTTATAGGTGAAAAATCCTTAAAATTGCCCTACAATATGGGTATCAAATGAAAGGGGATGACCCCAGTTTTCATTTGGACTTCAATATATTTAGATAAATTTATCGATAACTGAGTTATCGGTCAAAACGTGATCGCCCAAAAATCTCAAATTATTTAATCAATCTACCTTTCCCCATTGATGGGAATTTTGAAAATTGTAAATACCCTTGGTAAATGCTTCAGTATTCAATAATCTTATCTTACTAATATTATAAATGTGAATGTCGTGATGTTTGGATATTTGGATGTTTGGATGTTTGGATATTTGGATATTTGGATGTTTGTATGTTTGGATGTCCAAACGTTTACTTCTGTTCCTCAATAACGTGAGAATGGCAAGACGGATTTTGTTGAAATTTGGTAGGCAGACAGCTAATAGTCTGGAAGGAGGTATAGGCAATTTTTTTTTCGAACAATATGGGTATCAAACGAAACTGGAAGGTGCCAGGTCTCTAACTGAGTTATCAGTCGAAATTAAATTGCCCAAAACCTGAAATTTTCCCTACAATATGGGTATCAAACAAAAGGCAATGACCCCAGGTTTCATTTGGACTTCGATATATTTCGATAAATTTATATAAATGAGCTATCGGTGAAAGTGTTATTCAACAAAAACTTTAAAATCACCCTTCAATATGGGTATCAAACGAAAGGGAATGGCCCCAGCTTTCATTTGAACCTCGATATATTTCGATAAATTTATCGATAACTGAGTTATCGGTGAAAATGTTATTGAATAAAAACCTTAAAATTGCCCAACAATATGGGTATCAAACGAAAGGGCATGGCCCCAGGTTTCATTTGGACTTCGATATTTTTCGATAAATTTATCGATAACTGAGTTATCGGTGAAAATGTGATTGCCCAAAAACCTTAAAATTGCCCTACAATATGGGTATCAAACGAAAGGGCATGACACCAGGTTTCATTTGGACTTCGATATATTTCGATAAATTTATCGATAACTGAGTTATCGGTGAAAATGTAATTGCCCAAAAACCTCAAATTATTTAATCAATCTACCTTTCCCCATTGATGGGAATTTTGAAAGATTTAAATACCCTTGGTAAATGCTTCAGTATTTAATAATCTTACTAATATTATAAATGTGAATATAGCGATGTTTGGATATTTGGATGTTTGGATATTTGGATGTTTGGATGTCCAGACGTTTATTTCTGTTCCTCAATAACGAGAGAATGGCAAGACGGATTTTGTTGAAATTTGGTAGGCAGACAGCTAATAGTCTGGAAGGAGGTTTAGGCAATTTTTTTTTTTTTTTTTAATTTTGTGGGGGTCCGGCCATGCTAGGGACCGATACTTTTCGATTTTTTTGTTTTTCCATATAACTCTGAGTACACTTGACCTAAACTAATGATATTTCACATACAGGTGTAGAAACTTCGAACAATATGGGTATCAAACGAAACTGGGAGGTGCCAGGTCTCAGTTGGACTTCGATATATTTCGATAAATTTATCGATAACTGAGTTATCAGTCGAAATGAGATTGCCCAGAAACCTTAAATTTTCCCTACAATATGGGTATCAAACGAAAGGGGATGACCCATGGTTTCATTTGGACTTCGATATATTTCGATAAATTGATCGATAGATGAGTAATCGGTGAAAATTTTATTGAACAAAAACCTTAAAATTACCTTACAATATGGGTATCAAACGAAAGGGAATGGTCCCAGGTTTCATTTGGACCTCAATATATTTCGATAAATTAATAACTGAGTTATCGGTGAAAAGGTGGTTGCTCAAAAACCTTAAATTTTCCCTACAATATGGGTATCAAACGAAAGGGGATGACCCCATGTTTCATTTGGCCTTCGATATATTTCGATAAATTTATCGATAACTGAGTTATCGGTGAAAATGTTATTGAACAAAAACCTTAATATTACTCTTCAATATGGGGATCAAACGAAGGGAATGGCCCCAGGTTTCATTTGGACCTCGATATATTTCGATAAATTAATAGATAACTGTGTTATCGGTGAAAATGTAATTGAATAAAAACTAAACGAAAGGGGATGGCTCCAAGTTTCAATTGCACTTCGATATATTTCGATAAATTTGCCGATAGATGAGTTATCGGTGGAAATGTGATTGCCCTTAAAATTGCAAACAATATGGATATCAAACCAAAGGACATGACACCAGGTTTTATTTGGACTTCAGCGTATTTCGATAACTGAGAAACCGGTGAAAACGAGATGGCGCAAAAGCCTAAAATTGCCCGACAATATGGGTATCAAACGAAAGGGCATGGCACCAGGTTTCATTTGGACTTCGATATATTTCAATAGATTTATCGATAACTGAGTTATCGGTGAAAATGTGATTGCCCAAAAACCTTAAAATTGCCCTACAATATGGGTATCAAACGAAAGGGCATGACACCAGGCTTCATTTGGACTTCGATATATTTCGATAAATTAATCGATAACTGAGTTATCGGTGAAAATGTGATTGCCCAAAAACCTTAAAATTGCCCTACAATATGGGTATCAAACGAAAGGGCATGACACCAGGTTTCATTTGGATTTCGATATATTTCGATAAATTTATCGATAACTGAGTTATCGGTGAAAATGTAATTGCCCAAAAACCTTAAAATTGCCCTACAATATGGGTATCAAACGAAAGGGGATGGCCCCAGTTTTCATTTGGACTTCAATATATTTTTCCATAACTGAGAAACCGGTGAAAACGAGATGGCGCAAAAGCCTTAAAATTGCCCGACAATATGGGTATCAAACGAAAGAGCATTACCCCAGTTTTCATTTGGACTTCCAAATTTTTCGATAAATTTATCGATAACTGAGTTATCGGTGAAAATGTGATTGCCCAAAAACATTAAAATTGCCCTAAAATATGGGTAACAAACGAAAGGGAAAGGCCACAGGTTTCATTTGGACTTCGATATATTTTGATAAATTTATCGATAACTGAGTTATAGGTGAAAAATCCTTAAAATTGCCCTACAATATGGGTATCAAATGAAAGGGGATGGCCCCAGTTTTCATTTGGACTTCAATATATTTAGATAAATTTATCGATAATTGAGTTATCGGTGAAAACGAGATGGCTCAAACGCCTTAAAATTGGCCAACAATATGGGTATCAAACGAAAAGGGATGGCCCCAGGTTTCATTTGGACTTCGATATATTTTGATAAATTTATCGATAACTGAGTTATCGGTCAAAACGTGATCGCTCAAAAATCTCAAATTATTTAATCAATCTACCTTTCCCTATTGATGGGAATTTTTAAAATTGTAAATACCCTTGGTAAATGCTACAGTATTCAATAATCTTATCTTACTAATATTATAAATGTGAATGGCGCGATGTTTGGATATTTGGATGTTTGTATGTTTGGATGTCCAGACGTTTACTTCTGTTCCTCAATAACGTGAGAATGGCAAGACGGATTTTGTTGAAATTTTGTAGGCAGACAGCTAATAGTCTGGAAGGAGGTATAGGCATTTTTTTTTTTTCGAACAATATGGGTATCAAACGAAACTGGAAGGTGCCAGGTCTCTAACTGAGTTATCAGTCGAAATTATATTGCCCAAAACCTGAAATTTTCCCTACAATATGGGTATCAAACAAAAGGGGATGACCCCAGGTTTCATTTGGACTTCCATATTTTTCGATAAATTTATCGATAACTGAGTTATCGGTGAAAATTGATTGCCCAAAAACATTAAAATTGCCCTAAAATATGGGTAACAAACGAAAGGGAAAGGCCACAGGTTTCATTTGGACTTCGATATATTTTTATAAATTTATCGATAACTGAGTTATAGGTGAAAAATCCTTAAAATTGCCCTACAATATGGGTATCAAATGAAAGGGGATGGCCCCAGTTTTCATTTGGACTTCAATATATTTAGATAAATTTATCGATAACTGAGTTATCGGTCAAAACGTGATCGCCCAAAAATCTCAAATTATTTAATCAATCTACCTTTCCCCATTGATGGGAATTTTGAAAATTGTAAATACCCTTGGTAAATGCTTCAGTATTCAATAATCTTATCTTACTAATATTATAAATGTGAATGTCGTGATGTTTGGATATTTGGATGTTTGGATGTTTGGATATTTGGATATTTGGATGTTTGTATGTTTGGATGTCCAGACGTTTACTTCTGTTCCTCAATAACGTGAGAATGGCAAGACGGATTTTGTTGAAATTTGGTAGGCAGACAGCTAATAGTCTGGAAGGAGGTATAGGCAATTTTTTTTTCGAACAATATGGGTATCAAACGAAACTGGAAGGTGCCAGGTCTCTAACTGAGTTATCAGTCGCAATTAGATTGCCCAAAACCTGAAATTTTCCCTACAATATGGGTATCAAACAAAAGGCGATGACCCCAGGTTTCATTTGGACTTCGATATATTTCGATAAATTTATATAAATGAGCTATCGGTGAAAGTGTTATTCAACAAAAACTTTAAAATCACCCTTCAATATGGGTATCAAACGAAAGGGAATGGCCCCAGCTTTCATTTGAACCTCGATATATTTCGATAAATTTATCGATAACTGAGTTATCGGTGAAAATGTTATTGAATAAAAACCTTAAAATTGCCCAACAATATAGGTATCAAACGAAAGGGCATGGCCCCAGGTTTCATTTGGACTTCTATATTTTTCGATAAATTTATCGATAACTGAGTTATCGGTGAAAATGTGATTGCCCAAAAACCTTAAAATTGCCCTACAATATGGGTATCAAACGAAAGGGCATGACACCAGGTTTCATTTGGACTTCGATATATTTCGATAAATTTATCGATAACTGAGTTATCGGTGAAAATGTAATTGCCCAAAAACCTCAAATTATTTAATCAATCTACCTTTCCCCATTGATGGGAATTTTGAAAGATTTAAATACCCTTGGTAAATGCTTCAGTATTTAATAATCTTACTAATATTATAAATGTGAATATAGCGATGTTTGGATATTTGGATGTTTGGATATTTGGATGTTTGGATGTCCAGACGTTTATTTCTGTTCCTCAATAACGAGAGAATGGCAAGACGGATTTTGTTGAAATTTGGTAGGCAGACAGCTAATAGTCTGGAGGGAGGTTTAGGCAATATTTTTTTTTTTTTTTTTAATTTTGTGGGGGTCCGGCCATGCTAGGGACCGATACTTTTCGATTTTTTTGTTTTTCCATATAACTCTGAGTACACTTGACCTAAACTAATGATATTTCACATACAGGTGTAGAAACTTCGAACAATATGGGTATCAAACGAAACTGGAAGGTGCCAGGTCTCAGTTGGACTTCGATATATTTCGATAAATTTATCGATAACTGAGTTATCAGTCGAAATGAGATTGCCCAGAAACCTTAAATTTTCCCTACAATATGGGTATCAAACGAAAGGGGATGACCCATGGTTTCATTTGGACTTCGATATATTTCGATAAATTGATCGATAGATGAGTAATCGGTGAAAATTTTATTGAACAAAAACCTTAAAATTACCTTACAATATGGGTATCAAACGAAAGGGAATGGTCCCAGGTTTCATTTGGACCTCAATATATTTCGATAAATTAATAACTGAGTTATCGGTGAAAAGGTGGTTGCTCAAAAACCTTAAATTTTCCCTACAATATGGGTATCAAACGAAAGGGGATGACCCCATGTTTCATTTGGCCTTCGATATATTTCGATAAATTTATCGATAACTGAGTTATCGATGAAAATGTTATTGAACAAAAACCTTAATATTACTCTTCAATATGGGGATCAAACGAAGGGAATGGCCCCAGGTTTCATTTGGACCTCGATATATTTCGATAAATTAATAGATAACTGAGTTATCGGTGAAAATGTAATTGAATAAAAACTAAACGAAAGGGGATGGCTCCAAGTTTCAATTGCACTTCGATATATTTCGATAAATTTGCCGATAGATGAGTTATCGGTGGAAATGTGATTGCCCTTAAAATTGCAAACAATATGGATATCAAACGAAAGGACATGACACCAGGTTTTATTTGGACTTCAGCGTATTTCGATAACTGAGAAACCGGTGAAAACGAGATGGCGCAAAAGCCTAAAATTGCCCGACAATATGGGTATCAAACGAAAGGGCATGGCACCAGGTTTCATTTGGACTTCGATATATTTCGATAGATTTATCGATAACTGAGTTATCGGTGAAAATGTGGTTGCCCAAAAACCTTAAAATTGCCTTACAATATGGGTACTAAACGAAAGGGGATGGCTCCAAGTTTCAATTGCACTTCGATATATTTCGATAAATTTGCCGATAGCTGAGTTATCGGTGGAAATGTGCTTGCCCAAAAACCTTAAAATTGCAAACAATATAGGTATCAAACGCAAGGACATGACACCAGGTTTTATTTGGACTTCAGCGTATTTCGATAAATTTATCGATAACTGAGTTATCGGTGAAAATGTGATTGCCCAAGAACCTTAAAATTACGCTACAATATGGGTATCAAACGAAAGCGCATGACACCAGGTTTCTTTTGGACTTCGATATATTTCGATAAATTTATCGATAACTGAGTTATCGGTGAAAATGTAATTGCCCGAAACCTTAAAATTGCCCTACAATAGGGGTATCAAACGAAAGGGGATGGCCCCAGTTTTCATTTGGACTTCAATATATTTCGATAAATTTTTCGATAACTGACAAACCGGTGAAAACGAGATGGCGCAAAAACTTTAAAATTGCCCTATAATATGGGTAACAATTTAGATATATTTCGATAAATTTATCGATAACTGAGTTATCGGTGAAAAATCCTTAAAATTGCCCTACAATATGGGTATCTAACGAAAGGGGATGGCCCCAGTTTTGATTTGGACTTCAATACTTTTAGATAAATTGATCGATAATTGAGTTATCGGTGAAAACGAGATGGCTCAAACGCCTTAAAATTGGCCAACAATGTGGGTCTCAAACGAAAAGGGATGGCGCCAGGTTTCATTTGGACTTCGATATATGTATTTCGATATATTTATCGATAACTGAGTTATCGGTGAAAATGTAATTGAATAAAAACCTTAAAATTGCTCTACAATATGGGTACTAAACGAAAGGGGATGGCTCCAAGTTTCAATTGCACTTCGATATATTTCGATAAATTTGCCGATAGATGAGTTATCGGTGGAAATGTGATTGCCCTTAAAATTGCAAACAATATGGATATCAAACGAAAGGACATGACACCAGGTTTTATTTGGACTTCAGCGTATTTCGATAACTGAGAAACCGGTGAAAACGAGATGGCGCAAAAGCCTAAAATTGCCCGACAATATGGGTATCAAACGAAAGGGCATGGCACCAGGTTTCATTTGGACTTCGATATATTTCGATAGATTTATCGATAACTGAGTTATCGGTGAAAATGTGGTTGCCCAAAAACCTTAAAATTGCCCTACAATATGGGTACTAAACGAAAGGGGATGGCTCCAAGTTTCAATTGCACTTTGATATATTTCGATAAATTTGCCGATAGCTGAGTTATCGGTGGAAATGTGATTGCCCAAAAACCTTAAAATCGCAAACAATATGGGTATCAATCGAAAGGACATGACACCAGGTTTTATTTGGACTTCAGCGTATTTCGATAAATTTATCGATAACTGAGTTATCGGTGAAAATGTGATTGCCCAAGAACCTTAAAATTACGCTACAATATGGGTATCAAACGAAAGGGCATGACACCAGGTTTCATTTGGACTTCGATATATTTCGATAAATTTATCGATAACTGAGTTATCGGTGAAAATGTAATTGCCCAAAACCTTAAAATTGCCCTACAATAGGGGTATCAAACGAAAGGGGATGGCCCCATTTTTCATTTCGACTTCAATATATTTCGATAGATTTTTCGATAACTGACATACCGGTGAAAACGAGATGGCGCAAAAGCCTTAAAATTGCCCGACAATATGGGTATCAAACGAAAGAGCATTACGCCAGTTTTCATTTGGACTACCATATTTTTCGATAAATATATCGATAACTGAATTATCGGTGAAAATGTGATTGCCTAAAAACTTTAAAATTGCCCTATAATATGGGTAACAAACGAAAGGGAAAGGCCGCAGGTTTCATTTGGACTTCGATATATTTCGATAAATTTATCGATAACTGAGTTATCGGTGAAAAATCCTTAAAATTGCCCTACAATATGGGTATCTAACGAAAGGGGATGGCCCCAATTTTGATTTGGACTTCAATACTTTTAGATAAATTGATCGATAATTGAGTTATCGGTGAAAACGAGATGGCTCAAACGCCTTAAAATTGGCCAACAATGTGGGTATCAAACGAAAAGGGATGGCGCCAGGTTTCATTTGGACTTCGATATATGTATTTCGATATATTTATCGATAACTGAGTTATCGGTCAAAACGTGATCGCCCAAAAATCTCATATTATTGAATCAATCTACCTTTCCCCATTGATGGGAATTTTGAAAATTTTAAATACCCTTGGTAAATGCTTCAGTATTCAATAATATTATATAAATATATTATATAAATATCAAAGTTTGAAGTTTTGATGACCTATTCGATAAATGCTTTCTGAGACATTTATATCCATACTTAAAGCCAAAGCAATATTTAACTTTAGAAACCTCAGTTTCAATCGATTTCAAGGATATGTATATTAAACAAAATTTTTGAAAACCGTTATATTATTTTTTCAAAAGTCTAGGAACATAGACAAATAATTGATCTTCCAACATTTTTTTATTTGACCAATCTACCTAACTTGGTGAACTTCGACGACCCAATTTTTATCTAAAATGTTGAAAGGGTACTTCGCAGCGGCGGGCAAGGCCGCGGGTATAGTCTTACTAATATTATAAATGTGAATGTAGCGATGTTTGGATATTTGGATGTTTGGATGTCCAGACGTTTACTTCTGTTCCTCAATAACGTGAGAATGGCAAGACGGATTTTGTTGAAATTTGGTAGGCAGACAGCTAATAGTCTGGAAGGAGGTATAGCCTTTTTTTTTTCAATTTTGGGGGGTCCGGCCATGCTAGGGACCGACACTTTTCGATTTTTTTGTTTTTCCATATAACTCTGAGTACACTTGACCTAAACTTATGATATTTCGCATACAGTTGTAGAAACTTCGAAAAATATGGGTATCAAACGAAAGGGAATGGTCCCAGGTTTCATTTGGACTTCGATATATTTCAACAAATTTATCGATAACTGAGTTATCAGTCGAAATGAGATTGTCCAGATACCTTAAATTCTCCCTACAATATGGATATCAAACGAAAGGGGATCACCCCAGGTTTCATTTGGACTTCGATATATTTCGATAACCTGATCGATAACGGAGTTATCGGTGAAAATTTTATTGAACAAAAACCTTAAAATTACCTTACAATATGGGTGTCAAACGAAAGGGAATGGTCCCAGGTTTCATTTGGACCTCAATATATATCAATAAATTAATCGATAACTGAGTTATCGGTGAAAATGTGGGTGCTTAAAAACCTTAAATTTTCCCTACAATTTGGGTATCAAACGAAAGGGGATGACCCCAGGTTTCATTTGGACTTCGATATATTTCGATAAATTTATCGATAAATGAGCTATCGGTGAAAATGTTATGCAACAAAAACCTGAAAATTACCCTTCAATATGGGTATCAAACGAAAGGGAATGGCCCCAGGTTTCATTTGAACCTCGATATATTTCAACAAATTAATCGATAACTGAGTTATCGGTGAAAATATTATTGAATAAAAACCTTAAAATTGCCCTACAATATGGGTATCAAACGAAAGGGCATGACACCGATAAATTGATCGATAACTGAGTTATCGGTGAAAATGTGATTGCCCAAAAACCTTAAAATTGCCAACAATATGGGTATCAAACGAAAGGACATGACACCGATAAATTTATCGATAACTGAGTTATCGGTGAAAATGTGATTGCCCAAAAACCTTAAAATTGCCCTACAATACGGGTATCAAACGAAATGGCATGACACCAGGTTTCATTTGGACTTCGATATATTTCGATAAATTTATCGATAACTGAGTTATCGGTGAAAATGTAATTGCCCAAAAACCTTAAAATTGCCCTACAATATGGGTATCAAACGAAAGGGGATTGCCCCAGTTTTCATTTGTACTTCAATATATTTCGATAAATTTTTCGATAACTGAGTTACCGGTGAAAACGAGATGGGTCAAAAGCCTTAAAATTGCCCGACAATATGGGTATCAAACGAAAGAGCATGACCCCAGGTTTCATTTGGACTTCCTTATTTTTTGATAAATTTATCGATAACTGAGTTATCGGTGAAAATGTGTGTGTGCATATTTCGATAAATTTATCGATAATTGAGTTATCGGTGAAAACGAGATTGCTCAAACGCTTTAAAATTGGCCAACAATATGGGTATCAAACGAAAAGGGATGGCCCCAGGTTTCATTTGGACTTCGATATATGTATTTCGATTTATTTATCGATAACTGAGTTATCGGTCAAAACGTGATCGCCCAAAAATCTCAAATTATTTAATCAATCTACCTTTCCCCATTGATGGGAATTTTGAAAGATTTAAATACCCTTGGTAAATGCTTCAGTATTTAATAATCTTACTTCTTACTAATATTATAAATGTGAATGTAGCGATGTTTGGATATTTGGATGTTTGGATGTTGGGATATTTGGATGTTTGGATGTCCAGACGTTTACTTCTGTTCCTCAATAACGTGAGAATGGCAAGACGGATTTTGTTGAAATTTGGTAGGCAGACAGCTAATAGTCTGGAAGGAGGTATAGGCTATTTTTTTTTTATACCTTTCATGAACATGAAATGGTATTATAACTTTGGTCCGATGTTTGTAAATATGAGAAGAAGAAGAGATAGACCCATCAATAAGTATACCGAAATGATCAGGATGACGAGATGAGTTGATTTAGCCATGTCCGTCTGTCCGTCTGTCCGTCTGTCCGTCTGTCCGTCTGTCTGTCTGTCTGTCTGTCTGTTTGAACGCAAACTAGTCCCTCAGTTTTTGAGATATTTGGCTGAAATTTGGTATGCGGCCACCATTTTCCAATATAGGAATCATTTGTCGGAACCAGCAAGATCGGACCAATATAACATATAGCTCCCATACAACCGATTATTCCGATAAACGGATTTTGGGCAATAACTCCTGTAATTAAACACGAAGGAACGTGAAATTTTATAAGTGTTGCTATTTTTATATGTGAAATATCGATGCTGAAAATCATAGAGATGGGATAAATATTTCACATAGCTCCCATACAATCGATTATTCCGATAAACGGATTTTGGGCTATAACTCCTGTAATTAAACACGTAGGAACGTGAAATTTTGGACGTATTTTTTTTTTTATATGTGAAATATCGATGTTGAAAATCATCGAGATTGGATAAATATTTCACATAGCCCCCATACAATCGATGGTTCCGATAAACGGATTTTGGTAGATAACTCCTGTAATTATATAGGTAGGAACGTGAAATTTTTGAAGTATCGCTATTTTTATATGCGAAATATCGATGTTGAAAATCATTGCGATGGCATAAATATTTCACATAGCTCCCATACAATCGATTATTCCGATAAGCGGATTTTGGGCTATAACTCCTGTAATTAAACACGTAGGAACGTGAAATTTTGTAAGTGTTGCTATTTTTATATGTGAAATATCGATGTTGAAACTCATAGAGATGGGATAAATATTTCACATAGCTCCTATACAATCGATTATTCCGATAAACGGATTTTGGGCTATAACTCCTGTAATTAAACACGTAGGAACGTGAAATTTTGTAAATATTGCTCTTTTTATATGTGAAATATCGATGTTGAAATTCATAGAGATGGGATAAATATTTCACATAGCTCCCATACAATCGATTATTCCGATAAACGGATTTTGGGCTATTTTTTTTTTTATATGTGAAATATCGATGTTGAAAATCATCGAGATTGGATAAATATTTCACATAGCCCCCATACAATCGATGGTTCCGATAAACGGATTTTGGTAGATAACTCCTGTAATTATATAGGTAGGAACGTGAAATTTTTGAAGTATCGCTATTTTTATATGCGAAATATCGATGTTGAAAATCATTGCGATGGCATAAATATTTCACATAGCTCCCATACAATCGATTATTCCGATAAGCGGATTTTGGGCTATAACTCCTGTAATTAAACACGTAGGAACGTGAAATTTTGTAAGTGTTGCTATTTTTATATGTGAAATATCGATGTTGAAACTCATAGAGATGGGATAAATATTTCACATAGCTCCTATACAATCGATTATTCCGATAAACGGATTTTGGGCTATAACTCCTGTAATTAAACACGTAGGAACGTGAAATTTTGTAAATATTGCTCTTTTTATATGTGAAATATCGATGTTGAAATTCATAGAGATGGGATAAATATTTCACATAGCTCCCATACAATCGATTATTCCGATAAACGGATTTTGGGCTATAGCTCCTGTAATTAAACACGTAGGAACGTGAAATTTTGGACGTATTTTTTTTTTTATATGTGAAATATCGATGTTGAAAATCATCGAGATTGGATAAATATTTCACATAGCCCCCATACAATCGATGGTTCCGATAAACGGATTTTGGTAGATAACTCCTGTAATTATATAGGTAGGAACGTGAAATTTTGGAAGTATCGCTATTTTTATATGCGAAATATCGATGTTGAAAATCATTGAGATGGCATAAATATTTCACATAGCTCCCATACAATCGATTATTCCGATAAGCGGATTTTGGGCTATAAGTCCTGTAATTAAACACATAGGAACGCGAAATTTTGGAAGCATCGCTATTTTTATATGTAAAATATCGATGTTGAAAATCATTGAAATGGGATAAATATTTCACATAGCCCCCATACAATCGATTGTTCCGATAAACGGATTTTGGTAGATAACTTCTGTAATTATATCGGTAGGAACGTGAAATTTCGTAAATAATGCTATTTTAGAATGTGGAATGTCGATGCTAAAAATGAATGAGATTGGACCAATATAACACATCGTCCCCATATAATCGATAGCTCCGATAATTTCGGAATGAGCTAAAGTTAAATTCATACAGGCTGTACTGGGGATCAAACCGTGAAAATCGTGACGCTTATTCATGAAAGGTATTTAGCCTTCGGCACAGCCGAAGACAGCTTTCCTTACTTGTTTTTTTTTTAAATTTATACAAAAGTGGTCAAATTTTGTCTAGACTTGTTTCGTGTTCTGGTTGTAAATCTGAATGAATAGAAATGAGTTGTTGTCTTTAGTAAGATTTTAGACGACCGCTAACCACTTCGTTTAGTACAAAATTTAAGGACTTATGAAAAAATTGTCGATTTTTATTTTTCTATAGAAAAATCACCAAAATTTATAGAAATAATCTACCGAAGTCCGGTAAACAGACCACTATGTTTAAAAAAAATCGCAATTCCCAGCTTATATCATCAAAAATAAGAGCATTTAGACCTATCTATATAAATCTTAATTTCTGGAAAAACTTACCAAAAAACCCAAATTGTATAAGCGGTTATCTCATTTCTATAATGGGTGGTATGTTTGTATATTTATGACCTACGGTTGTCCGTTAACTAAAAATATTCGCAGAAAATTTTTTCCTCGAAAAAAGTATCACAAATATAAAAATACTAGTATATACCCGCGGCCTTGCCCGCCCCTGCGAAGTACCCTTTCAAAATTTTAAGTAAAAATTCGGTCGTCGAAGTTCACCAAGTTAGGTAGATTGGTCAAATAAAAAACTGTTGGAAGATCAATTATTTGTCTATGTTCCTAGAGTTTTGAAAAAATAGTATGTATTGAAAAACGGTTTTCAAAAATTTTATTTAATATACATATCCTTGAAATCGATTGAAAGTGAGGTTTCTAAAGTTAAATATTGCTTTGGCTTTAAGTATGGATATAAATGTCTCAGAAAGCATTTATCGAATAGTTCATCTAAACTTCAAACTTAGATATTTATATAATACTAGTAATACCCGGCGTGCGTTGCTACGCCAAAGAAAAACACCTGAATAAGATTTTACCATTTAAGGACTTTTATTTATCTTAATGCTAAAGGATGAACAATATTATTGGTTTTTTCATTAGGTGTGTAAACAAATAAATTTTTTGGGGATTCAACTCGTGAACAGGCGACGTATAATTGACCATGTGAAAAACACGCATATCTCAAATGGTTACAGCAAATGCAAGACGCAACGGGAATTGAAGCTGCTTTAATTCGAATGGTATTCCTTGGAAATCATCGGTATGCGTGGAATCAGCACGTCTTCCCCTTTGAATTAACCGCTGAGGATTGTTGCCTCTATTAAGTTCGGTGTTAACTTTTTTATTACTACCCTGGTTCCGTTGCACAGTTTTGGCGCGTTCAAGTTGCGAATAAGTATCACTGGCGATCCAACTTTTAACGTCAATATGTGAGGAGGCATTCGAAAATGATGATTCGCATTCGAAAATGATGATTTACCCCCCGCTTTCTGGTTCACTTCGCAGAAGAAAAACTATTCTATGTATCAAACCAAGCAGAATTCTACTTCCATACGAATTGGTCGGTCTCTGACCTACTTCTCGGAAGATATATTATCGCCAGCTACACGCCAAATATCAAGCACATTGAGTCATAAACATGAAGAAAAATCATCCTATACTTTGACATAAGCATAACGTTACCTACATACCAAATTTCAAGTAAATGCAACCATTTTTACGATAGTTTAGAATAAGTCAGCCCTGGGTCCACTTTCCGGAAGAAAATTTATTCCTTATATTAATCTTACCATATAGCTACCTATATACCAAGTTTCAAGCAATTCGAGCCATAAATACGATCGTTTAGACCAGATCGGTCCCTGGTCCACTTCCCGGAAGAAAAATCATCCTATACTTTAACCTCAGCATAACGCTACCTACATACCAAATTTCAAATAAATCCAGCCATTTATACGATATTTTCGAATAGGGCGGTCCTGGGTCCACTAAAAAAAAATTTACAGAAATACTCTCCAGGCTCCTAATAATCTATCCCCAAAATTTCAACAAAATCGGCCGAGTAGTTTTGGAGTCCATAAGCCACATACATGATACATACATACATACATCCAATTTTATATATCGTTACCTTAATTCACAAAGGCCCTAATTGACACATTTTTCGAAAAGGACTTTTTCACATATTCAAGTATGATTTAGTAAAATACACACTCCCTACAAATTTTAAAGAGTTTCTAGCAGTAATAACGGAGATATTCCAAATTTACAAAGCAATATTTGCATGCGTTCAATGTAAAAAAAAATTAGTTTTTTGCTTCTCTTGTAACATTTTTTTTATTTCAGTTAGGGCCTTTGTGAATTAAGGTAGCGATATATAGATTATTGAATACTGAAGCATTTATCAAGGGTATTTAAAATTTTAAAAATTCCCATCAATGGGGAAAAGTAGATTGATTAAATAATTTGAGGTTTTTGGGCGATCACGTTTTGACCGATAACTCAGTTATCGATAAATATATCGAAATACATATATCGAAGTCCAAATGAAACCTGCGGCCTTTCGCTTTCGTTAGATACCCATATTGTTGGCCAATTTTAAGGCTTTTGAGCCATCTCGTTTTCACCGATAACTCAATTATCGATAAACTTATCGAAATATGAATGTTTCTTATTGGAGCTTAGCTCGAAAATTGTTTATACCTGCTGTACTTTTTACTAGTACTAGGGTATTCTAATTTTTGATGTTACGTATATATTCCGTGTATCATATGGAAAATATGTCGCGGCCTTATGTCTAAAGGTATGAAATTGGCACGTTTATAAGAAAGTTGACTTAGAAATACTACAGGGCATCGTAGCTGATTTGTTATAAGCAATTGCTTTAACCGCTTCGGTGCAGACACAGTAGTTCTCTCCGAAAATCCATCTGATGTGGACCCTGGAAAGTCCGAAACGCGTCATGGTATCCATCGCTGTGTAAAACTTTGTCAATTTTCTCTAAGTATCAAAATTCATAAAAATTTCGTAACATCAAAAATTAGAATACCCTAGTACTAGTAAAAAGTACAGCAGGTATAAACAATTTTCGAGCTAAGCTCCAATAAGAAACATTCATAATTGATACATAAGTACACACCATAGGTAGAGCAAACCAATAATACACAAAAAAGTGGTATGAAGGAATGCAAATTAAAAACCTCAGTGTGCTTCTGCATAAATATGCACGCCTAATAATATACTCATATTCCGTGTATCATATGGAAAATATGTCGAGGCCTTATGTCTAAAGGTATGAAATTGGCACGCTTATAAGAAAGTTGACTTAGAAATACTACAGGGCATCGTAGCTGATTTGTTATAAGCAATTGCTTTAACCGCTTCGGTGCAGACACAGTAGTTCTGTGTCCGAAAAGCCATCTGATGTGGACCCTGGAAAGTCCGAAACGCGTCATGGTATCCATCGCTGTGTAAAACTTTGTCAATTTTCTCTAAGTATCAAAATTCATAAAAATTTCGTAACATCAAAAATTAGAATACCCTAGTACTAGTAAAAAGTAAGCTCCAATAAGAAACATTCATAATTGATACATAAGTACACACCATAGGTAGAGCAAACCAATAATACACAAAAAAGTGGTATGAAGGAATGCAAATTAAAAACCTCAGTGTGCTTCTGCATAAATATGCACGCCTAATAATATACTCATATTCCGTGCATCATATGGAAAATATGTCGCGGCCTTATGACACCAATAACTCAGTTATCAATAAATTTATCGAAATATATAAAAGTCCGGATGAAACCTGTGGCCATCCCCTTTCTTTTGATACCCTTATTGTGGGGAAATTTTAAAGTTTTTGGGCAATCACATTTTTACCGATAACTCAGTTATCGATAAATTTATGGAAATATATGGAAGCCCAAATAAAACCTGGGGTCATGCTCTTTCGTTTGATACCCATATTGTCGGGCAATTTTAAGGCTTTTGAGCCGTCTCGTTTTTACCGATAACTCAGTTATCGAAAAATTTATCGAAATATATTGAAATCCAAATGATACCCATATTGTAGGGCAATTTTAAGGTTTTTGAGCAATTACATTTTCACCGATAACTTAGTTATCGATAAATTTATCGAAATATATCGAAGTCCAAATGAAACCTGCAGCCTTTCCTTTTCGTTTGTTACACATATTGTAGGGCAATTTTAAAGTTTTTGGGCAATCATATCTTCACCGATAACTCAGTTATCGATAAATTTATCGAAATATATGGAAGTCCAAATGAAACCTGGGGTCATGCTCTTTCGTTTGATACCCATATTGTCGGGCAATTTTAAGGCTTTTGGGCCATCTCGTTTTCACCAGTAACTCAGTTATGGAAAAATTTATAAAAATATATTGAAATCCAAATGATACCCATATTGTAGGGCAATTTTAAGTTTTTTGGACAATTACATTTTCACCGATGACTTGGTTATCGATAAATTGATCGAAATATATCGAAGCCCAAATGAAACCTGCAGCCTTTCCTTTTCGTTTGTTACACATATTGTAGGGCAATTTTAAAGTTTTTGGGCAATCACATCTTCAGCTATAACTCAGTTATCGATAAATTTATCGAAATATATCGAAGTCCAAATGAAACCTGGTCTCATGCCCTTTCGTTTCATACCCATATTGTAGGGCAATTTTAAGGTTTTTGGGCAATCACATTTTCACCGATAACTCAGTTATCGATAAATTTATCGAAATATATCGAAGTCCAATTGAAACCTGGGGCCATCCCCTTTCGTTTAGTACCTATATTGTAGGGCAATTTTAAGGTTTTTGGGCAATTACATTTTCACCGATAACTCAGTTATCGATCAATTTATCGAAAAATATCGAAGTCCAAATGAAACCTGGGGCCATTCCCCTTCGTTTGATACTCATATTGTAGGGTAATTTTAAGGTTTTTGTTCAATAACATTTTCACCGGTAACTCAGTTATCGACAAATTTATCGAAATATATTGAAGCCCAAATGAAACCTGGGGTCATCCCCTTTCGTTTGATACCCATATTGTAGGGAAAATTTAAGGTTTTTGAGAAACTACATTTTCACCGATAACTCAGTTATCCATTAATTTATCGAAATATATTGAGGTCCAAATGAAACCTGTGGCGATTCCCTTTCGTTTGATATCCATATTGTAGGGCAATTTTAAGGTTCTTATTCAATAACATTTTAACCGATAACTCAGTTATCGATTAATTTATCGAAATATATCGAGGTCCAAATGAAACCTGGGGTCATTCCCTTTCGTTTGATACCCATATTGTAGAGTAATTTTAAGGTTTTTGTTCAATAACATTTTCACCGATAAGTCAGTTATCGATAAATGTATCGAAATTCATTGAAGTCCAAATGAAACCTGGGGTCATCCCCTTTCGTTTGATACCCATATTGTAGGGAAAATTTAAGGTTTTTGAGCAACCACATCTTCACCGTTAACTCAGTTATCCATTAATTTTTCGAAATATATTGAGGTCCAAATGAAACCTGGGGCCATTCCCTTTCGTTTGATACCCATATTGTAGGGAAATTTTAAGGTTCTTATTCAATAACATTTTAACCGATAACTCAGTTATCGATTAATTTATCGAAATATATCGAGGTCCAAATGAAACGTGAGGCCATTCCCTTTCGTTTGATACCCATACTGTAGGGAAAATTTAAGGTTTTTGAGCAACCTCATTTTCACCGATAATTCAGTTATCGATTAATTTATCGAAATATATTGAGGTCTAAATGAAACCTGGGGCCATTCCCTTTCGTTTGATACCCATATCGTAAGGTAATTTTAAGGTTTTTGTTCAATAACATTTTCACCGATAACTGAGTTATCGATAAATTTATCGAATTATATCAAAGTCCAAATGAAACCTGGGGTCATCCCCTATCGTTTGATACCCATATTGTAGGAAAATTTAAGGTTACTGGGCAATCTCATTTCGACTGATAACTCAGTTATCGATAAATTTATCGAAGCCCAAATGAGACCTGGCACCTTCCAGTTTCGTTTGATACCCATATTGTTCGAAGTTTCTACACCTGTATGCGAAATATCATAAGTTTAGGTCAAGTGTACTTAGAGTTATAGGGGAAAACAAAAAAATCGAAAAGTATCAGTCCCTAGCATGGCCGGACCCCCCAAAATTAAAAAAAACGAGCTGTTCTCGAACCTTTATCCCCTCGCTCGCTATCCGATGCGCTAACCACTGCTCTACCACTTTATCTACAAATTCATTGTCAAATGAATGAAAATAGTTTCTGTAATAATAGGAGTGGCTTGTTGAGTGAAAGATTGAAATGTTCGTTTTACAGAAATATGAGTTCTATTTATAGAAATTTATTATAGATGGATTTTTTTTAATCTATTTAGTGTTGGTAAATTACAAATTCTGGTTAGGGCAAAAACTAGCCTTTTGCAAAAACTAGCCTTTTGCAAAGATTGCTTGAGCGATCTGGCTTAGGCTATCTAGGAACGGAACTCCCAAAAAGCGCGTTCTCGCGCCACTTAAAGCCGGACAGTTGCAGATGAGGTGCTCCACTGTTTCCTCCTCCTCATCATCTTTGCAACTCCTGCAACATCGTTGGTAGGGCACACCTAGCCTGTCTGCATGCCTACCAATGAGGCAGTGACCGGTTAATACCCTTATCAATATGCAGATTTCCCTCCTAGTTAGGGCATAAATGCGCCTAGACCTTTTAAGATCCCATTTTGGCCAGGTTTGTTTCGATATCCGACACCGTGGGGATTGCAGCCATCTTTCGTTGGCTTGATGGAGTGTGTGCTCCTTCAGCATTAGTTTGCATGTGGCAAACGGCATACCTAAGCGCTCTTTATCCTGAGGAACCTGCTTGGTCGTGCCCTGCCTGGCAAGCTCGTCTGCCTTACAGTTTCCCTCAATGTCCCTATGTCCCGGGACCCATATGAAGTTTACGCGGTTCTGTTGGGCCATCTCCTGAAGAGATCGACGACAGCTGAGCGTCAGTTCAGAGTTGAACGTGTATGAGCCAAGAGTTTTGATTGCCGCTTGGCTATCGCTGAAAATAGCGATATCTTCTCCGATAACACGTTTGCTTAACCAGGCCGCGGCGTCCAGGATTGCCGAGACTTCCGCCTGGAAGACGCTACAATGATCAGGTAGTCTGAAGGAGAGCTCAAGGTCCAAATCCCTTGAATAAACCCCTCCTCCAACTCTGCCGGCCAACTTCGAGCCGTCGGTGTATATGGAAGTGCCACCATTTGTTTCGGGACACCAATCCGTCCTCTCCCAGTCTTCTCTGCTGGGAATGTTTATTTTGAAACAGCTATCCCCGACTGTAGTGGTAGCACAACGATCTGTGCTTAGAGGGAGAAAGCTGTAAGATTCCAGAATACTGGAGTGTCCAATAGTACCCGCAGATCAAGCGGCAAAATGCCCAGAATGACCTGGAGGGCTTCGTTGGGCGTTGTCCTTAGCGCACCGCTTATACAGATCATATTGGATCTATGGACTTTCCGCAACAGATTCAGGTATGTTGCCTTGCTCAGCGCGGGCCACCATACGACGACTCCATAGAGCATGATTGGGCGAATGATGGCCGTGTAGATCCAACTGCATACTCTAGGGCTGAGCCCCCATTTTTTGCCAATGGCTCTTTTGCAAGTGTAAAGAGCGATGCAAGCTTTCTTCTGGCGCTGAAGAACATTCTCCTTCCAATTCAATTTCCTTTCCAGAACTATGCCTAGAAACTTGGCCTTATCCGACAAGCCCAGGCGCGTGCCATCTAGTTCTGGTAGGCTTAGTGGCGGTTGTTGGTGTTGTTGTAGCGAGGTGTAGCCCTGCCTAAATGTCAGACAGGGCACCCCGAGTGTATTGCTCTTGGCCGGGTCGATATAAGAAAACGGCCCGGGTCGTTTCGGCACGATGGGTACAGCACAAGTACTGGTACCGTTCTCGTAGAACCGGCAATACAAGAAACTAGCCGTGAAGGCTATGTAGGTCATTTAGCATTACCCAGGGTGCACCAACTGGGAGGCGACCTACTTTTACACCCCATATTATTTGGTACCGGTTGGTGAAGAGGACAAGTTCCACTTTCCCCGTGTTGATACTAAGTCCGCAGCGAGAGGACCACCTCGAAACCTCTCGCAGTGCTACTTGCATCAGGTCACACAGAGTTTGTGGGAACTTGCCTCTGAATGCAATAGCTAAATCGCATGCGTATGCCACTATCTTCCCGCCCCCCACCTTGTGTCACGTAGCAACGAGTTGACTGTGAGGTTCCATAAAAGCGGGGAAAGAACACCACCCTGGGGTGTTCCCCTTGTGACATAGCGTGATAACTCAACCGTACCAAGTGAAGAAGCTATTTTCCTTCCCCTTAAAAGTTGGTCAATTAAACCAGTTAGAGGTCTATCTACGCCCAGATTAGTTAGAGCGGAGTTGATCGCCTCCCGGCTTATATTGTTGAAAGCCCCCTCAATGTCTAAGAAGGCCACGAGACAGTAGTCCTTTTCACACAGCAATTTCTCAATGACAGATACTAGGCTGTGCAGAGCAATTTCTGTTGATTTACCCTTGGTGTATGCATGCTGATAGCTAGAGATAAGGTTGCTATCAATAGTCGTTGAGAGGTAGTCGCTTAGTATCCTTTCAAAGGTTTTGAGTACAAAGGACGAGAGACTGATCGGTCTGTAATCTTTTGGCTCGTAGTGGGATGCCTTCCCAGCCTTAGGGATAAACACTACCGTGGCGCTTCTCCAGGAGCCCGGAATGTGGTTGAGAGCCAGGCAGGCTGTGAAGAGAAATACCAGCCATTTAGCTGATGTCTCCAACGTGTTTATAAGTTGCGCGGGGATAATCCCGTCCGGCCCGGTAGCCTTATACGGTTCAAAGCTCTTAACTGCCCACCTTACCCTTTCCTCAGTGATGGGTATTTTCCTTCAGCTCCTCTACTGATGAGGGGGCTTGTGAGGGCAGTACTGGCAGGTCTCTGTCTAATATTTCATTGTGTAACTGCCAATTAGTGTTACGTGGGTTGCGCTTCATGATTGGTTGTTCTACAATAAAGTCTAGAACCACTTCTATGTAACGGTGGTCGGAGAATGAATGTTCTTCCAGAACCCGCCATTTTCTGACCCACTCAAAAGCGCCTTCACTACAGAAGTGAGGTCTATGACCTCCCTGCGGTTCTTAGTGATAAAAGTAGGCTCATTACCCACGTTGCAAATTACCAGGTTAGTTGTTAAGAGGTAATCAAACAGAGACTCGCCCCTGGCATTAATATCGGAGCTCCCCCATTGGACATGGTGAGCATTAGCGTCCGCTCCAATAATAAGATTACCCGTGCAGAAATTTGACACCAGGTCTTTCACCTCCGTTTGTGGTGGGGGTTCTTCGGCGTCGTAGGGCATATAGACCGACGCCACCGTCAGGCGGGTGCTGTCCACCGTTAGACTGATAGCGGTAATATGACCATTGGTGTAGTTAGGAAGGAGAAAGGAGTTAAACTCAGACTTGACCAAAATACACGTTCTGACTTTGCTCTCCTCGCTGACTCGAATGAACTTGAAGCCCTTAGTCCCCAATCCGCAGATTCTCGAGCTATTGACCCAGGGCTCTTGGATGAGGACCACATCCACGTCGCCTTTAGGAAGACTTAGAGCAGCCGAAGCCACTTTAGATTTGTGTAGATTAATCTGAAGCCCCACCAACATGAGAGCGCACAGACTTCCCTGCCGTCCCCATATCGTCGAGGTTTGCCCCATCCCGGAGGTTGCCTATCAACGACGAGTTGTTCCGATTAACTGCCCGATATGGCGTTGCAGGAGTCCTGCTGCCTGTAGCGTTAGATGTTAATCGCTCAGCGTTGGCTGCTACCACCGTGACGTCGAGGACTTCCTCGTCCTGTAGGCTGTCCTCCATCTCCGAGTTGTTAACAGCACTATCGCCAAGAAACGTGGCGGATAACATGCTTTCCGCATCGTAATCCTCCGCTTCCTCTTCTGGTAATTCGTTTTTCGGTTCCCCTGGAGCAGCCGAGAAGGCAGCGCGCTGAGCATCACCACGATATACGTGGATAACGATCTGGCCTACGCTGTAGTGTACTAGGCCATTACACCTTTTGAGGGGCTCGATTGACTCTTTATTCATGGTGAACACCACCTGTCTGTCGGGCCCTACCGCATCCCCGACCAGATTGACACTCCAGTCATGCATTGGGAGGGACGGATTCATTAGCCGTAGCATCCCGAGAATTCTCTCGGATTCGTCAGGGATGGCCGGAATCCACGCCCTTTCCCTTGGACGAGCTGGAATGTCCTTCCAGTCGACGACCTCTATCTTTGCGCCCTTGTAGACTTCACCCAGTTTAGCAGCTGCTGCCTTGTACAGTGCTACGGTTTTTGCATCCTCGCATGCGAGTAATTTAATCTGGCCAACCCGCATCCGTTACTCGCGCCGAACTACCCGGAAACTCCGGAAAACGTTGAGAAGAATGTTGACGAGTTCGTTTCTCACGTAACGCCACCGGTCCTTGGGGATAGCCAGACGGTCATTGCCTCGGTCAAGGACGCCTATAAGGATCCTGTCATTGGTTACCTCAGCAAAGCTTAGTTTGCCCGCTCCAGGGGTATTCTGATGCCGCTTGGGAGGGGGAATTAACTCCAGGTCCGATCTCTGGCGCTTGAAAGGGTTAACTTTTAACCTCTTTGGCATGTAAGAATTTTGGAAATCCGGTATCACAGCTTTCGCTAGCTCTAACGATTTACTGGAATTCGGCGACAGCGATTCCTGCGGTACCCCTCATACCTCTTCAGGATCTTTGCAGCCAATCTTTTCTCGTGGTATGTGAAGCGGCGGGGAGATGTCTCCCGGGAGTGCGGAACCGTAGTTGCCATCGCGGTCGCTCTCCTTGCCGGCATCTCAGTTGCAGCTTCCTTCTCCTTCGAAACTCCGAGGCCAGGTCGTGAGACCGCTGCCACAGACGTAAAGATACTGGTTTTCATATCAGCGGTTGATGGGAGTTTAGCATCCGCCGTTGTCCGCTTAGCTGAGTTGGCATCCGCACTGGTGCTAGCTCCCATCAAGTCAATCTTACTCGATAGAGGGTTGTTTGACCGACTCGTAGTTGCCATCGCTGTCAATCCCCCCCTTGATTGTGGAACGGAGGTTGTCCTCCGGCGTTGTTGTTGCTTTCTCGCCTGCTCCTCCATAGCTCTCTTAGCTGAGGAGTGAAATTTGGCGTTGTTTGTTTTTTATGTTTTTCGTTTTTATTTGGGTTATTTGAGTTCATCTTGTTCGTACGACCCATCGCCGGACAAGGCCAGCTTAGGGTCAGGGGAAGAGTAGGGGAAAATGTGTCGTCCGCCGCGGCAGAGCCCTGTACCGCGGTAAGGTCATGCTTACTCTCTGAGGCGACCCGGTATCAGAGAGGCTCCGTTCAAATACAGCCACGATTTTCCTCCCGGCTGCAAACGTCCAATGGGCACGGTTTCGCATAACACCCTGGATTGGGAGGGGGAAGATTTTTGTCGTCGCGCCAGAGAGGCTAGGCTGCTCTCGTGATGAAGTGCCGTACGGAACTATGATCACAAGGGCAGCGTAGCCCTGTGGCTATCGACTTAAGCCCTCGTACCGCGGCAAGGTATCCACCCTTCCTTGATCATAACTTGGCAATATTTAAAAGACGTTTTATATTGACTTTTTATTTGATTAAAAATTTATTTAAAAAAAAATGTTGTCTGGACTTAATGGGTGTTCGGGTTGTAAATCTGCTCTTTTAAAAATTATTAAATATATACATGTACATATGAATAGAAATCAGTTGTTGCCTTCAGTAAAATTTAAGACGACCACTAACCACTTGGTTTAGTTCAAAATTTAAGTACATCTTACTAATATTATAAATGTGAATGTAGCCATGTTTGGATATTTGGATGTTTGGATGTATGGATGTCCAGACGTTTACTTCTGTTCCTCAATAACGTGAGAATGGCAAGACGGATTTTGTTGAAATTTGGTAGGCATACAGCTAATAGTCTGGAAGGAGGTATAGGCTATTTTTTTTTTTTTTAATTTTGGGGGGTCCGGCCATACTAGGGACCGATACTTTTCGATTTTTTTGTTTTTCCATATAACTCGGAGAACACTTGACCTAAACTTATGATATTTCGAATACAGGTGTAGAAACTTCGAACAATATGGGTATCAAACGAAAGTGGAAGGTGCCAGGTTTCATTTGGACCTCAATATATTTCGATAAATTCATCATGAGTTATCGGTGAAAATGTGGTTGCTCAAAAACCTTAAATTTTCCCTACAATATGGGTATCGAACGAAAGGGGATGACCCCAGGTTTCATTTGGACTTCGATATATTTCGATAAATTGATCGATAACTGAGTTATCGGTGAAAATTTTATTGAACAAAAACCTTTAAATTACCCTTCAATATGGGTATCAAACGAAAGGGAATGGCCCCAGGTTTCATTTGGACCTCGATATATTTCGATAAATTAATCGATAACTGAGTTATCGGTGAAAATGTGATTGCCCAAAAACCTTAAAATTGCCCTGCAATATGGGTATCAAACGAAAGGGCATGACACCAGGCTTCATTTGGACTTCGATATATTTCGATAAATTTATCGATAACTGAGTTATCGGTGAAAATGTAATTGCTCAAAAACCTTAAAATTGCCCCCCAATATGGGTATAAAACGAAAGGGGATGGCCCCAGTTTTCATTTGGACTTCAATATATTTCGATAAATTTTTCGATAACTGAGCAACCGGTGAAAATGAGATGGCGCAAAAGCCTTAAAATTGCCCGACAATATGGGTATCAAACGAAAGAGCATTACCCAGTTTTCATTTGGACTTCCACATTTTTCGGTAAATTGATCGATAACTGAGTTATCGGTGAAAATGTGATTGCCCAAAAACCTTAAAATTGCCCTACAATATGGGTACTAAACGAAAGGGGATGGCTCCAAGTTTCAATTGGGCTTCGATATATTTCGATAAATTTGCCGATAGCTGAGTTATCGGTGGAAATATGATTGCCCAAAAACCTTAAAATTGCAAACAATATGGGTATCCAACGAAAGGAGATGACACCAGGTTTTATTTGGACTTCAGCGTATTTCGATAAATTTATCGATAACTGAGTTATCGGTGAAAATGTGATTGCCCAAAAACCTTAAAATTGCCCTACAATATGGGTACTAAACGAAAGGGGATGGCTCCAAGTTTCAATTGGACTTCGATATATTTCGATAAATTTGCCGATAGCTGAGTTATCGGTGAAAATGTGATTGCCCAAAAACCTTAAAATTGCCCACAACATGGGTATCAAACTAAAGGGCATGACACCAGGTTTTATTTGGACTTCGATATATTTCGATAAATTTATGGATAACTGAGTTATAGCTGAAGATGTGATTGCCCAAAAACTTTAAAATTGCCCTACAATATGTGTAACAAACGAAAAGGAAAGGCTGCAGGTTTCATTTGGGCTTCGATATATTTCGATCAATTTATCGATAACCAAGTCATCGGTGAAAATGTAATTGTCCAAAAAACTTAAAATTGCCCTACAATATGGGTATCATTTGGATTTCAATATATTTTTATAAATTTTATTAATTTTTGTAACCGGCTGCCATGCGTATATACATTTCGTTTAATAACCTTAAAACTGAGTGCTATAAAAAATACGAAAAACCCGAACACAAACATTATTTGCTTCATTACCACAATTTATGCTGTTTTTTTTTTAATGATGCCAATGACCTTGGATATACAAAGAGGGAGGCCTACAGATGATTATTCCACAACAAATAAAATTACTGCGATTTTTGCTACCTGCCTGTGAACTGAACTTCGGTCCCTTTGAAGTAAATCTAGCGATAACTGATATTTTATCTACCTAGTATGTTGCATCGTACTTTTTATACCTTTCATGAACATGAAATGGTATTATAACTTTGGTCCGATGTTTGTAAATATGAGAAGAAGAAGAGATAGACCCATCAATAAGTATACCGAAATGATCAGGATGACGAGATGAGTTGATTTAGCCATGTCCGTCTGTCCGTCTGTCTGTCTGTCTGTCTGTCTGTTTGAACGCAAACTAGTCCCTCAGTTTTTGAGATATTTGGCTGAAATTTGGTATGCGGCCACCATTTTCCAATATAGGAATCATTTGTCGGAACCAGCAAGATCGGACCAATATAACATATAGCTCCTATACAATCGATTATTCCGATAAACGGATTTTGGGCTATAACTCCTGTAATTAAACACGTAGGAACGTGAAATTTTGGACGTATTGCTATTTTTATATGTGAAATATCGATGTTGAAAATCATCGAGATTGGATAAATATTTCACATAGCCCCCATACAATCGATTATTCCGATAAACGGATTTTGGGCTATAACTCCTGTAATTAAACACGTAGGAACGTGAAATTTTGTAAATATTGCTCTTTTTATATGTGAAATATCGATGTTGAAATTCATAGAGATGGGATAAATATTTCACATAGCTCCCATACAATCGATTATTCCGATAAACGGATTTTGGGCTATAGCTCCTGTAATTAAACACGTAGGAACGTGAAATTTTGGACGTATTTTTTTTTTTATATGTGAAATATCGATGTTGAAAATCATCGAGATTGGATAAATATTTCACATAGCCCCCATACAATCGATGGTTCCGATAAACGGATTTTGGTAGATAACTCCTGTAATTATATAGGTAGGAACGTGAAATTTTGGAAGTATCGCTATTTTTATATGCGAAATATCGATGTTGAAAATCATTGAGATGGCATAAATATTTCACATAGCTCCCATACAATCGATTATTCCGATAAGCGGATTTTGGGCTATAAGTCCTGTAATTAAACACATAGGAACGCGAAATTTTGGAAGCATCGCTATTTTTATATGTAAAATATCGATGTTGAAAATCATTGAAATGGGATAAATATTTCACATAGCCTCCATACAATCGATTGTTCCGATAAACGGATTTTGGTAGATAACTTCTGTAATTATATCGGTAGGAACGTGAAATTTCGTAAATAATGCTATTTTAGAATGTGGAATGTAGATGCTAAAAATGAATGAGATTGGACCAATATAACACATCGTCCCCATATAATCGATAGCTCCGATAATTTCGGTATGAGCTAAAGTTAAATTCATACAGGCTGTACTGGGAATCAAACCGTGAAAATCGTGACGCTTATTCATGAAAGGTATTTAGCCTTCGGCACAGCCGAAGACAGCTTTCCTTACTTGTTTTTTTTAATTTTGGGGGGTCCGGCCATGCTAGGACTCTGAGTACACTTGACCTAAACTTATGATATTTCGCATACAGGTGTAGAAACTTCGAACAATATGGGTATCAAACGAAACTGGAAGGTGCCAGGTCTCAGTTGGACTTCGATATATTACGATAAATTTATCGATAACTGAGTTATCAGTCGAAATGAGATTGCCCAGAAACCTTAAATTTTCCCTACAATATGGGTATCAAACGAAAGGGGATGACCCATGGTTTCATTTGGACTTCGATATATTTCGATAAATTGATCGATAGATGAGTAATCGGTGAAAATTTTATTGAACAAAAACCTTAAAATTACCTTACAATATGGGTATCAAACGAAAGGGAATGGTCCCAGGTTTCATTTGGACCTCAATATATTTCGATAAATTAATAACTGAGTTATCGGTCAAAAGGTGGTTGCTCAAAAACCTTAAATTTTCCCTACAATATGGGTATCAAACGAAAGGGGATGACCCCAGGTTTCATTTGGCCTTCGATATATTTCGATAAATTTATCGATAACTGAGTTATCGGTGAAAATGTTATTGAACAAAAACCTTAATATTACTCTTCAATATGGGGATCAAACGAAGGGAATGGCCCCAGGTTTCATTTGGACCTCGATATATTTCGATAAATTAATAGATAACTGAGTTATCGGTGAAAATGTAATTGAATAAAAACTAAACGAAAGGGGATGGCTCCAAGTTTCAATTGCACTTCGATATATTTCGATAAATTTGCCGATAGATGAGTTATCGGTGGAAATTTTATTGAACAAAAACCTTAAAATTACCTTACAATATGGGTATCAAACGAAAGGGAATCGTCCCAGGTTTCATTTGGACCTCAATATATTTCGATAAATTAATAACTGAGTTATCGGTGAAAAGGTGGTTGCTCAAAAACCTTAAATTTTCCCTAAAATATGGGTATCAAACGAAAGGGATGACCCATGGTTTCAATTGGACTTCGATATATTTCGATAAATTGATCGATAACTGAGTTATCGGTGAAAATTTTATTGAACAAAAACCTTAAAATTACCTTACAATATGGGTATCAAACGAAAGGGAATGGTCCCAGGTTTCATTTGGACCTCAATATATTTCGATAAATTAATAACTGAGTTATCGGTGAAAAGGTGGTTGCTCAAAACCCTTACATTTTTCCTACAATATGGGTATCAAACGAAAGGGGATGACCACAGGTTTCATTTAGGGTTAGGTTCAAGTGGCTGCCGCAGAGGCACACTTAGGCCAGTTTTGAAAGGCCCGTTGTGATACCACCAACACAAGGAAAGTCAGTCCCGGGACCCAGCCAAATGGAAAATCCCTGAGTTGTTGGGATTTTCCACATAGCAGAATCCCGGGACTGACACTCCTAAACCGACACCGTTACTCCTCCTCGAACCACTTAGATGACTTTATGAAGGCCATCAAGTCATTTATGTCCAGTTCCGCGATCTGGCTTAGGCTATCCAGGAACGGAACTCCCAAAAAGCGCGTTCTCGCGCCGCTTAAAGCCGGACAGTTGCAGATGAGGTGTTCCACTGTTTCCTCCTCCTCATCATCTTTGCAACTCCTGCAGCATCGTCGGTAGGGCACACTTAGCCTTTCTGCATGCTTACCAATGAGGCAGTGACCGGTTAATACCCCTATCAAGATGCAGATTTCCCTCCTAGTTAGGGCATAAATGCGTCTAGACCTTTTGAGATCCCATTTTGGCCAAGTTTGTTTCGATATCCGACACCCTGGGGATTGAAGCCATCTTTCGTTGGCTTCACGGAGTGTGTGCTTCTTCAGCATTAGTTTGCATGTGGCAAACGGCATACCTACGCGCTCTTTATCCTGAAGAACCTGCTTGGTCGTGCCCTGCCTGGCAAGCTCGTCTGCCTTACAGTTTCCCTCAATGTCCCTATGTCCCGGGACCCATATGAGGTTTACGCGGTTCTGTTGGGCCATCTCCTGAAGAGATCGACGACAGCTGAGCGTTAGTTAAGAGTTGAACGTGTATGAGCCAAGGGATTTGATGGCCGCTTGGCTATCGCTGAAAATAGCGATATCTTCTCCGATAACACGTTTGCTTAACCAGGCCGCGGCGTTCAGGATTGCCGAGACTTCCGCCTGGAAGACGCTACAATGATCAGGTAACCTGAAGCAGAGCTCAAGGTCCAAATCCCTTGAATAAACCCCTCCTCCAACTCTGCCGTCCAACTTCGAGCCGTCGGTGTATATGGAAGTGCCACTATTTGTTTCGGGACACCAATCCCTCCTCTCCCAGTCTTCTCTGCTGGGAATGTTTATTTTAAACAGCTATCACCGACTGTAGTGGTCGCACAACGATCTGTGCTTAGAGGGAGAAAGCTGTAAGATTCCAGAATACTGGAGTGTCCAATAGTACCCGCACCCCAACTGGAGGTTTCTCTTAGGCGCAGAGCTGATGCCGCTGCTGACCGAAACCCTTCCAGATCAAGTGGCAAAATGCCCAGAATGACCTGGAGGGCTTCGTCGGGCGTTGTCCTTAGCGCACCGCTTATACAGATCATATGGGATGTGTAAAGAGCGATGCAAGCTTTCTTCTGGCGCTGAAGAACATTCTCCTTCCAATTCAGTTTGGTGTCCAGAACTATGCCTAGAAACTTGGCCTTATCCGACAAGCCCAGGCGCGTGCCATCTAGTTCTGGTAGGCTTAGTGGCGGTATTTTGTACCGGTTGGTGAAGAGGACAAGTTCCACTTTCCCCGGGTTGATACTAAGTCCGCAGCGAGAGGACCACGTCGAAACTTCTCGCAGTGCTACTTACATCAGGTCACACAGAGTTTGTGGGAACTTGCCTCTGAATGCAATAGCTAAATCGCATGCGTATGCCACTATCTTCCCGCCCCCCACCTTGTGTCACGTAGCAACGAGTTGACTGTGAGGTTCCATAAAAGCGGGGAAAGAACACCACCCTGGGGTGTTCCCCTTGTGACATAGCGTGATAACTCAACCGTACCAAGTGAAGAAGCTATTTTCCTTCCCCTTAAAAGTTGGTCAATTAAACCAGTTAGAGGTCTATCTACGACCAGATTAGTTAGGGCGGAGTTGATAGCCTCCGGGCTTATATTGTTGAAAGCCCCCTCAATGTCTAGGAAGGCCACGAGACAGTAGTCCTTTTCACACAGCGATTTCTACATGACAGATACTGTGCAGAGCGGTTTCTGTTGATTTACCCTTGGTGTATGCATGCTGATAGCTAGAGATTAGGTTGCTATCAATAGTCGTTGAGAGGTAGTCGCTTAGTATCCTCTCAAAGGTTTTGAGTACAAAGGACGAGAGACTGATCGGTCTGTAGTCTCTTGGCTCGTAGTGGGATGCCTTCCCAGCCTTAGGGATAAACACTACCGTGGCGCTTCTCCAGGAGCCCGGAATGTGGTTGAGAGCCAGGCAGGCTGTGAAGAGAAATACCAGCCATTTAGCTTATGTCTCCAACGTGTTTATAAGTTGCGCGGGGATAATCCCGTCCGGTCCGGCAGCCTTATACCGTTCAAAGCTCTTAACTGCCCACCTTATCCTTTCCTCAGTGATGGGTATTTTTACTGCCAGGTTTGTTGCAGGTACTAGTGGTGCGTCATGCAGATTCCCCGGAAAATGTGTATACAAGAGCAGCTCAAGGGTTTCCTCTTCCGTGCTGGTCCAGGATCCGTCAGTTTTTCGCAAATAGCTGATGGCTGTTTGACTTTTCGAGAGGACTCGTCTAAGTCTAGCTGTGTCGTCGACCTTTTCGACGCCAGTACAGAAATTTCTCCACGAAGTTCTCTTCGCCTGTCTCAGAGCTTTTTTGTAGGCCCTAAGTTTAGCTTTATATTCCTGCCAATGAGGCTCAGAGCCGAGGCTCTTGGCCTTGTTAAATTGTTTCCGGCATGATTTGCGGAACGAGTCCAAATCGTAGGACCACCAATGTGGCCTGTGTTTACCGCGTGGTTTTGGCACTGGACAAGCCTGTCCTAGAGCATTTGAGAGCGCCGATGTAAATGTAGTAACAAGATCCTCCAGCTCCTCTACTGATGAGGGGGTTTGTGAGGGCAGTACTGGGAGGTCTCTGTCTAATATCTCATTGTGTAACTGCCAATTTGTGTTACGTGGATTGCGCTTAATGATTGGTTGTTCTACAATAAAGTCTAAAACCATTTCTATGTAACGGTGGTCGGAGAATGAATGTTCTTCCAGAACCCGCCATTTTCTGACCCACCCATAAGCGCCTTCACTACAGATAGTGAGGTCTATGACCTCCCTACGGGTCTTAGTGATAAAAGTAGGCTCATTACCCACGTTGCAAATTACCAGGTTGGTTGTTAAGAGGTAATCAGACAGAGACTCGCCCCTGGCATTGATATCGGAACTCCCCCATTGGACATGGTGTCATTAGCGTCCGCTCCAATAATAAGATTACCCGTGCAGAAATTTGACACCAGGTCTTTCACCTCCGTTTGTGGTGGGGGTTCTTCGGCGTCGTAGGGCATATAGACCGACGTCACCGTCAGGCGGGTGCTGTCGACCGTTAGACTGATAGCGGTAATATTACCATTGGTGTAGTTAGGTAGGAGAAACGAGTTCAACTCAGACTTGACCAAAATACACGTTCGGACTTTGCTCTCCTCGCTGGCTCGAATGAGCTTGAAGCCCTTAGTCCCCAATCCGCAGATTCTCGAGCTATTGACCCAGGGTTCTTGGATGAGGACCACATCCACGTCGCCTTTAGAAAGACTTAAAGCAGCCGAAGCCACTTTAGATTTGTGCAGATTAATCTGAAGCACCACCAACATGAGAGCGCACAGACTTCCCTGCCGTCCCCATGTCGTCGAGGTTTGCCCCATCCCGGAGGTTGCCTATCAACGACGAGTTGTTCCGATTAACTGCCCGATATGGCGTTGCAGGAGTCCTGCTGCCTGTAGCGTTAGATGTTAATCGCTCAGCGTTGGCTGCTACCACCGTGACGTCGAGGACTTCCTCGTCCTGTAGGCTGTCCTCCATCTCCGAGTTGTTCACAGCACTATCGGCAAGGGACGTGGCAGATAACATGCTTTCCGCATCGGAATCCTCCGCTTCCTCTTCTGGTAATTCGTTTTCCGGTTCCCCTGGAGCAGGCGAGAAGGCAGCGCGCTGAGCATCACCACGATATACGTGGATAACGATCTGGCCTACGCTGTAGTGTACTAGGCCATTGCACCTTTTGAGGGGCTCGATTGACTCTTTATTCATGGTGAACACCACCTGTCTGTCGGGCCCCACCGCATCCCCGACCAGATTGACACTCCAGTCATGCGTTGGGAGGGACGGATTCATTAGCCGTAGCATCCCGAGAATTCTTTCGGGTTCGTCAGAGATGGCCGGAATCCACGCCCTTGCCCTTGGACGAGCTGGAATGTCCTTCCAGTCGACGACCTCTATCTTTCCGCCCTTGTAGACTTCACCCAGTTTAGCAGCTGCTGCCTTATACAGTGCTACGGTTTTTGCATCCTCGCATGCGAGTAATTTGATCTGACCCTGGTGCCAACCCACATCCGTTACTCGCGCCGAACTACCCGGAAACTCCGGAGCAACGTTGAGAAGAATGTTGCCGAGTTCATTCCGCACGTAACGCCACCGGTCCTTGGGGATGGCCAGACGGTCATTGCCTGGGTCAAGGACGTCTATAAGGATCCTGTCCTTGGTTACCTCAGCAAAGCTTAGTTTGCCCGCTCCAGAGGTATTCTGATGCCGCTTGGGAGGGGGATTTAACTCCAGGTCCGATCTCTGGCGCTTGAAAGGGTTAACTTTTAACCTCTTTGGCACGTAAGAATTTTGGAAATCCGGTATCACAGCTTTCGCTAGCTCTACCGATTTACTGGAATTCGGCGACAGCGACTCCTGCGGTACCCCTTCATACCTCTTCAGGATCTTTGCAGCCAATCTTTTCTCGTGGTATGTGAAGCAGCGGGGAGATGTCGAAATCTCAGTTGCAGCTTCCTTCCCCTTCGAAACTCCGAGGCCAGGTCGTGAGACCGCTGCCACAGACGTAAAGATACTGGTTTTCATATCAGAGGTTGATGGGAGTTTAGCATCCGCCGTTGTCCGCTTAGCTGCGTTGGCAACCGCACTGGTGCTAGCTCCCATCAAGTCAATCTTACTCGATAGAGGGTTGGTTGACCGACTCGTAGTTGCCATCGCTGTCAATCCTTTCAATGAAATGGTGTATAATTGTAACGCTAAAACTCGAAAACGGCTGAACCAAATGAAATACTTCCTTTGGGGGATTTGTTTCTTATTACCACGCGCAGGTCATGTCTTAAAATCAGAACAAAATATTAAGGGGGCGTGGCACCTCCCATACAAACTGAATTTTTCAAGTTGAATATCTTCAAAAGTGTTTAAAGTAGGAACATGAAAATTGGTACAGAGCTACAGGATAACAGCACCACTCTCACCTATAAAACCGGGGGTTATCCAATAAGGGGGCGTGGTACCTCCCATACAAACTAAATTTTTTAAGCAGAATATCTGTGAAAGGGTTCAAGGTAGGGACCTGAAAATTGGTATAGACCTATATGGTATCAAAAGCCTTCTTACACATAAAAGAAGGGGTAATCGTAAAAGGGGGCGTGGCACCTCCCATACAAACTGAATTTTTCAAGGTGAATATCTTCAAAAGTGTTTAAGGTAGGAACATGAAAATTGGTATAGAGCTATAGGATAACAACACCATTCTCACCCATAAAACTTGGGGTTATCGAAAAAGGGGGCGTGGTACCTCGCATACAATCTTTAATTATTTTGGTTGTTAATCTATATACATATATATAAAAATGAAATGGTGTATAATTGTAACGCTAAAACTCGAAAACGGCTGAACCAAATGAAATACTTCCTTTGGGGGATTTGTTTCTTATTACCACGCGCAGGTCATGTCTTAAAATCAGAACAAAATATTTAGGGGGCGTGGCACCTCCCATACAAACTGAATTTTTCAAGTTGAATATCTTCAA